>JAOTQQ010000079.1:32863078-32905415 GCA_026546715.1 Gallinago undulata
CCCTTTTCCCCCCTTTTTCCCCCTTTTTTTCTTTTTCTTCCCTGTCCTGACTGAGTTTAAAAGCTAAGACAACTACTATGATGAAAAGCTTAGGTTTTGTGTCAGCTATGCTTGAGAACAGAGAAACTCCTAAGAGGATGCTTCTGGCTGAAGTGCTGGCCACCAGTGAGTGGGAGAAGGAGGCAATTATGGAGAAATTCTGGCAGAGGAAGGAGAGGCAGAGAGTGACTCACCCTGGTCTAGAGGTGTGGGACACTTGTGTTCCAGTGTCTGCTCCAGTCAGTGTTGAATTATTTATTCATCCCAGGAAGGAGAAACTGAGATTTTAAATTTTTTTTTTCATTTTTTATTTCAATAAGGGAAATTTTCTTTGCAATCTATTTTGTATGATTTCAGGAAAAAGTTCTTCCACAGGCATATCTGGAAGCAATGTACTAGGCACACTATTGTGTGAATAGGGCAGATAGCTAGTTAAAAATGAATATTTGGACATCTGGGTCTTCCCATTCCTTCAGGGTCTTGCTGGGGAATGATTCTCAAGTGCACACAGAAAGAATTTCAGCATGCAGATTTCTGGGAAGCTGGTTTGCATTGCATGTAAAGAGTTGTGTTCATTTATGTGCTAGCTGATTATTTAATTGTTGGCTGTTTTCTAATATTTGCCTCACACTGTAAAACAGAAGGCATTTTTTTAAATGTTAGATGAAATAATGTTTGTGCAGCACCTGATAGTTACAGATGCTGTCAGAAGAGGAAGAAATAAACACACAGCTCACTATTTGGAAACAAACCTCCCAATTTCAGCTTGCATGCATTGTCTATACTAGCTGATCTAATAGGCAACCATGAATTGCAAAAGCATCTGACTTTCATGGGCACCCATCCTGGCCTTTTTGGCACAGGAGAATTTTTCAGCTTTAGAAAGGATTTATTTTACCTGCCAGTGTGATTTATATACCATATGTCTCCTCTTCAGCATCTGAGTATCCACGGCCATAGGAAAGTGTTCTGCCTCATCTGTAGTGTGTGGAAATAGGTTTCTTTTAATGATATTAACTCCTACAGAGCCACTTTATTACCTCCCGGTATTATTTTTTCTTGGCGGTTGTGTCAGCAAGAGATAGCTATGCTATGTGTGATGTGGAAAGGAGAATACTATGAATTCCTGGTTTTGTTTGCTCTTGGCAGGCACAACTACACTTCCCACCCTTGTGCGCACACCTACCTTGATGATGCAGCCTTCCCTGGATATCAAACCCTTTATGTCCTTCCCTGTGGACAGTAGCTCTGCTGTTGGATTCTTCCCAAATTTTAACACAGTAAGTAAAGGTGTTTCCACATTTAGTTACAGTGTGTGCTTTCCAAGCCAGTTTTAATATCCAGTATTGAAGCTGCCTTAAAACAGTGCATTGCTGACACAATTTTAGAGAACCTTTTTTCTCTATGCTATGGTGGTTGCTGTTCCCTTGTACGAAAGAGTGTTACCCACCCAACCCAGTGAACAAGGCCAATTCTTTTTTGACTTAAAATCACAGAATGGTTTGGATTGGAAGGGACCTTAAAAATCACCTAGTTCCAACCCCCCTGCCATGTGCAGGGACACCTCCCACTCGAGCAGGTTGCTCAAAGCCCCATCCAGCCTGGCCTTGGACACCTCCAGGGATGGAGCATCCACAACTTCTCTCGGCAACCTGTTCTAGTGTCTCACCACCCTCATGATACAGAATTTCTTCCTAATATCTAATCTAAATCTCTCTTCTTCCAGTTTAAAACTGTTACCCCTCGCCCTATCACTATGTTTCTCCATCTTTCATGTAGGCTCCCTTTAAGTACTGGAAGGCTGCTATAACTTGGTCTGGTGGGGTGGTGTTTACACACTGAAAAAAACCCAAAAAAACCCAAAATAAAGGTTTGATGAGGAATAGAATAATTTTGAATGTGCATGTACATTTCCATGTGCTGCAAAAAAGGACAAAGCAAAAGCTAATGAAAAAACAGGTATGGCAGGTAAGGCCTAGATCCTCCACTGATGGGAGTCAAACTGAGTCTATTACAGACTGGAGGATCTTGTTAATTCTCTATAACAATAATTTTGGAAATGGCACAGCCAGCCAATGTTAAAAATGTGAACCTACTACCTTTAGTTTATGGTAAAGCATCTAATATTTTGGGAAAAAAAAATATTATTGCTAAAATAATGCTCAATGCTTCTGTAGTTTTCCATGTTTACCAGAGCAGCAATAACAAAAATACTCTTCTGTAGTTCTCACTTCTTTAACAGCTTATAAAATGGTTCTGAATGTCATCAGAATGCTTTTTTTTTGCTATCGTATTTTAGCATTTGTTTAATTAGTTATTATCTTAAATGTATTGAGTACAGCAAAACCAATATTTTGCGTGTTGCCACTCAGGTTTCCATGTGTGGAGGTCATTCAGCACGGAATGAGTTGGCAAATAGTAGGCTAATAGCAACAAGAAGGAAATTGCTCTGTGTCATTGCTGCCAAGTCAGCGAGTTCGATCTGTTCATAGGTGACCGCTGCCTAAACTGTACATCATCGCACTTGTCACTGTAATTGTGGGGTGTAGTGTCACCGCTGCCAGTGATCAGCTGAACCACTGCCAAGTGTTTCCTTTTGCAAACACACCTTCTGTTTGAAGTTAAAACAGCAAGAGGATTTTTTGGTTTCTTCATGACTTGAAAAATACATCTTGCTGACAGGCCTTGTGCTGTGGCACGTGGTGCTGTGGGATAGTGATGAGGTAACGTATCAGCCAGCTTCTTTCGTATGTCAGCAGAGAAGCCTAACTCATATTATAAGCAGTAGCAAGTATTACTAATTCATTGCAAAGCATGTATGTGAAAATTGTGTATTTATGAGGGAAATGTCGGCATGTGCTTGTGTATAGACTTGTGTATAGACTGGGGTTATGTGTACGTGTACAAAGAGATAAAAGATTAAAAAAAATCCAGGTATGTTTAAAGTGCAGGACCAAAGCTCTATACAATTTTATCAAAGCAATGTGTCATTCTCATCTTCTAGGCATGATACAATTCATATTCATTTTCCATCCTATTTCTACTACATTTGAGAGTTTTCTTTGTTACTGATTTGTCTGCTTTCCAGTTGCACTGCTTTTATAGGTGAGATTTTTCACAGAACTGTACATAGAAAGAGAAGCTGTTCTTTAGGGATGCTGTTATTGTAGAGCTAACCACCATTGCTCACTGGTGGTATTATTGAACTTCTGAGTTGCAGTAGCCTCTAGAGACAGATTAATTTGGGCATTTAGATTGTTTTTGCCTACGTACACTAGTTTACATTTATCTGGGTTACATTCCAGCTGCCTAATTCTCGGAGTTTTTATCCTTCATACCTGTCTTTCCTCTCCAAATTTCTATGGGTATTTGGGTATTATTTAAAAAAAAAGAGGCCTGGGGTAATTGGCGAATATTGTCAATTCAGTGTCTACTTCCTCCCTTGGAATTCTTGTTAATTTCATAAAATCTTGCTGCTGTGCACCACAGACAGCACATATTTAAACTCTCTTTTTTGAGTGACCATGGTTCAGCACTAGTCTCTTTCTTGTTCACAGACTTCACCATTTATCTTGCAAGTATTGATTTTCCCTAACAGTCTTACAATGGACTTTAAAGCTCATTGGAAAACTAAATCATTCGTGGTTATCTACTGACGGGCACAGTGAACGCCTGCTGTCGTACACTTCCTTTCTTTCTGACTTAGCACCTGCCTTTGAAAATGTAGGTTTCTGTGTTTGTATATATATAACCTTTTTTCTTTATTTTTCACTGTAAAGTGTTGGGAGGAGTATTTAAAAGTTTGTAAAAATCCTTTTTCCAGAAGATAGGTTTGAGTGAGTAGAAGCTAAATCCAGTTGACCCATAATGTCTGCGTCATCCAAAGTGCCTTAATTTTTCATCTTGTGCAGGAACAGAATACTGGAAGAGCTTTTTGTCTCCCCCCCCCCCCAGCTCCCCCCCCCAAAAAAAAAAAAAAAAAACACAACAAACCATCATTTGCTTTGTGGATCAGTCAAGAAAACTGCACTTCACTTAAAGAGGATTTGTCAAGGACTGTAGACAGTGAAACCTTTAGTGAGCAGCACTCAATCTCTTTGCCTTCAGAAGGACTGAGGGGACTCTGCGGCACGTGCCAGGGCCACTGTTTGTACTTGCCTGTGTTCACTGAAGAAATGTGGCCTCAAGAGAAAACTTCTTTGGATCCACCTCTTCATTTTCAGTGGCAGTCAGATATAGACTATTTTCTAAACATTGCCAGCAGGTCGTTTCTAACTTAATTTCAGTGGCCTGGAAAAAGAAAAGTTTCTGCTTAGGAGCTTGATACGGTAACTACCAGAGCAGGAAAAACAAGGTAAAATATATTACCTAGAAACATGTTTAAAGGAACACCCCCTACAGTGCTTTCAAAATAACTTCTCTTACTTATGGAAATATATTTTAAATCTGGGGTAAACCCTTTCTTATATAGTTAACTTTGACAGTTTTCAGTTCTGAAAACATCTATTATGATCCAGATGAAACACTGTGTTCCCATTTAGTTTGTGAAAGTGTTCTGATCATTTGCTTCCCTCCACATGGGGTGTTCTCAAGTTAAGCACTGAGCAGACCCTGATTTTTTTAAAACAAAATGCCTCATGTCTTATTTTATGGATGGAATTGTGTGATTTAGTTTAAAATGCCTCCCTCCTGTTTCTCCTGAAAACATTAATAGTTCTTAAAACTCTGTGGATGTATGCATAATACTTATCAATTCACGCCTCAATTAAATGTGTCTTTGTTCCTGACTACTTGCTTATTATATAGGAAAAATTAATTGCTGAATGATTGCATTAACTTCTTGGATACCTGCCTTTATTTCTCAGTTCGGATGCCCTGTACTGTATGGCTGATCTGATTCAACAGACCAGCCATAAAGGGATCTTCTAATTGCAGAATGAAGGATTTCAAGCAGATATGTATTGCAGAATAGGTGCTTTCTTCTTTCCTGGTCTTTTCACAGCACCAGCAAATAGTTTTGTGAGAACAGGACAGGTGTGATCAGGCTGTCACAGCCTGAACCTGAGTTACTGCACAGAAGGACAAACCCTCTCCCAGAAGTGCTGCAGCAGCAGATCCAATGGTGACAGCATATTTCTCCTGGCATCAAGTCCTAAAAGCTCTTGCTCAATTACTCATACCCCTCTGTCTGAAATGCATAGCTGGAATCAAATTTTTGGCTGATATTACTTAAGATATTCTTGCTTATAGCAGAATGTGAGACAGCATTATAGGAACTTCCAAATTGGTAGCTCCAATTTGCAATGCATGCTGTATGAAAAGGTATAGTTTAAGGAGAGCATGATATCTGGCCCTTTTTTAGCATGCTAAAATTACTTTAGGATTCCTTAACAAGTAACATCTTGCATATTGATTACGTTTAAAGATATGTAAGCCTTCAAAGTCAAGTCATAGCCTTCAAGCATAAAGTCACTGGAAATCAAAGATTGCACAGTAATCTTAATTGGGTCTCCACAGTGCGTTTAATGTAATGTAATCTTGAAGTTTACACTTGCTGGCTTTCACCTTCTGTACCATTTTTTCGCCACACTTCCCTGATTCATTTTCTCATGTTATCCATCGTGTGGACTGAAGGAAGAAAGGATGCTTTGTGGTTATCATGGAAGGTTATCATGATGCACATGCTAAAGTGGCTGAAAGCCAGGATTTATCTTGCAAAGCAAACTAAACGATCACTGTCTGCATCTCCCAATAAAGGACCTATACTCCCCAGAAAAAAAATCTCAAAGCTCCAACGTGTTCTACCTTGCCCTGAAATGAGAGCAGCGGTACATGATTCAAATTTAGTCACAGGGACCTGTCAGTCTGCACAGAAGCAGTATCAGCAACTTCTCAGATTCTATCATAGAAAATAATCAGCAATTCATGTGCTTCCTTCTGAGTTTGTTATGGCCTCAGGGGTAATCAAAGATTATAGCATCTCTTGGAGCTTTCACATTAGTGAAATATTTTCCGTGTAACTAGCCCATGATTGGTTTCTAAATGCTGTTTCATACCTTCATATTTTACAGGAGACGTGGGTTAATGTGGCCTAGTTGCTTCTTCAGTGTCTTTTTCTCAGGTTTACGCTGATTCTTTATATTAGAGTTCCCTCAGCCCCCTTGCAAAGTGGACCATAAGTATTTTAAATCTGCCAGCGAAGGTGAGCCAGCTGGAATAGGCTACAGGAAGGGAAAGAGGAGCTGACTAGTAAATTAGTCAGAAATCTCTGTCTCTTCTCCAGCAATAGCCTTGCTGGACTGAGTATCTCTGGCCTACCTCCAAGACAACTACTGGGAGGACCTAATTTGCTCTTTCGTCTTCTGCGTTTTCAGTTATGTCCCTCATTGTATTTGCTGCCCATCTAGTTCTCATTTGAAGGGCCCCATAATCAGCCTGGGCAGAAGCAGAGGTTTGCAGATAAGAGCGCAGGGCACTTGTATTGCCGGCTTCCCTCGCTCCTCTCTGCCAAGTGCCTCCTCTGCCTTTGGCACGGCACCGCAGCTCGGGAGCTTGCTGTTTCCTTAGCAGGGTCTGAATTCAGCCACTTAATGCCCTGCCACAGTGCCAAAATACGCTCTGGAGCTCAGGATTGTATATAGGAGGAGCAAATTACAGATGCCGCCAACGGGATGTTGCCAACATGTTATCTGTGCTCCTCTTGACTGAAGGAGCCTGTCCACGTGCTCTGATTTTCCCCTTTTCCATTTTCTGAAGTGCTGGAGGGATGTGACGTGCTCTGCTCCTCTCCCTCTGAAATACTCTGGTCCAGAAAGTAGGTGAAGTTTTGTGAGAGCTATACTTTACCCTCATTAACTAACAGCACAGAAAGGAAATATAAGCAATTAACTTAGGAAAGGTGTTTTTGGAGTGGCTGGGTATTTTGTTCTGGATTTTTTTGTTGGTTGTTTTTTTTAATCAGGAAATGGCAAGTTGTTTTTTCTGACAGACATTTTATAACTTCTTTTTTTTTGTAGCCACACAGGCACAAAAAGCACTTCAGGTTTGCCTTCTATTACTGTCAAGTGCTTAAAAACATTCCTATTTCACTTTTAGTTATTATTAATGCAATAGTTTGTGATTTCCAAGTCATAGCCCAAATCATCCAAAATACTGAGAAATCAACCAGTGAAGGGAATAGAAGAGAATAATAGGTGCTTTCCCAGATCTTTACAGGTGAGGAGAGCAGAGGTTCAGGAACCACATAATCAAGCCCAAATTCTGGCAGTACAGACCTCTGCTCTGCGGCTTGCCTTTGCTTTCTCTTCTGACTCTTCTCTCACTCTCACCTCTCAGCAGAGCTTCTTTGCCCTTTTTATGGGTTTGGTGCAAACCAGCAGAGACCTCTTTCAACTGTGGTAGCAGTTTTTGGAATAATTGTTCTCAGTCTTTGGAGGCCCTGAAAAATGCTTATTTAAGGTGGTATATTTTTCCCACAAAATACTTGAGGCATTTCGGCTGAAACTGTAAAAAAAAGATGGAGCTTGAAGCAACCACCTGGTAAGATACACAGAGTTAAATATGGAAAGAAAAATTGCTGCAAAAAGAGTGTCATCAATCAACCTTTGACAGCTTGTACAGTTTGTGGTATTTTAACATAAAGATGCAGGTTCCTTAGTTCCTCTCAGGAATCTCTTCAAACAGCAACTCTTTGTTCAGTAGGTGAGCCTAAGTCAGTACACTTCTGCCTCGTTTCTAGTCTTTAATACATATTATTCTCAGGAAAAAAAAAAACCTTACTTAAAATAGTACAGACTGGCTTTAAGGGAGAATTGCTTTAACCATTAATTATTTTTTTAAGTTTCCTGTATTTTCTCTAACAGGAACGGGATAGATAAATTTCCTCCTCTCAGTTCCCAGATCAGCAGCCAGATAGGAAACCCTGTCACTAAGGGGAAAGTGCACTGATACGCGCTGCTGAGAAACTGAAATCTGGAGGTGCAGTGCCTTTCCCTACTGCTTTACAGGTGCCCGACATCCATGGTACGGTTCCTAAATTGCTGCGCTACTTCCGTCATTGTGCATAGAAGTAATTAGGTCATCAACCTAATTCTGTGAAGAAATACAGTTTCTGCATACAAATCTATTTGCTGTGTCCTCCAGAAAATCTTTTTCTTGGCTACAGGTTCCTTGGTTTCACCTGTGTATTTACTGAAAGCCTGGAGGCAGTCTCTCTGACAATATGATGGTATTTATCTCTTTTAGTAGTCAGCATGGGGAAAAGCTAAGCCTTTATCTTCATTGAACTGCTTTCTTCTCAAGTTAGTAGTATGTTCATGACAAAAGGAAGCTGGATAAAGGGAGAGGGTTGTTAGTCATAAATATTTTAGGCATTCAAACATTGAACGATGTTTTGCAAATCGACTGTGAGGAAAATATCTCCCCTCAAAGCAAGCAGTCACAAAATTGTAGTTTGAGAGAAACAGGGCACGTGTTGCACCACTGTGCTTATAAAGGTTATGCTAGTTTCTAATTATGTCTTGTCCTAAGCAAAATTCTGGAACACCTTTAGAGAAATCTAAATTCTCCGTGTGTCTGACGAATACAGAAGTGGCTGCTTTTGCAGCATCGTGGTTGTACGTGGCTGGTTCTCCTGGCCCCCCTTAGGCTTTCATCAGATTGTTCCATGAGAAACTAAGAATTACTGCAATAGCTATAAATTTTAAGAATGTAGCTAAGAATCAATTCTTGTATTCTTTCTTTCCGAATGCGGATATAGTTAGTGGTCTTTTAATCTAGATGCAGTCAATTTTATGACAATTTAAAAGTACTGTATGGCAATTTAGAGTCATAGTGTGAAATCTGTCTTTGGCATACCTGGAAACCAAGGATACACAGGTCTGAAGCACTGGCCAGCTCATTTCACCTACCAGAGCAAGGCTGATTTGAAGATGTATGCCTTTCAAACTGGTCTTCTCTGTCTGGTCTCACAGTAGAGATACCATGAACTTCAGCCACTTCCCCAGGTCAACACTAGGGAAAGAGGATCGCATTTCTTGCTCATGTATTTGTTAGAATGAGACAAGTTTCTACCTCACTTTGTGTGAAAAAACCAACACAAATCCCAACAGGCTTTGATACTATTTTAAGTTTCAAGACAGGTTTAATTAGAAATTGAATGTTCCTTTAAGGATTTATAACCGAATATAGCTCTTTTTAATCAAAAGCTTTTTAAAGGCTGTTTATATAGTGTGTGGTACTGATGAAAAAAAAAAATAATCCCAAACCAGAAAAGTCATTCTTTATTTTTTAACTGAAGAAAGTCTATTATGCCTTACCTATTCTGAAGAGTAGATGACAGCTGTCATCTAGCATACTTAAGTGATTCTCAGTTCTAATCTGCTTCTCATTTATATTCAGCCATTTTATACATTTATATTCAAATGTATATAGATACATATAATTTATCCTCTTTCTAGAATCTTTTTTCAGTATGTGAAAGGTAATGATATTAATTCATTTCGGAAGACTAGGCTTCTTGTGTCTTTATTTTCTCCTGTTCACAGAATTAATCAAGGCCATGAAATTGTACCTAACCTCTCTTTGCACAGTTCAGAAACGTAGAGGAATTCAAATCTACCTAATGGGATACCATTCATCTTTGTATTGTTGGTCTCCTGGAGCAGGCTGGAAGCAAGAAAACTGTCAGCAAAACTTAGAGCAGACCCATAAGAAGAAACGGGTCATATCTGAGGACCGTCTCAAAGATGAAAGCAAAAATCATGAGTCTTTTTTAGCCCACATGTTATCTAAGCTGCTTTTCTGACTACAAACTCCTAGGCTTGAGTCTGCTGGCAGGATTCTATCGGAAGGTAATTTTTCATATTATTTTACCTATCCAGACTATTTTACTGTCAGATGGTAATACGTAGCGTGACAAGAATAGCTACACTCTCAGAGTATGCTATTGGTTTGATTTTCAGCAAGTCTCAAACTGTCGTATGTTTCTATTTTTTGCAGGATCTGGAGGCAAGATGTTTTTGGTAGTATTTTTGTGTTTAGCTGAACACAGATGAGTATTCTGAATAACAGCAGCCTTAATAATAAATAACAGTTATGTAGTATCTTCCGTAAGATGATTCTGAAGAGTTGTAAACATGTTATTTAGACCTTTCAGCCTTTTTGTGGTGTTGCAAGTATTTTTATTCCCATTTTACAAATGAATAACATAAGGTTCAGATGAAGTGACTCGTACAATTTAAGTTGTGAGCCAGCAGAGCCACAAAGGGAAGGGAAATTGTCATAGTCCTTGAGTATTAGGTTAGCCATTAAGTTTGTACTTGACTTTTTCTCAGGTTTGGTCTGTCATGGTCCTAAAAGTTCATCTGGCAGATATGAAGTCTTGTACTATGGTAGAGGAGTAATTTGGGTGGATTAAAAAAGGCCTCCTGATGACTTAAAGCTGATTTAGTTTTGTATAGGCATATATTTTAAAAAGTATTAAACCTCAGATAATTGCTTTTTTTCTCATTCTCCATTTGATTGTGAGGGGGAATTCTGTTTTATCCCAAACCAGTAGCTTTCTGTTTATCTTTATTCTTTCTGTTTATATATATTTTTTCAGTAGCTTTCTGCTTGTTTATTTCACCGACAAAAATCTCTAATGTTGTATGGAGCAGAAAATTTGACATTTTGCTCCCACAAGGGTTAAATCTATTGTTGGTGTTCACATTACAAGCAGAATCCTTTTATGTATTTATATCTTCACTTGAGAATAAGCGTTATAAGAAACAGAGACCAGATTCAGATTTCTTTTTTTTTTGCTTTGGTGTCTCACTAATTCTTTCTTTTGATTTAAGTCTTTCTACAGGAATCAAATATTCCATTTTAGTAATCTTTTACATGACAATTTCTAAAACAGCAGTGGTATTTCATTTTCAGAACACTCTTTCTAGGGCTCTCCTAATTATGATTTTCTAGACTAGAAATTATTTTTAACATGCAATAAATATATCCATGGATAAAGGGAAGGAAGGGCAGAGGGAATATTCCCAGCACTGAAGAAATAACAGCAAAAAAGTATTAAAAGTTATTTTCTCAAATTTCTTTTGATCTCTGTGTTTAATCATATCACATTGTACAAGGAGAAGAGAGGGGTAGGAAGAGATTAGAATTATTTACCTGATTATTATTTGGTTTCAAATATCAAGAGTTTCTTGATTTAAGCCAGAGAAGTGCAAATATGGAGGAGGACGGAAGAGAATGTAGAATGTTTTTCCCTTTGCTTATGTTGGTCTAAACCATGATTTTGGACTGGTTTAGGAGAACCAAAATTCTACTGAGGAGGCTGGCCTCCTGAGCTTGGTCCAACAAAGTCTTGCAAATTAGTCCTAAGTGAAAACCTGACTGAAAGCAGTCTACTTCAACAACAGATTCCCAGTTTGGTGCTACTTCAGCCAGCTCCATCTCCCAGGCTGGGTCAGAATATATCCTAAGACAGAGAAGAACATGTGATGGTGAAACTATTCGTGCTAGCACACAAAATGGATAAATGGGCATGTCAGTAAAGATTTAGGGCTGTGCTTCCTAAGTCAATGCTGAGGCAAGAAGACTAATGCATTTCTTGTTAAAAAAAAAAAAAAAAGTGTAATGAAGTAGCTAGAGAAAAAATATATTTGAGCACATTGTTGAAACTTTTTTCTACCTATGTTTCAATGGCATACTGAAAATATGAAGAAGAGTCAGAGAAAGCCTACCAAAAGAATGAAGGCTTTTATAGTGAGAGGCTCAAGGAACTTAGCTTATCAAAGAGAAGGTTGTAAGTATCTAAAGGGTGGGTTAAAGGATGTTGGAGCCAGAGTCTTTTCAGTGATTTCCAGTGATATGATAAGGGGCAACGGGCTCAAGCTGGAACATAGGAAGTTCCATTCAAATCTGAGGAAAAACTTCTTCACGGTGAGGGTGACAGAGCACTGGAACAGGCTGCCCAGGGAGGTCGTGGAGTCCCCTTGTCTGGAAATCTTCAAGACCTGCCTGGATGCAGTCCTGAGTAACTTGCTGTAGGCAATCCTGCTTTAGCAGGGGAGTTGGACTAGATGATCTCTAGAGGTCCCTTCCAACTCTTGACAATTCCATGATTCCATGGTTAAGAGGTGATCTGATTGCAGTGTATGAGTGCCTACACATTCAGAAGGTATCTGAGATTAAGGTGACCTTTAACAGAGAAGCACAACTAGATCAAGCAGTTTATAATAGACATGGTAAGCATTTCTTCTCAGTGATATAAGTTAACTTAGTAGGAAACTTTTAAATCAAGCTGTTTTTTCAAGTTTTTTCCCAAAATTTAGGCTCTGGTTGACCACAAATTATGAGACTTCATAATAGAAAAGGCTGAAACTCTCCATTGAATGAAACTGTGTCATGAATCAGATGTGGTGATTCCTTCTGGCCTAAAACAAATCTGCAAATTCCTGCAGACGTCGCTTTCAGTATTCAATGTGATTGCAAATACAGGCACATAGATAGAATCATCACCTTTTTCATTGTTCTGTTCAAGCTTTATTTTAAAAGGGGAACATGCAAGAGAGTAGCACAAGTGGTTCTGAATTATGGGACATAGGGAGGAAAGCCCAACTGTTAGTGGTCAGAGGCAGAAAATCAGTCTCAGGACTCCAGCCCTGCAACTGATAACAGAAATAATGGGGAATTTACGAAAATAAAATTAGCTGAACCTTAATTCCTAAAAAGGAAACGAGGAAGCTGATTTTATTAATATTTCACCTCTTTTAAAACATAAAAGTTTGTTCCCAGCTCATGGTGTCCTTTTAGTTGTCTTGTACTAAAAACGAAGTATAACTGTAAAATCCAAAGGTGTCTCTTTCCTTTTTTATTTTTCAAGTACTCACTGTTATTTCAACAACTCTTCATGAATAGCTGTAGTATCTGACATGTTAGCAAGTGAACTACAGCAAGAGTTTTATTTTGTTTTAAAATGCCTCTGGGCTGTTTCTGCTGACTAGCAGTGTGTAGGTCACAGCTATCACAGCTACTGATTTCCTTGGGTAAGCTGGAACTTGCTGCCAAATTTATCAAGAGGGGGAGAGACAAACACATTGAGAAGTTGCATTCAGAAACATTTACCTTCAGAGTACAACATTGTTATTGTGTTTTGGGAACCATGTGGAAGGGAAGGGAGATATTAGTCCCTGTGGTCTGAATTCTTTCGTAGTGGATGCTTATGTCTTTCTGCACTTGGGTAAAGACATCAGAATTTGAAAAAGAAAAAAAAAAAGGGGGGGGGGAGGGGAGTCATGGACTCATTGACCCTGGGTGTGGTTGAGTTTGATTTCAATGAGATCCAGATTTCATGCTCTGTGCAAATGTGCTATGTGTAAGTACATTAAGAGAACTGTTAAACAACAAAATGTGATTAAAGCAATCCTCCACTAGACCACAGGATCACGGTAAAAAAACTCCATGGTCTTGTAAATTAATTATTTGTTCAGTTCTAATTAAGCATTCACACAATTCACACAGCCTCTGAATCAGCTGCTGGGAATCTGACAGAAGCCCTCCCCTGGCTTGGTTATTGGCCATTTACATCTGCCTGTTTTATTGGGATTTTTTCAAACCCCAAAATGTTGTGATGAGCATAAAGATAGAGGTGTGTGGAGGTGGTGTTTAGAGAACTGCAGGCTCACCCTACAGAAATACATCTCTGTGGGGACACGCTCTGTGCTAGTCAAGGAAAGCTGATATGCAGAGTGCATTGACGGCATTCCCACAAGAAAAGGAAGTTGTGCGCATCATAGAATCATAGAACCATTAGGTTGGAAAAGACCCTTAAGATCATTGAGTCCATTAGCCTAACACTACCAAGTTAACCACTAAACCATGTCCCTAAGCACCACATCTACACTTCTTTTTAAATACCTCCACAGATGGTGACTCAGCCACTTCCCTGAGCAGCCTGTTCCAATGCTTGATAGTCCTTATGGAGAAAAAAATTTTCCTAATATCCAATCTAACCCTCCCCTGATGCAACTTGAGGACATTTCCCCTTGTCCTGTGACTTGTTATCTGGAAAAAGAGACCGAGACCCACATCGCTACAGTGTCCTTTTAGGTAGAGCTCCATCAGTACAGCTGTCTCAAGTGTTCTTGGTGATACAAAATAAGCAAGCAAATGTATAACAGCATAGCATTGATTTGAACAGTAAATTGCACTTAACATTAGCCAAATGAGAAATATGTTCCCTGTTGGGACAAAAGCAGCACAAACATGAAGAGAACAGATTCTTGCTAGTTTGCATTGGCCAATGTGCCAAGTATTGCATCACAATGTTAGTTTCTGATTTTATGCTGGGTGTTTTAAATATGTGCTCTGTTGAGTATGTATATTCAGTTCTGCCACTCTTAGTCACTGTAATACATACCGTTGTGCTGAGAGGCTGCATATATATGGCAGAATTTATGATAACTTTAGCAAATGGTCATTCTCTACAGTTGCGATGTGTTTAGCTTTCCTGACGACGGGAGCTCAAACACAGAAGGAGTTCATGTAGGCCTTGTCATCTAGAAGGATGTTGAAAAGATCTGATCTACAGGATAGTTGTTGCTGTTACATCATTATCATCATCGTCACAGCACACAAAAGAGTGTTGTCCAACAGTTTAAAATAATCCCGTAATTTAATTTAGATGCTGCTCCTACCTTGGTATTTTATATATGCCACTGTTTTCTCCCTTTGATTGTCAGAGGATTATATTACCAGTTTGTTCCACATGTGGTTTCAAATTTTGCTTTATCAGAATAAAACAACACAGTATGCCACAGGGCCACTCTTAGTGTTTTTTTTCAGAAGTTTCCTAATGCCCAATGGTTAAGTTAAACTTAACAATATTCTGTTTACAGATGTTTGTCTAAAGGACAACTCTAGATTTGACCCATGAGATACATCATGATGAAAGGTAACTGAGGTGAGGGCATAAATTCTCAGTCACAATTTTAAGCCTCATATTTAAGGTTATGCTGCTGTTATGAAAAGACAGAGCTTTTAGGTGTAGAGTTATGTCAGACTGGTACAACTAGCACGTGTGACACTTGCTTAGCATGGTTCAATAGCTAAGCAGATCAGGAAGAGAATGAAAGCTTAGAAACTAGGTCATTAGATAGAAATGGCAAATATAAATCAGTACATTATACTAGCTCAGATGTGTAACTGCAGTTTAGCTCTGGATACTAGGCAAGCACTGAAAGCTTCCAATGCATCAGGGTTTACCCAGACTTGTAAACTGGAGATTGCACTTGAGCAAAAACTAATACGAATATTCTGAATTTCTAACATCACAAAAAGCAGCTTTTCTTGCAATGTAGTGTCACGTCATTTAAACAAAAGGCTTAGAAATGATATCTAACCTTTCTGTTTGCAGCAATTTACCTCTTGACAGGATCAGTGCACTTTATTTGAAGCTCACAAATTCGTGTTTGTATTGTCTGCTATATGTAAAGACATCTTTAAAAATAACCAGAACTTCAGTTTCACCAAAGGAATTCTGATGCGCTTGCTAATTATTTTTTTCTCCTTGCCTCCTATACATACTTTGATGTCTCTTAGTAGTCTAGTTCAGTTCCCAGAAGGCACCAGAAGAATCCATGGTACCAGAACTGGGAGAGTTTCAGGTAGCAAGAAATGCAAGAGAATTCAAGGATGAAGTTTCAATTACTGACAATAATCTGTAACAGCTCATATAAAACTGCTTTTCTATATGAGTACTGAAATGTGGCAAATGTGATACAATTTTTTAAAACCCATTCCATGGAGAATGTAAGCTTTTAGGTGGCATATTTTTGCCAGGCAAATCAATAGAAACCTCAATAGCAGTAGTATAAGAGGATACCTCATACTGTAAACTACCTGTAAAGTGTCAACACAATTCCTTTCTCAAGGTAACTCAACAAACATGTGAATAAGGATTTTTTTAATTGAAAGAATTTTAATTGAAATCTAAAAGGGTTTTCACAAAACCCCTTGGCAAAGATTTTTAAGAAAACTAAATTAGCATAAGAGGATCTTTGCATGCCAAGAAGATACTTTGAGGTAAGGGAGCTGAGGAAGTTTTCTAATGGTGAAGTTCTCCAAAGAAAAAACAAAGCATTGTGAAAGACCTTCATGAGGCTGAGAAGCCAGGCAATAAATTGTTGGTGAAGTTCTATCTAGAGAAATATAAAGGGAAACTTCACATAGAAAGTAATGTGCTATGAATTGGCCATTAACACTTGGGAGTAAGATCTCAGGTTTATAATAGCGATTCCATGAAGATCTCAGTTCAGAGTTCAGTACTGATCCACCCTGAGTATTGTATATGGTGCCTGTCTTTGTCTTAAAAATATTTGATTGAATTGGTTAAATTATGATAGAACTGAGAAGGGCAAAAAGGATGCTCAAAGGAATGGAATGTTTTCCATGCACATAATAACTGGGCAACACAGAGTTAACTTGGAGGGTGGTAAAAGTCTTACAAAATTGAGTTGCATGGAGCTACATTTAAACAAAAATATTTCTTAACATAGCAGATTGTAGGCATTGGAACTCAATGCAAGAGAAAGTCATTGAGATTTACCAAATAAACGGAAAACACCTGGCTCTGGAAAAGTTTTGGTGAAAAATATGTGAACCTTGTGAAAATAGTTGGGGGAAACACGATGTATGTTTCAGTTACTCCTGTTCTTCTGATAACTACAGGTGATTGTTTTGGGCAATATAATGATAGGCTAGATGGAGCTTCATAGAGGTTAACACTACTGTGCTTTTGGGTTGTCCTTTACTGCATTTGCATTTTTTAAGTGCTTTGAAAGTAATTTTTGCCGGTCTCAGTAGTTGCAGAGTATTTCTCATGTTTGCATGTTCTGAAATCAGGAAATAAAAGAAATTGTAGTAGAAATCTGTCTGGATTCTGCTGATCCTTGCTCACTTCAATAGTTCAGGTGGTTTTAAGGAGACTTATTGCAAAATATAAATTACTTATACTATTAAATTATACTGTCTTCAAATTTGTTGGAAAGACGTTTTCAAATTTAACTTTTTATTAAACCAAATGAAATAGGAGAACAATATTAAGGGTTGTTAAACTTAGTTATGGCTACCAGAGCACTGTGACTTGCTTTATTAATTCCTCCTGTAGCATAAACAGCATAGTGCAGATTTTTATTTGCATTTGTGGTAGCTGTTAGTTTCTGTTATTATTTTATTTTATAGAACTGTTTTTTAAATACTGGTGTTCCCCACTGGGCAAAGTATGCTGCGTCATTTCCTAATATATACCTCAACAAATTACTCTCCCTCTTTCCTACTCCCTCCCCTCCCTGCAATGAAGAGGATAATTTTGTGTAGTGATCTGAGATCAGTTTACCCTGCAGCATTAATCTTCTAACAGAGAGATACTATTTTATTTTTCCAGCATGCTGTAATCTACCCCAGTTTCTGATATATTTAAAAGCTATTAATTGTTAATGTTGCACTTCTTGAATTCTAATCGTGACCAGACTACAAGCAGTGCTCCAGTTTGGGAAGGATCATTAACCGTTCCCCTGGGGATCCTGAGCGGTACTTTCTGGAGGCAGCGTGAGCTGTATTATTTGTGTAGTTTTTGTCCTTGTGCTGCTACATCTGTTTGAAACTGGGACTTTGTATACACTCTGCGTTATATGGTTTTGAACTGCCTTGCCTAATGCTAGCGCTGTGGATTGTTATCTGGAATGCACAGAGGAATCATTGATCACTGCTTTTTTTTTCCCTTTTTATTTTTTTTAAACGGGACTGCAGACGATAGTGGGTATTTGTGCTATTTCTTTTCACCGATCTCAGACACTTCAAATGGTTGAGGTACTTTTCAGCATTACTCTTCTGTTCTATATTACCTGATCTAATAATTAGTAGTTAGATTGAAAAGCAAAACATGTCTTCCATTTAAGAAAAAAAAATAATTCCCTAATGATATAGCAATTTTTAATATATATTATAAATTTAATAATATATATTGACTGGCATATCAATTATAAAATGGATGCTCAAGAACTTTTAATCTGCATGTATAGTTGTGATATATTATGCAGGTGATGCAATAAATGGTACAAGTCAGAGAATTTTTTATTATATTTTAAGCTTTTAAAGTTTGGGCTGTCACTACATTCAAGAAACAGAGTAAACAGGAAATAAGGAAGTTTGTTTTACGTTTTTTTTAGACTTTATCCCATTCATTGCAATAACACTGTGACATTTAATTAAAGTAGTTCATTCTAGATGAGATGTTTTTACTTTTGTAATTGTTTTAATATGGCAATGAAATAGAGTATTTAATGGAAAAAAGCTGATAAAAATTATGTCATCTCTCCAGAAAATTTTTGTTAGCGGTGACATTTACAAAAACATGCATTTGGTTTAGAAGGAATTTAGCAAGAAATCAATGTAGCTGTAGTCCAAAAAAAGTGTTATGTGTGTGTTTAATGTTGGGTAGTTGATTATCAGAGAATTTCTTCTCGGGCAGATATGACGCAATATGTTTTTGTTGAATTTGTGTATTTGTGTGTGCACATATATGCAAAGAAAATCCACATGAGTGCAGGCTTCTCTGGAAGCTTTAATGTGTGCTGAGGTCTTTATCCTCAGGTTTAGAAAGTCTGGAAGTAGCTAATTAACTGTTACAATTCTTTAACTATTGAATCAGTAACTGCAACTTTTATCTCTTCCTTTTGTAAGTCAGCTTAGTGTCAACTATGTGATGACAATCCAAGATTAAACACCCAGGTTTGATTTCTTCAAATAGTACTATAAAGGACAAAAAAAACACCCATCACTGTGACTGCAAAGAAAGCTTCAGAAAAATATAACTTTGTAACAAATTGAACTATTTTCTCTTGAGCTAGTTTAAAAACAAAGTTGAGAGATGAGTTCTTGTCTTTTCTTGTAGACTGCCATTTGTTGCCCTCTCCTCTTCAGAATCAATTTCTCATTTTAAATAAGTATGGAGGACCACACGTGCCCAGATGCTCATAGGGTAATTTGAAAGTGTTGGAAGGCACCTCAGAGGTCTGGTCCAACCTCACAGGATCAGCTGCGAGATCAAACCAGATAGTCTGCTTTATTTAAATTAGAAAAATATGTCTGAAGCTTTTTGAGTCAGGAAGTTAATTTTAATCTGTATCCATGCCACATCAGGAAAAAGGACGTATTATGTTTAATTGAAGCCTCAACGCAGCTGCAGTTATAAACTGTTTCCTTCACATCCAGTACTATTCCCCAGCTCCTGCAGTGTTAACAACAAAGCCCTCTGTGATCTTGAGGATATTCTAAACTGTGACCAACAGGAGTCCTGGTATTTAGCAAAGATGTGGTCGGCTCCCAGTTCCTGAAAATGTTCAGTGAAATTTAGGATTAATATATCCAATGCTTCACTTATCTCACATTTTCCACAGTGTTAACATGTTTTCTGAAGCGCGGTCCCTTGCGTACCCTTTCCTGGTACAAACACTTCCTGTGTGCTTCTCTGAACCTCGGCCTTCCATGTCACTCATCAGTTCTGCATGAAAATGTTTGGGGATTGCAACCTTTTTTCTCAGCAAGTGGTGTTTCTAATGGAGCCTGCAAAAGACCTCCTCTCGCAAGGAGGTCTCCTGGAGAGAATATTGTCCATGTAAATGCTAATGTCTATCACTGAACAGAAAAACAAGTTGAGATAAATGACAGTGATTTGTTAGGGGGCAAAAGTGATTTCTCATTATGTGTCTATTGGATCAGCAGGTGGTATAGGGGAAGGCTTTCAGGGGACTCTTTGCAATTCGGACACGATGGTGGGGCCCTGCAGCACTGAGGATGTGCTGGGTTGCGGAGGAACTATTTAGTACCCTGGGGATGGCAGCAACAATGGAGTTGCCTTTACTTCATAAGATCTGGCATGCTACCAGTTCCCTAACCTGTGTTAAATCTAATTATTGTGAGACCTTAAATTTCATTTCCTCCTGTTTATCTCAAAGGGGTAAAGAAAAGAAAAAAATCCCAGCAAAAAGTGTTTATTTTTTAATTCTGTATTGTATATTGCCCTGAAAAGTTGTAAATTGATTATTGTTTGTTCTCCAGATGGATCCTGTGCAAAAAGCAGTCATAAACCATACATTTGGAGTGTCCATTCCCCCAAAGAAGAAACAAGTCATTTCCTGTAATGTCTGCCAGCTTCGCTTTAATTCGGATGTGAGTATTGACTTTTCTTTTTTTTGGTACTTTAGGTATAATTAATCTAAACCTCTTTTTCCACAAACAAATCATGCCGTTTCTGCCTATATTCTATTCAGCCTGCTGGGCTCATATTTTGTCTACTCAGAGGTGGAAATCCATAGAGCTCTTTGGTTTTCTTGAGTGTGTCTGGCATGATATCCAATGCCACATCCATTGATCATATCCCATGTGCCTTCAAGAGGTACTGCAAAAAACAATGTTCTTTTTCTAAAAAAAATAAAAAAATTGAGGGGGAGAAGACAGAAAAACTACCCTGTGAGTTCTCCATGTCATACCCACTCCTTTCCAGAAGAACTATCAACTATCTTTTTGCTATTGTTTCTCCATCCCTGCTGATAATATGTCTTCTGATAAAGCCACTCTTCCAGTAACTTTCATTTTGAATAAATATGAACGTTTACTTCTGGCTGTCTTTTTGAGTATGATAAAGTTCATGGAAACTGTTTTCTGAGGTATAATTTGAAAAAATGCATTACCAAATAATACATTGATTGATACGTTTAAAATATATATATATCCAATTAACATTTTCCCCAAATAGCTTGAAAATTGAAAGGAATTCAAGAAAATTATGTCTAGGAAAATTGTGACCTTCAATACTTAAAAATGTATATTTTTTGTTAATTTGCTGTTATACTTTCAGTCTAAGAAGTAATTTGCAAATACCTCCTCAAAGCCTTTGAGTACTTAGTGCTCCTAGAGTTTTGCAGTGAAGCACCCATGCCTTTTATTCCAATTTTCTCCGCCTCTACCATTACACTTTTATAAGTGTTTTGTAAAGTGGTTTCTCCAGTTTGACTTTCTTGTCTAGGCTGGTAAGGATTTTGAGGCAGTGCTATCCTACCTTCAAATTCCTTTCTAAATCTGATGTCTTTTGACAAGCTTAATAAACTTTCTTTGAAGTGGTAAAATCTACTTAGTTAACAGATTTCAAAAGTCATTATTTAAAATTTAGTTCACTTGTATTTCTTCTTTAAGGTGTAGATTTAAGGTCAAAAAAGTCTTTCTGCTCTGATATGTGGTGCAGATACCTATTTTTACTGATTAAAATAAGCAAGCATCAGAATTTATAAAAATTTGCCTGGGCTTCATGGATCTGAATCTTGTTTCTGAGCTGGACCTTTCTCAGTCTCCGAGGAGGCAGCTGAGCCTCTTCCTGCTCTTCCCTCTTCTTCTGAGGTCAGGGACTCTCTGGTGATGGGTCCGGTCCCTAGAGAAGTCACTGGCTTTGTCTGCACTGACGTTCAGCTGGACAAGCAGCACATCAGGCAGATGGATCAAATCACAACTTAGTGGTTCAAAACCAAAAAAAAGAGCTGAAATATTATATCATTTTGTGCATCTGCCAACCAAGCAATTTTTCCTATCTAGACTTACCCACAAAGTAGAACAAAAAGTGCATATTGTATTCTGCTTTCAATAGAGGCATCACAAAAGAATGGCAGATTATAGCCTTGTTTCTTCTTCTGGAGCAGGTGTATTCATATGTTGTCATGCTTCTTTCTTTCTAAATGTGATCAATATTCTCAGTTCTAGTTACTAGAATATATCATTGTCCGTTTGTAATGAATGGTGGTAAGAAAAGATGAAGCATTATGGCTGCACCACTGTTAGTGATAAAATGCAGTTCCTTACTTTATACAGCAGTTTGCTTTATCAGGACATTCACAGACAACCTGGAAAGTTGTTTTTAGAATACACTGAGATACTAGTAGTGTTAGTAATACAAGAAAATAAATAAATATACAGTCAAACTTCATGGCTATTTGATAACCACAACATACAGGAACATTTGGAGAAGGAATTTTCATAGTCTAACACTTCTATTTTAAAAGCTATCTAGCTTTTCATTGGATTATTCAGTTTCTCCTGGGAAGCTTACGTAAGATTTTAAATCTTTCTTCCAGGTTCCGTCTTTTGACCTTAAGAGTTATTTATTTTTTATTAAAAGGCTATTTTTATAGCCTTTATTTTTTTTCTTCTGGGAGAGTGAGATCTTATTTAACTCAGATATTATTCTTACCACCCCACCCCCATAATCCGCGTTGTTATAATTTCACTGAGGTAATGCTAATGGGCTTTCAACTAAGCTCTGCAGACTCTCATAGTTCTTTCTTAGATTGTTAAAAGCTCCTTCACAGAAATAAAAATTGAGACTCTTTGCTTGTATTTTTCTTTTTGGTCCCTTTATAATGTGAAATTACGCTTAGGGAGTGGAATGGTCTTTGCAGTCTGTCCTGTGTTGGATGTCATATATTTGTGAGCCTTGTAACAGTTGAATCTTTCAGTGAATCAGTTCCACCATGTAACATCCTAAGAGTGTACTGAGAGCCTTTCATGTGGCCTCAAACTGTGATAAGCCTGCATTAAAACCTTGAGCATAGCACATTGCAGAATGAAATTTTAGTACAGTCATTTCACACTTGCAGTTTCTTCTAGCTCTACAAGGCTGACATGCTCCTTGTTTCAACTTCTTTTGACCTAAATTACGCAAGCAAATGAAATGAAAATGACAGAAGTAAGCTATTAAGTATTACTCTTACTTTTGTTCTCCTAAATGAATTTCAGTTGCATGCTGTTTGAAGATTCTGACCTAATTCTAGTAGTGCTTTGTCTATTGCATGAGTAACATATGGACCAGTGGATATTCATCTGTGAGAAGAAGAAAATTGGTTTCCTTGTGTGCAATCATCTTCTCACACTGTGGACACCCACTGGTCTGGATCAGTAGACTCAAAAAATTCACACTGGTCAATTTATAGTTGTCAAACCTCCCACTAAATTAATATAGTAAATTGCAGTTTTCTTCTCTTAGTGTGTCTATAGGTTTAGCTTTGGTGAGAGTGTTCTGGCATCAGAGGCAGGGATCTGCAGCTATCTGCAAGAAGAGAAAGTCTGATATCATGGGTGGAGGGAAACTTTAAAATAGATTGTCTTCAATGTGGGAGTAAATGTATCTAATATTGAGGCGATGCCTTCTGTAGCTTGAAAAATAAAAATTGCTAGGATGATGCTATTTTTATTCTACCATATTATAATTTAAACAAAGTGATTCCTAACTGAATTCTTCAGTAACTCCTAGTCTTCTGTACTTTTAAACATTTTCTAAAAGTACAACGTGAATAAAACATCTGCATACAAAACTCTAAATTTGGTCCAGTTTTAGCCTGATCTGTTTGTCCTCTTCCAAAAAATAAATGATGGGATTTCATCATACTCTTAGACATTTGCGATAAAACTCCATCTGTCCTTTTCTAGAATTCATTATCTTAAGTTTAGTCAATTTGGAAGTTGTGTTTTTCTGCTAAAGAATTCTGGCACAAACATTTTCAACACCACTTCCAAGCTCTGTTGACTCCAGGAGAAATTGTAGTACAGAAGAGATGATCCAAAGTCTTTAGAAACAGAAGAATATAATGCCATCTCTGTGAAGTAACACCAAACTAAAGTTGTTTTAAAAGCTTGAACTTTAAGATCCTCGAATGGGAATTTTATCTGTAATAGCAGTATTGACCTGACAACAGTGATAACTGAGATTTCTTCAACAATATTTTTTGTGTGATCTAGTTAAGATAGTCTAGCTGTTACTTAGGTTTAGGCAGGTAATCCCACTCCAAGTCTCTTGTCATTTGAGTATCTGAGGTATCTGGGACATCCATACCAGGCTGGTAGACCTGACAGAGGACCTGCAGTTGGAGGTCAGGCAGGACACCTGAGGATATCCCAAAATATACTGGGCATCTGTTTTTAGAACTGAATTCCAACTCATTAGCTTTGCCTTCTATTTTCTTTTTCTTTTTTTTTTTTTTTTTTGAGGCAGGGAGGGGGACACGAAGGGGGGAAGCAGGATTTAGTGAGGAGAAAAGGCATTAAAAGAAATAGGAGGAAATTAATTACCATCAAGATTATGATACCAGAAAACCAGAAAGTTAGTAGAGCTCTCAACAATTCAAAGGAATTGAAATGTCAAAAAAGTGAGGAGGAAATAGAGAAAAGAGCTTTTTCCCAAACTAATTTTTAATGATGGTAAATACCAGGAGTCAATTGCTATTGAATTAAGTTGGAAATCTCAATTTAGGAAGGATAGCATTAGAAGGATTGGTAGTTGATGAGATTGATTAGTCAGAATAGTCAATGAGATACTTATTTCAGCCCGCATAAACTTTTATTCTGTTATTCAGAGGAACATACATTTTTAGAAAACCCATCCCATCCATTCATAGTTACAGTTGCGTTTCCTCCAGTATATTAGAAGAAACATAAGTGTTCCCATCTTTGTGTCAAAGTACATCTTTTGATTTCTATATGATGGTGAAACAGTATGTGTTCCAGTGCAGCAATGGCTAGTGTGTCAGTAAAGTCCAAGCTACAGTCTTGTGTTAGAAAGAAAAAATGCTAAATATCTCAGTTGTGTTTACTAGCAGCAGAGATCATGCAGCAGAAGAGGAAGAATCCTCTTCATGGAACAGATTGTGATAGTGAGTCAGATTTTACGCTTGCTTAAAGACCATCAGAGCAAGGGACATAACTGCATTCCACCAAAAGGAAGCAAGACATGCTGAGAGAGATCTAGCTTAGCCTTCAAAAAAAAAAGTTCTTTTTTTCCTCCTAAGAATTCTGGGATACCTTCCAAACCTGTGGTATATCTATGTGGACTATAGATAAGCTTTGCTAAATAAGTTTTCATAGTAATTACATAGGTCTGGCTTGTTGATGTTAGTTATTCATATTAGAGATATTCTAGCAGAAACAAAAAGCAGCTTGAGTGAGTTTGCTGAGTCCTAATGATACCTATAAGAGGCTCCAGTAGCAACAGGGCAAGGGTAAAAATGGCTGTTTTCTATCCCACATAGATTCCTTCTTTGCTTACTCTTGGATTGCTGTTTCTCATTCCTTCTGGCCACCAGATGAATCTGCAGCATCTCCTGCAGCTGCTCTGTGGCAGTAACTCCCTCCAGCAGCTGTGGAGATTCAGCCAGATTGTCCCAGAGATGTCTATTATATTCTGTTATGGCATCTGACACTGTAGCTTGCAGCCATAAGGGAAAAATGAGTTGAAGTTGCAAGGATACCTGTTTGGCTTCTGCAGAATTGTTTTTTTCTCTATATCTATGAATCATTATCTTACGTTCAAGTAAATTCTGCTCTTCTTTCTCCTTATTTTTATTGGTAGTCCACAGAGCTTTTGGAGCTTGGGCACTACTCAGCGATGTCAGTGATAATCCAGTCCCTTTCCTCAGCAGCCAGACCTCTCTGTACTCCAAATGCACAGATATATTATGCCAGCAGTCCAAGTGTTGGGGTTTTTTTGGTGTTTTTTTTGAAAACAGGTTGTCATCTCTTGATCACATCTAAAAGAAGTAGTTGCTTCCCTCTGTGCGTTTTGTTTCTTGTAGAAAGGTCTTTGGCTGTGATACAGCCTGGTAGGTACCATCTTGTTGATAGGATATCATTTGATTGA
The DNA here is from genome assembly GCA_026546715.1 of Gallinago undulata. Lineage (NCBI taxonomy): Eukaryota > Metazoa > Chordata > Aves > Charadriiformes > Scolopacidae > Gallinago > Gallinago undulata. The sequence goes on from JAOTQQ010000079.1 coordinate 32,888,847, forward strand.
AATAAATTTGTGTTGGCATAGTGTGTGAGTCTGCGAGTGATGACTTTAAGTCAGTACTGCTTTTTTTGGTGTCACCTGTGAAGATTTCACTCAGAAATCAAGAAAAAACACCTTGTAGGTAGATCAGAAAAAGCAAATGTAGCAGTTCAGCATTAAGAGATGCTGAAGATCATCTTATTGTTGAATGTATTTATAGCTAATAAAAATGATGTGATGATAATGATCATCTTTCTAAAAAGCCAGAAGGCAATTTTTTTGAAGTTTAGGCAAGTATTACTAAATGTTAACTTTGCAAATTTAAATGAATCACACATGCTGTCAAAAAGATAACACACAAAATAATCGATAGCATCAAATAAAAATCTACAGAATTGTCATCGTCTTTTGTCAAATGTTTTACATTTTCCCTATAAATAAGACTATTTATATTGATTCTTTGGGCACGGAGGGTAGTGAAGCAGATAGGAGGTAATTAAAAGCATAAATCTCAGGAACTTGTGAAGGTAATTTTCTGTTTTGTAGACAGAACTGACAAAATGATGAAAGTTGTTAGCTCCAGCATGACAGAAATATTGCACAATTATGTGGTACAGGGTTATAGCATGCTGAAAATTCTGTTCAAATAACAGCTATTTAACAGCACTTTTAACTAAGTTTTGTTAGATATTTAAAATATGAGTTTTAATGAGTTTAACTCCTTATAACAAAGCTGATCTTCACACCTTTCTGATTTTTCTGTGTCCATTTCAATAGTCATCTTCCTTACTGTTTGGAGAAATTAGGCTTTAGAAACCCCTTGAGAACAAAATTGAAAAAATAATGCATAGCTTTGGTATAACAAATGCACGAATGCTTCAGTTTTGCAGATTTCTTCAATCAATTTCAACACCACTTCCTAATTTATCACTTCATGTAATTTTTATTAGGGTTATGATTCTAGTCTAAATTCTCTTTAATTTATATGCTCCTCGCGTAAATAGGCGTACTCTTACAATACAGTTCTAAGAGGTAAACTATATAATCAAACATTTGATAGACCTCTTACTATTTTAAGAAAGGGATCTTTACAGTTCAGGACCTACTGTGAATTAAAAATACAATGTTATAGATATAAAATACCTCTGTGCTCCTCCAATCTTGTACAGTTAGATACCTTCTCTAACAAAACTGCCATTTGCAACCATGCCAGGAAAGCTCTCGTAGGGATCCTGCACACACTTCATTAAACCATTTCTCCTTACTGCCTAATGTAATGCAATTATGGTTAGCATAGCTACTTCCATGCTAAGAGCTTTACCTGAAAAAAAAAAGATTTTTTTTTTTTTTTACTTGAGACTATGTTATGATGGAATTCTGCAGTTATCAGGAATTCCTGAAGTCACAGCCTTGCTTAGATCCATGCTTCTACAAGAATAGCGTTACTTAACTTCCAGCACTACTTAGGCCTTATTTATATACAAATTCTATTGATTTCAAAATAAGCTTAGATAATCCAAGCTATTGATAATTTAGGATAAAGACCTAAATACTATGAATGGATGTTGTAAGTATTCTGAAATAATTATAAAATAAGGAAATTCTGTATTAAAGATATGCCCCGTGGAAATGGAGTCAGCTTGATGTATAGAAGTGGGCAGATACATAAGTGTTGAGAGTGTCTTTCTACAGTGTATGTTAAAATTATAACTAGGATATGTTAGAATCTTTTTTTTTACCTTAAAATCATGTAAAACTTATGGTATGCAGGAAGAATTTTATCTTTTTATCTTTAGATACTCCAGAGCAGAATAAAAGTATTCAGGATTATTATTTATCAGTATCTGTTAAGTCTTCTAGTTGTAAATTGTCTACGTGGTTGAACTGTTATTGGCAGAAGCTTGTGTGCTGTTTTCAACAAACAATTTTTCATTGGAGATTACCATTGTATTAATACCAAATGAATATAGCATTTGAGATAAAATTGCTGTTGAGAAGACTTCCCATCCAGGGTGGAATTCCTGCTTTAAAAAGATACAGTAGCAAGGGAGAAGAAATAGGACTAGGAGCCACCACATTCAGTTCCATTTAGTTATGGCATGAACCCCAACTTCTCATGTGGATACTTGACAGTCTCCGTTGATTTCTCTATTTCTCCTTCTTAATGTCATGCAGCTCTACATAGATTTAATTTTATATATTGTCAGGCTGGATAATGTGGTAGGAGATTCAAGCATTCAGCTTAAGCATTGGCAGTCCAATGGTCTTATTTCCATCACGACCTATTGAAGGGCTACATCAGCTAATCCTAAAGAAACCTGGAAAAAATCTTGATCCTATACACACACCAAACCATTTGACTTAGTCAAACCTTGCATCAGGTTGTCATTGAAGGGATCTGGTAGGTTAATATTTCATCTCTTTATGTAGTAATAAATTCAGTTAATTAGTCATTCACACACCAAATAGATTCTAAAACACAGTCACTTGTGAACTGTCAAAATGAATAGTGCTGATTTCATATACACTGTCAGTCATTGCTCCTGACAGGGATAATTTTCTGTAATCTTTTGTACTGCAGTCTTGCCTGAATTTCAAAGTTTCCTTAAAGGTAATACCACTATCAATGAGTCTGTATGATCTGTATTTCTCCTGGTTATCTATATCTTTCTATATATAGATATCTATACATATACACATATTTAATTTTATGCAAAATAAAGCTACTGAGGTTATTTTAGGCACAATAACATCCTAATGATATTCACGTTAATTTTTGGAAGAAGGTTATATGTAGAAGGTTGTTTACATTTTCTTAGATCAATCTAGCATAAAAGGCTAACGTATCATATGTAGTCTCACAGTTCAACATCCTGATGCCTAAATTTCAAACTTAATAATTTGGAATTGAAAGTAGCAATTAACTTTAGGTTTGAAATAAAATGTAACGCTTGGATCATATGTGTGTCTCAATGAAATGTTTTCTTTTTTTTCTAAGACAGGAAAAACTTGTCCTTTCTTACAACTAGGTCATTAATCCTTATAGCGTAGAAAGTTTTCTTAAAGAAACAAACAAATAACCCCATAAGGTTTAATTACTTGGGGTTTTTTAGTTATTACTTAAAGACTGTGAATGGAACTAAAGATCTGGATTGCTTAAAGAGAGGATGGGCATCCTTCCACCATTTCAAGGTGTTAAATTTTGAAAAATGATGGGAGAATATTGCATATTTATTTGTCTGTTGATGGTATTCTTAATTATTTGCAACTGAATTCAAAATGCAGCTTTTCACTAAGCCTTGATCTTCTGAAGATTTAGATATGTTTCATGTCTTAAAACATGCATCCAGTTGATCAAAAAGTAATGCCAGGCAAATACACAAACACTTTTGTGGAATTTGTCCTGTCAGTACAAAGGTATTTTTTGCATTCTGGTCTTTAATGTCACATTTATTGCAGCTTAAAGCTTTTCATGTTCATTAAGTCTTACTAGCCAGTACTTGACGACTTTCTATACTTTCTAATAAGTAGGAAGATTCCATTTTAAAATGTCACAATGTGTATATATCAAGCTAGTAAACCAGAGTCAGTTTTAGGACCAAATGGAAATTAGATTTTCCTTTTAGGTATATGGAGTTCTTTCATATGAAATATGATCTTATTCCACTTTTTGAAAGCGTGTCCTCCTTAACCTAAAATTAGAATAATAAAAGCTCAATGATGACATTTAATTTCAGTTATATAAGCAATAAATTTAACTTAATCTTTTTGAAATAAAAAAAATAATTCTGATAATAGTAAATTGTGGCACATATAAACTATTTTACTGTAGAGTTGATTCATCCCTACAGTAAATACAGCCCTATACAATGGAATAAATTATTATGCAATTAAAAAGCATCACAGTACATGAGTACAAAGAGATTTGTTGATGTTACATATATTTATTTTGGGTTTTTCCAACTTTTTTTTTTCTCAAATATTGTTTTGATTGCATGGAATTTGCATGAATTAGTTGTACTCAGTTTAGTTAATGTTAATGATGGTCAAAAAGTGCATTCAGTATTCATTTAAAATATTTCATCCCTAATTTCTTTTTATATTTTATTGGGGTATTGTATTAAAACTGTTGAATTATCTTTCTTTTATGCATGTGACTTTTAAACCTTGTGTGTATAGAACTCCCTTTGGATTATCAGACCAAATGAAAATAAGTGTTCGGCATCTTGTTTTCCCTGAAAATGAAAATTTAATATGTCATGGCTTATTTCAGATATGTTTAGTATTTCAATGATGTATGTTACAGAGCTCATAACCTGTACTGTAGTGCTATATTGCTATATTTGTGTCAGAAAAAGCTTTTAAATAGGGCTTGCAGCAAATATGTTTGCCTTTAACATGATAACGTGCAAATATTTTATAAAACTAGGGTTAGTGATGATCAGTGCATCGATAATCGGAACTTGATCCTTACTATGACTCCAGAAAGTTCCAAAGGTTTTTGTAACACAGTTACACAGAATACTGTCCTGTCTTGATATTGCATTTCAGTTACCAAAAAGCAACTGAATCAAAGGATTTATCCCACAGTGGATAATAAGCAAACCTTGAACTTCAGGTGTATCTGAAAGGGTTAGAAAAAAGTGCTCGTGTGGCTAGGGAACAGTGCCTCAAGGAATACTCGTCTAACTTCATCCTTGAAAAGAGTATCTGTGTTTCTACTCACAGAGGTGAGTTGAAAGAGCCTAAAAAAACAAAGGTTTGGTAAAATCCAGCCATTGGAAGTTGAAACTAGACAAATTTGGTGTAGAAATGAGTAGTATGTACTTAGCTGACAAAGTGAAACACTGAAACAATTTACCAAAGGTAGATTTTCCATCTTTAGCTTCTTTAAAATCAAGGCTAGACAATTTTGTTTCCCCAAAGGAGTATGGAGTAGTTCAAACAATTTTGGAAAAGGCTGGTGTTTTCAGAAGCCCTACATAGATGGTCATAGCAATACCTTTTGGCCTTATAATGTACAACTATGAATGATAATAAAGAGATTATATGAATTACAAAACTTAAATAAAAATTGACTCAGTTCAGCACATTTCCATGAGACTTTGCTTGTGTTTATGGAAATCTTAATTTTAATTCTGCCTGGGCTTCTTTGTTCTCAACAGGTCTCATGTACACTACATGGGGATTGAACGAAGGGAATCAAAGACTGTAGTAGGTTATTACTGATATTGCTGGCATTTTTATTGCAAATATCAGCAGAAAGGCTTATTATCAAGGAATTGACTTACTAAGTCTTTCTCTTGAGTGCACTTATGTCTCTTATGTTATAGCTTTGGCCTCAGGCAGCATATGATCCTATCAACAGCACGCATATGTGCAGAGCATAGAGTTCAAATATTTAAAGGGACATCATCAACTTGAGAATGCTTGAGGGGAAAATCTTGTACTTGCTATTATTTAAAGTTAAAAATATTGCAACAGAAAGGGTATATATACACCTCAATTTTAGCTTCACTTTTTGTACACTATAACTTGTGAACAGTTTATTTAATTTTGTTGATGACGAACACTCCTTCTAGTGCATCGTGTAGCGACAGCAAAGCTTAAGAGAACAAAATCCAACAGGGGTGGAAAGAGACAGGGTGAGACTCCTGTGCCTGTGTGAGGCCCATCAACTTAACAGGGTATGAAGGGATCTGTGCTCCTCTACCCATGTTCAGAACTGAAGAGGTCCAACCCAGAAGTTGACGAGTGTCCCTTTAAGTAGTGCACGTAGTAGTAGTGGTGGTATAGCTGTTCAGTTGTTTCTTTATAATCCTTAAATTGTGTTTGTACACGTGATAATATTTCAAAGGTTTTAAAATCAAGAAATAGTTTAATAGCATTTGATGAGTAGACTCTTTACTGGTTTTAGAACAAAGTATTTAAAAAAAAAAAAAAAACCAAACAATTTCAGAGGAATTAAAAGTAAAACTTATCTAGCAGCCTTGCTTACTGAATGCTTGCTTACTGAAAGCTCCTATAAAAGAAAAGATGCAGCCACAACATGTCACATACACTATCTTTTTGAGATGAAAAGCACTGTGTTTCACAGGTCGTATAATCCCTTAAGAAGCTTTGGTGTATATGAACTTCACTCTATTTTAGCGGCAGTTCTCCATCAGTTTTATCCAGTTAAACAGTGAATATAATTTTTGTGAGGACTCCAACACACTATCTGTTCTCTTGCCTGGTCCAGCTGTTTCTACTTGTCACGCTCTACCGTATGATAAAACTGTTATTACTTGCTGTCCCAAGGTGACTGTATTATAATGACTATTTCGGCTGATCTTAAAATGATTTTCCTTGTTATGGCAGCACTCTTTATGGAATTCCAATGTCTTAGATGTTTTAGTTGCTTTTTATAAAAAACGTGTGACTTTTTTCATGGCTCACTTCATTTAACACAGTGATCTAAATAAAATAGTCTTAATTGATTTGAGAGAGAATGTGTTTTTGCATGAGCATAGTAAAAATGTAGTTGCACTGATGTTTTTATATGCCAGGTGCCAAGGTGTGGTCATCTGAAGCATGCTTTCACTGAGTGTTTTACTTTGAAATAAACAATATTAACTTTTTTAGTTAATATGTAACCTTCAATAGAGGCGCCTAGTAGTATGTCTGAAATAATTTTTTAAATGATGATTGGAAATATTAATAATGCAAAGCTGTAGCTGAATAGTATAATGTTATGAAAATAGACTATGTTTTGTATAAAAAAGATGTTTCTTACTCATTTTTTTTGTAAATTAATTTCTTAAGAAGTCAAGAAAAATGTTTCAATTCATTAGTTGAAATTTCCAAGCTTTGGATTTTGTATTAAGCATATAATTCCTTAGTTTTGCTCCTAACAAAGTTGCTTGGTTTATTAAGGCAGCTGAAAAAAATGGACATGTATTTATGTGTCTAGTTTTAGCTGTACAACTTCAAAAGCACTGACCTAGTTTCTGAAAATAGTCTTAAGACAAAGGTAAAGTAAACAGTACATCTTAGGACATATTTCCACTGTTCTGTTTGGCAGGACCAAGAAGAGTACTTCACATGTAAAGCACTTTAACCAAAATAAAACACAGACATGCAAAAAAAAATATACATAGCTGGTATATATGTAAGCTCCTCTCCTTCTTGTCCTCCAGGTTTCAATTTTCTTGGTCTTTGGAAAAAAAGTATTCAAGGTGATTTATAAAATAATCAAGACTGATTTAGTTTTCTGTGTTTTACTTAGGTCTACTGAAGTTTATAGGTATAGTGTTTCTTCATGTTAACCCTTCCTGCTTGATCTAATGGTGAAGCCATAATATTATTAATGCCTGTTTCAGTTGCTATTAGTGAAATGATGAAAGTATTTTATGGCTTCTGTGCTAGATCAAACAGAAGGAAAAATGGATTATTTAATCATGTTACAGCCTAGTACATCTTTCTAACTACAAGCAATAAAGTCTCGGGAACAGTACATGAAAACCGAGTAGCATCTTTCTCAATTGGATGTTTTTACATTTGTATAGTGCTTTAAAACTTTAAGCACCATGGAAGCAAATAATTACATTAGGAGTGACAGAGCTTTATGTAATCTCAAAGCCTCTTTTTCCGAGTTACTGAAAACATGTACCATTCATTAAAACCCTATCCTTTGAATATATAAGAACTTATATCTAGGAAAACTGTTAGTATAGAGCTATCAAAATTTTCTAGGTGAAATAATGTGGTGCCTACTATTGAAAGTGTCACTTTTCTGCCTTGTCATCCATTGTGTTATATAGAAATACAGAAAAAGTGAGCCTGATTTGTTCTCCTTTGTAGAGCCAGGCCGAGGCCCACTACAAAGGAAGTAAACATGCCAAGAAGGTCAAAGCACTAGAGGCAACGAAAAATAAACCCAAAGTTGGTTCTTCCAAGGACTGCACAAAGGCTAACACAAGCTGCTCCACTACGCCAGTCACAGCCAACATCTCTGACAAATCAGGTCAATGAAAACTTTTTGTTCTATACATCCTTTATTTTCTTCTTTTTTTGTGTGTTTGTACGAGAGAATCTGATTGCCTGACTTGTGTTTTCTAGACTATTTAATGTGCTTTCTTGTACAGAATTGATTGGGTTTGATACTATCAAAGTGCTTTTTCACATCTGTGAAACATCTTGTCTCCCAGAATGCTAAAGTCTATTCTTTTTTAAACTGTGAGATTACTCTTATAAAGTATGGATGCTGTTCATACAACAATAAATGTGGATGGATGTGGGTGGATGGACAAGTCTGAGATATATATATTTTGCTGAAACACAAGAAACATTTATAAGAAATTTTTTCTTTCTGAACAGGACAATATTGCTCAAATAGGAAAATAACACCTATAGAAATGTAGTGAAGCCTCGTGGCATGGATATTTCCTGACTTCCACAGCTCATTAGTGCTTCAACATCACTTTTTTTTTTCCATATTAGTAATCTGAGGAAGATCAGTAACACTAATTGCAGAAGAGTTGCTTGAGTCTCTTTCTGCTCTGTCAGTGTTGTGTTACAGAATGAAACAGGAGAATTTCCTGAACGCGCTGACAGTCTGAAATACTGTACTTGTTATGCAGGAGAAAGCACCCACTGTATGTTACCCAGCTGTTGGTCTAATAGACTGCTTCTGGTAAATTTGCTTCTGCCATGGTGGCCATTTATTATCTTCTTCACCAGAGCTGAGCTTGATTCAATTGCTGTAAGGTGAATGACACAGTTTTCTGATATGCATACCTCCATGAAAAAACAAGAGAAAAAAAAAAAAAGAAAAAAAAAAAGAAAAAAAATCCTTATCAATAGCTATTTGTTGTCCTCCACTCTTCACAGCAGCACGAAAACTGTCTTTGTCTGGGTCTTTAGCAGTGACAATGGGTGCCAAATTTTGGGTTGATTCATCTAGCGAATCACATTTTAGGTTTGAGATAATATGAATCCAAGTAGCATCTTCAGGTAAACAAGCCATGTTACTATGAAGCAGTAGCAAACTACCATTGCTAAATACCTAAACTACCATACATAAATAAAATGTGGACCATTGGATGGAAATAGTTTTTAAATATTTGATAAATATTTTACTCTCTGAAATATCAAAAGCATCTTTGATTAAAATAGCTTACTGCTCCAAGTGTACACTGAAAGAACTCAGACAACTGCTTAAGTAAGATATCAGTTAAAACTTTAGAAGATTTAATGTGTTAAGAATGGATTCTGTGATAAAGTAATTATATCATGCCCTCCCTTGCCTATGCCAAAGGCCAAATAACAAAAATTTCAGCATCTTTTACAAATTCCATCACCTCTTTCATAAGCCTGGAGATGTCTCATCTTTCCTTTGCCAGAGTATGAGATCTGTCCTTGACTTAATTTTCTTCTCTTCTGTGCAATATACCCAAAATCATTCACACCTCTACATCCAGTTTTTGATAAAATAATCTAACCAATGACAAGGGAAGCCTGCTCTTGGTATTTTTATATTGCCGTGTTTTGATAGTGTGTTGCTTTATGCTGTTAATTACTCCACACAAAATAGACAAATTACCATCTGTGTCTGTTGGATTATACCACTGCAAGTGTTTCTACATTAAAAATAAATCACAGTGGCAATTCAGTTAAACACTTTCTTAGGAAAGAAATTAGGAGAATAGTGGGATTTTCTGTGAAAGATAGGCTCCTCAGACCCTGTTACTGCTCTACAGGAGATTTTGGGTGGGATGTTTCAGGGGACAAAAGCCTGAATCTAGAGTGGCAAATTCTCTGTATGTGCAGGTAATGCTGGTTGCAGAGCTGGGGAACACCTTGGAGACTGGGGTTTTTACCAGTCTGTGGAGTTGAAACCAAACCTTAATTTTGTTCAGCTACACTTTCCCTTATAGAGGCTATTGTTCATCTGTTCCTTAACATATGTTTAGCTTTTTAACATAATGCTTATTGCAGCTACAGCAATCACTATGTTGCTTCTGGGAATCAGTGGCGAGGCTTTTTTGCCTTGGAGCAGATTAACTGATACCGTTTTTTCTGAATATTTTAACAGAGCTTTCATTCTCTGAGAACTGATTATTACTATATATTATGTATAGGTATATTTTAGTTTTCTTTAAAAAATTTCTAATATTAAGAATTTCAGTTCATGTGTGTATTTGTGGTGTTGAAGGTTTTTTTTCTGATTTCCTGAGGAAATGAGACTTATGGTCACATCATCTATCCATGTCTTTGTTATTGTCTGGCCCTGTCTTCACAACTTTGACCGTATTGCTTAATGTCAAAAAAGATTGACAAGACTGAGGTTTTAATAAAGCTTCTATAAGTCTGATGAAGATTAGCACCTGGGTAGAAGAGAACCTTAACTCATGGTCTGTCCTGAGAGATACTGCTGTGTGAGCTCTGTTTTGCAGGGGATTTGAGAGAGTGAATATATGGTACTGGTCTGAAAAAATTGCATTAGAAGGACATAAGGTAGGGGCTAAATGGAATCAAGGAAGAGAATTAGATTCATCTGCTTCATCAGGGTGGATTCAGGCAGAAGTATACATATATGTATGGCATTGCTTTAGAAAAGGGCAGGGGTAGCAACCAGTACATAACACAGTTTAGAATATTTAGAGTGTGTTTTAAATATAGCTCTGAGAATGCAACAGAAGACAGTGTCTGTGATCCCAGGTTAGCATAGCCTAGATGCTTACAGTGATGAGTCCTTTAGGAATGCATATGATAATAACTGGATTGAAATGTCGCTGTTTACTTATCAAGCAAAGAGGAATTCTTTGATCATTCTTCCAAACCAAAATAAATAGTTCAAAATGAAGCAGACAGATGATGTGGTATCACCTTCTTTGCATTTTGCTTTGATATAAAAGTCAAGAAGTAAATATAACTGTTTTAAACTAGTCAAAAGAGGCAAAACCAGGTTTCAGATTATAAAAGTAAAGTCATTTTTTTTCTGTCTTTGATCCATTCAGTACGTGCTATATTTCCTTTGAGCCAGTGAGAGCTGTTTGTGAAAAGATAGGTATGGGCATTTCAAGTTCAGTCCTCATTCAGATATGATCTTCTACTTGGGACTTAGTAGGTACAGATAAACCCTTTGGATGGTCTATGAAAACTCATTTTTGTTCAGCTGGTACAGGGATATGCAACATTACACACTTAACTAGGCCAAGTTCTAGACCCTGTTTCAAATCCTAACCCCTCTTACTACTACTTTGTTGTGTAGCCAAGCCTGAGGGCAGCTCAACGAGCAGTTCTCAGGGTCATGATGATGATATTTCAGCATGTGAGCAGTCCTGTGCTGATCTGCTGTGTATGGCAAGGATGGCAGGAAAGGGATGTGACTGGAAAGTTGTTTGCCAGCTTCTTGATCCTAAGCAGGGCCTGTAAGAGTCATTCCAGTCATTACAGCTGCATAACTAAAACCAGCTGGAGGTTGTTTTGAGAAACATCGTCATGCTAGTGTGGTACAGTTTCTGATGCTAAATGGACTAGCTCGCATTGTGAAAACAGTCTAGACATGTTGATGGACCTAGTAAATGCCACTTGCTGTCATGTAGACATACGGTAATCAGGACTGGCAACTCCAAACTTTATCAGACTTAAAAAAGCTGACCTTGAGGTCTTGTCTGTGTGTTTTAGTTCATTAAAGGCTTTTTGTGGGTGCTTTGACAACAAAACTGGTGTTTTTTCCTTCTACTCCTAAAGTAGAGTACATGTTGAATCAGATTTACTCAGGAAGATGATGATGAGTTGGATTTCTCCAGTGTTCCAATTACCAGTGCTGTTTATGCATCAACTACCAACGAGGTGGAACATCCCAAGGGAGGGCTCAGTTCGTATTTCACAAGTCCACCATCAGGACACTCCCTTAGTCATGTTGCTTCCATTGCTTATTTTAAAAATGTTTCTGCCTGCCAGTGCTTAAATTCTAAACTTTTCCACATGCATCTCCGTACTTGGTGTAATCCTAAAAATTATACCAGTTCTTTTAACAAAATCCCTTCCACCTTAACATTTTTTTTTCCAATTTATCATCTTGTTTTCCACTCATTTTAAGAGAGTGGCTTGTTTACATAGCTCCAATAAACATTTTTTTTTTTTATAATCCTTCAGAAAAAGCTAGGAGATAGAGACATGCAGCCCCCACAATTTAACTGTGGTATATCTGTTCTGGAGAATTCTAAGTTATTTGTCATACAAATATCATTATACCAAATAACTCAAACTTTAGGGTCTTTCTAGGGCATTTGTTCTTCAATCTTTTAATTCTTTGTAATGCACCCCAGTCCTCTAATCCTCAAAATATGTTGTGGCAAAATTGAATTTTGTGGGTGGGGCAGGGAGAGCGAAAGAAAAAAGAAACTGCAGGAGAGAAACACAAGGATTTGTTCAGCTTGCTGTCTCTCGATGTCAATGGACCATATTTAGAGGTTCTATCTTATGCCCCTCAAAGATGCTTGTTGTTAGGTCTAGCCTCCATCAAACGCTACTGATGAGCCTCATCAGTTCTTCAAATTTATGCTTACGTAAATAATTCTACTGAAGTTACATGCTATAAAACAACCATGCATCTGTGTTTATGTGTGTTCATATAATGCCTGCTAAGTGCAGGCATATTGCTGTTAGATAAAGGCATTAGTTTATGGTCAACTGAGTAGTAAATTAAATCAGATTCAGCCACCAAGGAGAGTTAGTTCAAGGGCTTTTTTTCATTAAACCTTCTAAGGATGGTAAGCTTTGTTCTTTTTTCATTCAGTGTTTCACAGCCATCTGAAGATGACTCTGTATTTCCACCTGTTGAAACTCTGTCCCCAAAACAGAGGTAAAGGCTGTGTATAATTTGCTGCTTGATCACAGTGCCTCATATGGACATTTATATGGATATTCATATGGACATTATATTATCAGTATTGATATGTAAAATATACTGTCAGTGGCACATTTAACACCTGTATTGGATTTAGTAGTAAATAGCTTCTGGGCATTTTCTAGTGGGTTATTTCATCAGCTGGTTCAGGAACTTGCTGTTTGGTTTATGCTCTTAGGATGAAAGGTTAGCCAAAAGGATACATAAAAAAAATCACCAAAAGTCTATTAACAGGAAATCATTATAGTAGGTTGGATCTTCAAACACTTTCTTCCCTGTCACTGTTACTATTCGCACTTTTAAAAAGTGAATATTCAAGCATCATCTTTAAATGTGTGTCTTAAAACATGTCATTGTGAGCATTTTGGTGTTGATAAGCTCCTGGGAGCTTCTGGAAGTTGTCAGATGTTTCTTCAGTCTGTCTATAATAATGCTAACTAGTACATATCAAATTCTGCACCTCAACTGAAAACTGATTATAGGTGCCATTGACTGAAAAATAAGCTCTGCAGCTGACACAATTACATTGATGAGCTGTTTCAGTTCCTGTTCAAATTGAAAAAGGTCAATCTTTTCTTTCTCCAGTTATTATATCAATCAGAAATACATGCAAGCAGGATTTTTAATTTTTTTTTTTAATGTAAGCTTTTTCTCCTGCAGTAATTTAAGCAGAAACTCTGCATTAAAAATATATTGTAAGATGAAATAAGACTCTTTTTGGGTGATGTCCTCTGTGCCTGAGCATTCATGTGTCCTGTATCATTAAAACTGTATAGTACTATTACTTATTTCAGTTCTAAAAACTGGAATGTCATTGCATATTTTTTCATTAGTGTCCTTAAAATTATACAAAATTTTTCTTACTTTGAGAAGAGGTTAAGATAGGCATCGGGCCAAGCAAGAATAACTCTACTAATGTTGCTGGACAGTGGGAGCGGAGGCAGGGATACTCTCAGTTACTGGGTTTTTTTTTCAGCTGGATGTATGTGATCATTCAAAGAATCCATGTATATACATTGAATCTACAGCAACCCGTTCATATTGTTTGTTATGATAATGATATGCCTATTAAATATCCAAAGATTATTTTTTTAGATGATGATGATGATAATGGATGATAATAAGATGTATATGAATAGTAATAATTACTAGCAAATGTATGAATGTGTATTTCCATAGAGGACATACTACCATAGACGTGGCACTACCAGAACTATTATGTATCACATCATTCTGTTATATTCTGTTATGTCAAGTCTGTAAAATTTGAATTAAATTTCTTCCTTTTTTCTCAGCCTTTGAGCGAATTTAGTCTACAAATGGAGGGGAAAAAAAAAAAAAAGGATGGGTCAGGCCCAATGCTGATGCTTCAGGAGGCTTTGTTTTTCCCTCTAAATGAGATAATTGTTCCTGGTTTTTAAACTGTTTTTCTGGAAAACGTGTACTTATGATTGGGGAAAACAGTCTTGCTGGTGGCTTTTTTTTATTTCTGAACAACTATTTAAGTAAAGGAAAAGACCTCTGAGAGTACAAGCTGGTCTGGCAGCAACTTCCACACAATCGATAATGTGGCTTGATTTAGGGTTTTTGGGGTAAATGTTATTTTTACTCATACTTATCTTTGGTTTTGTAACATAAATGCAAGCAATATTTAGAACACAAGGAAAAAAATGCATGTTGCTAGGGGATGGCAGGCAATTGTGAAACCAAGTTGGTGAGTTGGTTTTGATACAGAATTGTTCAGAAATCTTGAATCGGAACCAAAAGCAATAATATCCATGGCTGGCACATCAGACATGTAAATAGCTCCTTTGAAAAATCTTCCTTTATCATTCTTCTGCCTTAATTCTACAGCTGCTGCATTATTGACTTAGTATGAGAAATATCCTACATCTCCTATAGCATAAAAATTATACATACAAACAATCAGTTACATATTACTTCCTTATTACTTGTTTTCAAGGAGAGTGGTGTCTGTTAGACAAGTTATATTTGAAATGCAATTTATTGGTCAAATCTTGAGGGCATGACTAAATACTCTCAGTGCACAAGCAAACCTGCCATAGAAATCAGTGAGAATGCACAATTATAGATGTCATTTAAATGAAATGAAGATGAGTGTTTCATAGTTGACTTCAATAGCGGTTCTGCCTGGGCAAGTACCGAGTAAGTAGTTCAGAGACAGGCTCACGAGAATGTACTTGCATGCAGATTGTAAGTTCTTATTGATTCATTTATTTAGACATCCATAAATTTTATATTGAGTTCCAAAGCACTTTAGCAGCTGTGGGTAGAATTTTAAGATTTAATTTTTTTTCACAAACGGCAAGTGAAATGTGTTTCTAGTAATATATTTCAGATCCATAGATGAAGGAGACAATGTTATTTTTATAGCTGAGGAGATGAACCAAGAAATTTTTAAGCAGAAGTGAAGGATGTCTGGGTAGAATAAAGTATGTTTGTTGCGATCTTTGCATGTTACTTTTCTAAGCATTCCTACATTATTAAAATGTTAAAAAGACAATGCAATACTATACAAAGCTTACATTCCAGGACCTCTAAAATAAATGTGGCAGAGTCTGTAATGGGAGTATAAAATATTTACAAAATAATAACGTCTGGTGTCAGGAAAAGATACATTTAACTAGCAAAAAAAAATCCCTTTCACCCAGAGGAGAGTCACATTTTGTAAGAACATAACTTATACTGTATTTCAAGCTTTATCCAAACTGTATTATAATTTCCAACTCGTAAATTTTTCCATTCCAGACAATACAAACTGGCACAGCTCAGAAAAGATGAAAGGTAAAGGTAGATTTAAAGTGAAATTTGCCTAGACATACAGCAACAGTAGCCAGGAAGACTAGGCTGTTGGATAGTCCCACTTTATGGATGCTCGTTAAATTAACACCCACCTGTGTGTTGTTATGTGTCCCCTGGCTAGATCCACCTTAGTTTAAACTGCCGGCAGCATAGCGGTACTCATCTTGCTGAGTTTTATGATCAAACTTCTAGTGAAAGTTTTCCCAACCTGCTATAACAGGGCTGCAGTGTGTCACTGAGAAATTGGTTACCGGTAACATACACCAGCAAACTGCTCTGTGTTTGTGGTTGTAGATGAGCTGGTTTTCTCCAGAACCAACACATTGAATTTACCATAGTTACCTGTTCACACTATTCAGTCTAAAAATTGTAAAGGGGTGGAAAAATTGTATTAATCTCTTTTCAAATGAGGATAAGAGAAGTCCGATATAACCTGCATTCTGTAAAAAAGCAGAATTGAAGACAACCAGGTGAAATGGAGACACAACACAAATTGCTTCAAGTGAGTGTTAGAAGTTAGTTTGCTCCAGACACAGTACACGCACTTCTGTATTTTAGCTAACAGTGTAGAATCAACCCTCCTTCTTGTTCCTCTTGCACAGAGAAATTGCATTGTGTTGAAAAATTAATAGTTTTTTTTAAAATCTGAATGCCCCTTCCCACCATTTTTTCCCCTCCCCTGCTGAGTACACCCATATTTTTCTTGATCATAGAGTCATAGAAGCATGGAATGGTTAGAGTTGGAAGGGACCTTAAAGATCGTCGAGTTCCAGCCACCCCCTTGCCCTGGGCAGAGACACCTCCCAGTAGAGCAGGTTGCTCAAAGCCCCATCCAGCCTGGCCTTGAACACTTCCAGGGATGGGGCATCCAC
>JAOTQQ010000079.1:32905515-32965265 GCA_026546715.1 Gallinago undulata
GCAGGTTGCTCAAAGCCCCATCCAGCCTGGCCTTGAACACTTCCAGGGATGGGGCATCCACAGCTTCTCTGGAAAACTTGTTCCAGTGCCTCAACTATGCAAGGAATTGACTGAGAATCGTAGATGATAGAGTGGTATCATCACAGACACCCCAGTTATTGGAGCAGCAGGCTGTTCCTCTGTTCAGGAAGGTGTACAAATAGGTACAGGAATAGATTTTGCAGAGCAAGATTTTGCAGTTGCAGAACTGTATGTACTTCTGAATATTTTCTAAGTCTCATCAGTCTGCTTTCATAAACATTAAACGCATCCAAAATTTCAAACCCAAACCTTTGTAACATTACATCTTTAACCTGATCAGTTGCAAATAATTTTGTGCTTTGAAAAAAAAAGACAGGCTCCTTTGTAAGAAAATTTCCTGGAGTCTTTGGTATGCCAAATTAGAAATAAAATATCCAAGAAATTAAGTATCCACATTGCTGTTGTACCATTGCCAAACAAGCAATACTTCTGAAATGAAAAAGATACTTCTGCTCAGCCTGTTGGAGAGTAGTGATGCAGTTAATCAAATAATCAGTCTAGCTACAGAGTTCACTCAATATTTCAGAGCCATCCAGACGTTTCCTGAGGTAGCTTCAGTATCTTGAGAAAATATATTGTAGCTTATTTCAATGCATATTTGTGTTGGAGGTGAAAAGCTTTATATTTATAGCTTCCATTTATTTCTCATCTTTGTATAGAAACAAAATTGGTTTTATTTAGAATGTGTCAAACATATTTATTTCATGTAAAACCTTTCATTATATAAAACCTAGCTGGTTTTCAGACAGACCTGAAGTACAAGAAAAAAACATTTTAGAAAAACTAAAGGTAATCAAACAGTTAATAGATACATTTGCTGTCTGATTTGCATGTAGGTTTGCAGCGGAATTTTTCTAGAACAGAGCCCTACGGGTTTTTCAGCCTCATTTCTCAGCAGACTGCACAACTGGTGAGAAAGTAGGTATTTTGTCTGACAGCCATTAGAGTCTCATTATTCAGAAAATGTGGGGATAAACAAAAAAGATTTTGAAATCTCTTATCAAAGTTAGCTAACTCTGTCTTAATGAGTGTCAAGAAATAATCTTATGTTCTTTGTTGGTTTTTTTTTGAGTGATGCTGAGATGCAGGACAGGGTGCTTACAAATGCTGTAAAGGTTGTGACCCCTACTGACTTAATTGCTTTCCTGCTATTGCCTTTATGGCATATATTACTCATAGTGTTCATCTTTTTCTTCATAAAAAGAATAATTAATCGTGTAAGTGGATGCTTTATTCCTTTGTTGCAGTGTGAGCCAGCAGAAGATAAGACTTTCTGTGAAGAACAGTGTTTTAAAACTTCTTTTCTTACTGGAGCTATTGTCTGCCTTTCTATTCAGTAGCTTTTCTGCTGGTGTATTGAAGGAGGCCCATCTTGTCTTTCTATCAATCCAGTCATTGATATTCTTCTCCCTCCATATCTTATTTCAGGGCAAAGAGATGTACAGCAACTATTGTTTCCAGTATAGTGCGTGTGTCCTTTCTCTCTGCCTCTGACCTGTGTCCAAGGGCAGACCCTAGGGTTTGTTTGGGCAGTTCTTCAAGTACAGTGTGGTTAAATAAGTTTTCCCTACCTTGATTTTATTTTGTCATAGTTTCTCTTAAGATCTCCCTTAATTACTTTCAACCGGGCTTGTAAACTTCTTTGACTGTGATCTCTTCACTTTCATGTTTCTGTTTTAAATGCTGCAAAATTTGTTACAATATTTCTGTGGTACAGCTAAATTTATGGATTTTTCTCTCTCCATATTCTTCACGTCCCTCACTTTCAAAGCTCTCTTTTGTGGTTCCATACCAGTCTGTAGCTGTGATCTCTGCCCTTAAACTGAAAATCGCTGGGTCTGGGGACCACCTTATTGTTTTGTGTGCAGAAAGCTTAGAAGAGCAAGGCCAAATGATAGATTTTAGTAATATCAACTAATTCACCTCACTTCAGCGTTGTCAATGGGCATATTTTATAAAGTAGTGAGAAATAAGTATCACTTTTTAGTTTTGTCAGATATGACAAATCATCTAAAATGCCTAATTTTAACTGAGAATTTTATTTTTCAATAAATGTTTTTTTACTTTGTCTTTATTGAGGCCAATTTAGCTACAGTGATAAGCTTTTCAGCAAAATTTCTTGGATTGCATACAGCTGTAATTAACGTTAACTGATTTTAACTTTGCTACACAGTTGATCAGGGGAAGAGCATTTATACAATAGTCTGACAAACTGATTGATTTCCTCTTCCCATTCTGTAATCACTGTGTGCTTCAAAGGTTGTTTAATGCAGCCCAATATTCATAGCCATATTTGGAGCTGCTGAAATTATAGGGAGAGCCTGAAAATTGGTTTCACTCAGTACAGCTCTGCTGGTGTGGGAGATATGCTTGCTTTACCTCAAAGTCTTGATTACTCTCAAAAATCAACACTTTAGACTAATACCAGTTCGCCGTAACACAATTTAAGTGAACTTGAGGCTATCATAAGACTATCGTTGCAGTACATTTCTAGTAACCCATAAATTAAGCATAAACCCTTCCTTTCAGAAATCACTTTTGGTTTTAGTTACTGTAGGAAGCGGCATGGTCAGAAGTTAATTGAAGGTGTTCAGGGTCATCAAGCTGTCCATGTTTTTAAAAGCCAGTCTTTCAGTAGTGATGTGCTATTGTGACATGCCACTGTAAACAATGCTGATTGCACCAAAAGTTTTGCACCTAACCATGTTTCAGTTCTGCTCATGGGTTGCATTGCCTTGATAACTATGCAGTGATTCAGTTATACATTAAATTATTTTGTTGCTGTGTTTCTCCTAATGTAGCTGGTTTAGGCTGGAAATTGCATGGCTCTTTCTTTAGTTTTTTAAAGAAGAAAAGGAACACAAGTATTTACTGTTTTCTTACCTTTACGAAGGAAATCATAAATATCTAGACTGCTGAAAACAGTTTTTCCATTATGCTCTTTTCTAAGCTGGCAATATGTTCTGTTGTGTGAGCAGGTGGAAGAATTACAAAAACAAATCTCCATCTCTAGCATGGGAAATTAGCAAATCTCTCAAAAGAGCTTTGGTGTAGGGTTGTCTAGAGCAGCGGTGGCCACTTTGCAGTGTCTGTGCTGCTCTTCTGTTGTAGGTACTTTGAGCGTGACCGCTCTTTAGTGCCTGCAGCTGGGGGACGAGGAAAAGGGGCGAAGCTGAAGCCTGGCAGTGGGTGGTTATAATCATGGCATGGTCTCATCATCACAGCAGCACCACCCTGGGGGGCTGTTCTCTGTCCTGGGGTCCTTGTCTACACGTGTGCTCAACCTCTGGCACAAGTCATGGATGATGGTTCCTGCTTCTGGCGCAGAAGAGCGGTAGGCAGGTGTGAAGCTACACTTTTTATCACGTGCACACACACACAAAATATATATTTTCAGTAATCAGAATATCATGTCTTCTATCACTGTCACAGTAAGAGCAGGTTTATTTATTTATTACACACAGGCAGAAAATATATGTGACAAGTTTTGTAGGGGCTATTAGGATCATAGCAGAACTCTGTATCTAAAAACTTTTAGCTTGCATGTTGGAAAGGGCTACTGCAAGTGTATCACATGTATCATCTTTACCGGGGATAATCTTTTCATTTCAATTGCTATTTAAACAAGCTGTTGAGAAACAGATGTTTGTTGCAAAGCCATGTTTTGTGTATCTTCAGTGATAAAAAAACTACAGATATGTTGTGGGATGTAAGTAGCAATGACTATTATTGATACAGAAAAGATACATCTATAGGCACATTTTAGTATGGTAAGAAATAATTTTAAAATATAAATTTATAATGTGAAAATGTATGTGTTATAAAATTATAAACACTTCACACAAATTGCAGCTTTCTTAAAGGTATATATAAACCAAACTGCTTAATGGAATGGTTAGGGGGATAAAAAAAATATTCTTTTTGCTTCCTATATGGACTATATTGATCGCTGGACTATGAGCTGGGGTGGAGCGTTCACATTCAGTTGTTCACCAGGAAAGAAAATAACTAAAAAGAAGAAATGCAGGTTGAATGTCAGAGAGAAGAAGCTTTATGGTAACATTTTTGCCGTTTATGAGCTAGGGCAAAACTCATTCACTTAGCTGGACTAGGATCTCAGCATTAACAGGTAGGTCCTATAGATTATGCTGTAGCAACTGTAGTGAGAGTTTCATGATCTACGAATCACTTCAGCTGGTCTTACATTGAAAGCTAGAACCTGTTAGATTTCAACCTGTCAGATCTGTTACCCTGTGCTGTGCCCTGACTTTGGTACATACAGCTGAAATGAGGCAGTACTAATTAGATAAACAAGTCTTGAATTTTAACACGGTGCTGACACAAACATAAGGCGAACAACCAGAAATATGTGAAAACAACTTCAAAGCAGAATTGAAACAATGTAAGTAGGCAATGAGAGCATTGATATTACTGAGCCCAAAGCAATACTTAATTAGCTAGCTTTATTTTTTCCTTGGGCTCTGTTTCAAAATAAATTCAGGCTTCAGTAAGAACTTGAAATGAACTATTGATTTACTTTTCTGGAGTCTTAAGGAAAAGGGAGACTTAATTTAAAGACAGGAATTTAACACAGCTGAAATATAGCCTTCCTATGTGGAAAAAGAACATAGGCAAATACAGTGCAACAGTACAGGTTAGATTTTAAGTGAACCTCTTGCATGTAAGTTACGATGTGAGCATTTCAACCTGACCCTGGCTCAGGCTGAATCATAGCTACAGTTTTCTGGGAGGAGGTTGGTACGACTGTGGTCTCCTGCTTCCAGCTGTGTTCTGCTGAGCTGTGCTGTGCTGCTGTGTCCCTGGTCCTGGGCAGGATGGACTCGCTCATGCCCATGTTTGGGCCTCTCCCTGGCTCTGTTGGGCTCTGTGGTGGAAATCAGAGCAAATTCGAGCTTATTTCTTGCCTTCAGAAATAGCAAGAAGACTATAATCCTACAGCTGCATCTAACCATCCACGTGTATTTTATACAGTGATTACAGTTTGGAAGTATGTATATGCATGCAGGCATTAACAGTTACATTTCTGATTTCTGTGTGGAGATATTATTTGTTAGCTCTGTGCCATAAGTGCAAATAAAAAAGTAATCTTCTTCGTGCTTTGTAGATACAAGCAATTTGCATTTCCTGTGCTTTGCACAGTTGAATACTTGGCATTTGTGTCTCAAACATAAAACTGTAAGTAATGATGTTTTGAATTCTGTGGATTGAAAACAATAAGCTGTTATCAAAAGCCCATTTGGAGAAGTGCAATTTTCTGATTTTAGAAGCCAGGAAAACCCAATTCTGGCCCCTCTGCAGTGACAAATATGCACTTAGCTCAGTGTACTTTCTGTGGGAGTTAAACTGTATAATAACCTTACAATTATGATTTTTGAAGATGTTCTGCATTAAGCATTTAGAATGGTGGAAAGAAACATTAATTCATAGAGGGGCGTCTCTCCTTATGCACATACATCTCCACGGATGAAGAGCTTATTTGTGTCAGGAAGCTTTCCAAATGATGGTATTATTATGTGAAGTGAGGTTCTTTCCAAAAGCTGAGAATCTGGCAGAATTGAGCCCAGCTGGATGCTGGTAACTTCTGTCTAGTTTTCTAGAAGTTTTCATGTTAGCTTGTTATGCATTTTATGCTCTAGAATTGCTTTGTATTATAAATAGTGAAAAAAACCCTGTAAATCTAGGGAACATTTTAAAAATTGACGTACTGCATCAGCTGGTGGCGGGCTAAGTGAGAAGTGGGAAATGAAATCTGTCATTTTTCAATCATCTGTTAAATTCAGCGATGGAAAACCATCACTCCATGATGGTAATTGGTGGCCTGTGTAAAATGGACCTTACTCCATCGCTCAGGATCTCACTCTACAGACGCTTGATGGCAAAACAAAGAATTAAAAATCTGCTTCCTCTTGTTGCAGATGGTTTGAAGAGAGAGGTCAGGGGCTGCAGATGGGAGTGTGAACTCCGTCCAGCACTTGCTTCACGAGGGGTCTCTCAGGCCAAGGGTCCACCTTGGCACCCATCAGTTGGTGTTCCTGCTGGCCCCCTCCTGCTGTCTCTCAGGAGGAGATGATTTATGTCTCCAGAAAGTTTCTGAAGTGTTTCAAAAGCACCAAATCTTTATGCTTACATTTTAAAAAAAAAATCATAGGAAGCAAAAAAAAACCCCACCCTAAACTAGAACTGTAGTCTCTATCTATTAACATACAGCTTGCAGGTTCTGCAGATGTATTATTTTTTTAAGGCCTGAAATGCAAAGTACTGAGGAACCTTCTTTTATTGCAGTCAGGTTCACATATATCCTGGAATTATGCCTTTTACAGTCTGGCGTAATATTGCATAGAAAAACAGCAACAATGTGAATTCATAAATGGCAGCAGTTCAGTGTGTTCCCTTTGTAGAGGTTAGCACCTTTGAGAACTTTCCATATTGAAAGCTTTTTAATTTAAAGTTTTAGCAAATGCTGTTTATTAGAACCTTGTATTTTATGAAGAGTAACAAGTCATATGAAGTGTTCTAGGTTTTTGCAGATGTGACTTATTACTACAGTGACATTAAAATTGAATGAACTACAATTTAACATCACTTTCTTTTGTCATACTTTATCAATCAAAATACCTCCAGAATCTGGTTTTATCATTAATTTAGTCTTAATAGAAGTCTTCATATTTGATCGTTTTCAATGGTTAATACAGTTCATATCATGTAATTTCCAAGTATTTTTATTGCTACCTTAAAAAATAATAATTCTTTTATTAGAATTTTTTCTCCTAGTTTTTAACAATCTAAAATTGATGTACTGCAATGCACTTCTGGGAAATATGCCAACTACTGTGGGGTTTAGTTTCAAGATGCCTGTCCATAGTTCATACGCACTCTCAAGGGTTTGTTGTAGGGGTACAGTCCTGTTTGCAGAATTCTTGGTAGCACAACATTGGCCTGACAGACAGAGTGATGTTAAGACAGAGCCTGGTAGCTGTGAACATAAAGTTCACAAGGGCCCATATTTAAAAATGACCAAGTGGTCAAAATAGAAGCTAGTTTTTGAAATCAGTTCAACACTATTTAAGACTATGTCATAGTTTTCAAATGGGATATAAGTAGTTTTTAAGAGGTTGCTGTTAAGTAGATGTTGCACTTGCTTAGACAGTAAAATTTTATTCCTGTTGTTCAGAGTGATAACGTCACAGTCTTCTGCAATCATTTCTTACATCCATTTTGTTAGGGTTGCTCGTACCAGCTCCACTCTACTGTCCCCGTCGCACTCCACGTTCTTTATAGATGAGCTTGTTTTACTGCTGGCAGCTAGTATGGCCTGTGGTCACAAGGACTGATGCTGAATGGGTTAAAATGCAATGAGCTCTTGTAGACAACACGTTGGCAAGGAGCATTTGAATACTCTGGCACAAAGTTCCTCTTTAGGCACAGCTGGGACATTTAATCTCTCACCTTGCGATCACCATCTGTAAAATGAAGTGATACCTGCCTACCTGTCTCATAGGAGCACAGATGATTGACTCATGAGTGTAAAGTGATAGAGGAATGCACGGAATGCACATCAGAGCCATCTGATCTCCAGATATATGGGGAATCATTCTTGGAAAAACCTAAAAATATTAGCAGCTGTGTTCATGTGTGTGTTGCGGTATCATAATCTACTCCTGTAACTAAAATGAGGGATATCTATATCATATGTCAAGATAGTGCTGGAGCCTTTCAGTGTCCTCACAGAGACTTTGAGAAACTTGACCCATTCTAAAGGCAAATATATTTTTTTTTCAGAAATCTTTTGTAATGCCCAGTGCAAAGGTTCACGTGTTTCTGAGTGCTCTCCAGTCCTTCACCCTGGCTGCCTTTGGGTTTTCTTGGGCTCCTTTCAACTGGCCAAACCCACAGCATGACAGCAGCAACACTTGGCATGAATTTGTTGAATGGGCGTTGGTGGTTGAATTGGTCATTGGTGTTCACTGGTAACCTTAAAAACAGGAAAATCTGTCCTTTTGTCAAATAATGCACATTTCATGGTAGGATTTTAAAAAGATTTCAAGGATGCTGCTTTCCTGCACAAAATGAGATTGATTAGGACCCTGTTGTGTTACGTGCACTAAAACCACAAGACTATTACTGAATGATTTGTTGTGTGTGTGTGCAGCATATTATGACATATGTAATTTGCATCTTTTAGAAGATAAAGGGAAAGCAAAACCCAATAGTGCAAGTCAGCAGTCCAGTACAGAAGCGGGACCTTTCCTTCCCAAACCTGGAGCAGCAGCAGTGGCACCTGTAACACTTGCCTCATCCTCCAAGAGCACAAATGGAGCTCCTAACACAGTTACCGAGTCAGAAGAGGAAAAAGCCAAAAAACTGCTTTATTGTTCATTATGCAAAGTGGCTGTGAATTCCTTGTCACAACTAGAAGCCCACAATACAGGTGAGTATGAACACGGTGCAAGTCAGTTGTGTGTTACTGTTTCAATGTAAGAAGCTGGTTTTCTTACACGGTGGTAGCCGTGCTCCACTGAAGAGACTTTTAGTTAAAACCTGCAATGGCAAGTTACAAAAACATTTCTATTAATGACAATTTCATGTGTGGTGTTTAATATTTTATTAAAGTTATCTATAATGTTTTTAACTGTCTTTCATGTACTCCATAAGCTTTTCATTGACAAAATCCCTACAGTTCATGTTACGTAATCATACCTAATTGTCATACCTCCAGAGTGAGGGTCATGGTGCGATCATAGTGGTTTCTATAACACCAAGGTTTATAAGATGTCAATTCTCTATCTCTTTCATATTTCATCTCACTATCTCTGGTGTCTGTTTTTTTGCTGGTACAACTTACAGTAAGTTTTGTTATTTGATATTTTTGATTATTTTAGAGTGGGCTCCTTAGATTTCCTAGATGTAATAGAATTTTTTGACTACTGTGAATTAGATATGCTCCCTTTAAAAGGCAACAAGCAGCAATTCATAATGTGCTCTGGCTGCTCTATGATGTGCTGGTGTTGTAAAGCTTGTTAACAAACCATTGAAGCTGGTTATATAGCTGTGATCCATTCTTGAAATGGCCAAAGCAGCTGTTTGTTCCAAATTAGAGGATACTTTTCGAAGTATTCCTGTTCCTAGGCAGGTTTTAAGTGATTGCTGTGGTTCCTCTCCCACTCTTGGCTTGGTCCTATTTTGTTGATTCACCAGCTAAGTGGATTTTGGCAGAAGAACAAGCTACAAACACCTTTGCCATACGCTCCCACACTGCCCCCAGATAAAGGGGGGGGGTTCCAGCATGCTTGTTGTTCCCTCTTTGTACAAGCTCTTCTTCCATTGTCTGGCTTTAGATCAAGGAAGAGGGAACTACACCGACCAAAACCAGTCATCATTAATCCAGTGGTGACTTTAACCATCCTGTCTTGAAGATAAATGTGTTTTTAAAAGTCCCAAGGCTGGTGGCTATGGTTGTATGTTGCTGATCAGTAACTCACTTGCTTCTCCTTGTCCATTAGGCTCCAAGCACAAGACCATGGTCGAGGCTCGGAATGGTGCTGGTCCCATCAAGTCTTACCCTAGACCTGGGTCCCGGCTGAAGGTGCAGAATGGCAGTAAAGGCTCAGGACTGCAGAACAAGACATTTCATTGTGAAATCTGTGATGTCCATGTTAATTCAGAAATTCAACTTAAACAGGTAGCTTGCATTTATCTGGCATTCATTTGTTGTTTTTAGTTGTATTGCAGTATTGTAGGTGGGATGTAGGTCTGTGTGAAGATGTTTTTTCAAAAAATGAACTTAGTATTTCCTTTCTGTCCTCCTACAACTGTTTCTAAATAGTTCACCATAGGTCAAGATCACCTAATTGTTTCAGCTGGGAAAAAAATGGGCTTGAGAGTCATAAAGCAGAGGTGGACAAAGTGTCAGTATCAATGAATAACAGCGCAGATCTAGTTTAAAAGTTTGCTTTTAAACTGGAGGGAGATTTGAACTTTGGTCTCCCAAAAGGAAGAAATTCTGAGTTGAGATTCCCTGAATTCCTCTTTTGGTGTGTTTCAGTCTGCTGGGATACTTTTTAATAGTATGTGAGAAGGAGAATGTGACTTGATTATTGGTTTAGGACAATCAGCAGGAGTGTAATACTTTAGATATGTCTCAATTGTGTAGACCAACATTATCATTAACCGCATAGCTGTATGAACATGCAGCTCTTCTCTGGCTGAGCTAATTAGCCCTGGGTTCAGAGCTGTGCCAATACAAATACATTGTTTCCGATACCCAAAGGGGAATCTGACTGGATGATGCTGTGTTGTCGGTGTGTCCTCTCATTCTCTGTTATTTCAGTTATCTCTAAGATAGTATTAAATTGCATGGTGTAGATGTATCCCTGGGTACTGGTTCTTCCTTCAGATAATACTGAATTATTTATATAACTGAACAACATCAGCGAGAATGAAATTTACCTGCTACTTCTGAATATCCCTATGACCTAGTGATTACAGCTCTACCTGGTTCAGAGCTCCTCAAGTGGAAAGAGGAAATACTAACCAAAATATCAATAATTTGCAGAGCCTGCCTGGGATCACAGGCTTTTGCTGTATTAGATTAGTTTCTGATTCTCTATTTGATGTGCTCCAAATTGTTATGTTTAATTTAGCAAAACTTATCTTTGTTCTCTCTAAAGAACCTACTTTATCTTACAAACAGGGGCTTAGGCATATCCTGCTGATAAATTGATTTCGAACTCAAAACTGAGAAATGTTTAAACAGCTAATTAAATGTGAGTATATTTATTTCAGCACATTTCCAGCCGAAGGCATAAGGACA
This sequence comes from Gallinago undulata, assembly GCA_026546715.1. Taxonomy (NCBI): domain Eukaryota; kingdom Metazoa; phylum Chordata; class Aves; order Charadriiformes; family Scolopacidae; genus Gallinago; species Gallinago undulata. Next base: position 32,916,428 of record JAOTQQ010000079.1, read on the forward strand.
GAGTTGCAGGAAAGCCTATGAAACCTAAATATAGTCCTTACAACAAGCTGCAGCGCAGCCCAAGTATTTTAGCAGTAAGTATTTTTATTTCTCATCACTGTCTGTGTGAATTTATGACCTTGGGGACTCCCACCGCACAGAGACAGGAACACGACAGACCTGACACTTCCGCAGCGTTTCTCCCCCTGCAGGCTGAATCTGCACGGGGATCAGATTTGAAGATAGTTATGTATTCTGTCTGCCCAGTCAAAGGCACGCAGACAGCACCGCGAGTGTTATTTACTGCTAGGAAGAAGGGAATAATCAGTGGAATGGGGAATGAGCCCTGCGCCCCGTGGAAAGGTGTCAGCTCTGCTGGGCTGGTTGTACTTCTCCTTGAAGGCTGCAATGTATGTACTCTGTGTGCCTGGGAACCTGAGATAACTCTCAGTTATGATGGATGCAGTCAGGAAAAGGACGTAAGGTGTTAAGATATAAAAATACTAATGTTTGTTCTCTGCACACAACAAAACAGAGTGCTGTGTGGAGGTATTATGTTGGTACAAGAGTTATCAGGTGTTTAGGAGAATTGATTGCCTACCCGCATGCTTGGGCTGTTGTCTGTTACTGGCTATCAAAACACCTCTCCTGCCTTTGTGCCCGAGCCATTCCCCTCTCACACCCACCTGCATTTCCAGGAATTCCCCAAGCTGGTTCTGCCAGTCAGCTGCAGCCGGAGTTCAGGCTGGCTCTAGCACAGCACAGATTGTATGTTTATTTGCTCATGACTCAGCCTGTATTTTATTCATTAGGGAAAAGTACATGCCACCTATAGCACAAAAACAATTTATAAGTTGGAAAGAAAGAGATGCAAATGTGTGTGTGCAACAGTGAGCATGTGTAAAGCCTTTAAAAGCTGAAATATTAATATGTCTTTGTAATTGTGTAGAGGCAAATGAAAATGCTGCAGGCTTTCTCTAAGTCTCCCCATTCGATAGGTTCTGCACACACTAATCTTCATTTGTGTAATACATCATTTTATAATTCATTGCACAAGGAGAGACCTCCACTAATAAAGAAGAACATGAGTACCTTTCCCCCTACAAATGTGTGATTGTGGTGCGACTGTAGAGTATATATTTTGGTTAGCCTTTTCACCACAAGCGCCAGCAACCATTGTAGGTCATACGCTGAGTAATAATTCTTTCAGAAAAAAAATTCTTTAGGGTATTGTTCTTAAAAAAAAAAATTTCTCTTTTGAAAAAAGCAGCTCTGCATTGGCAAGTAACAAGCTGACTGGACTAATATTAGTTTCCCATCTTGACCACTCTGTTTTTCTACAATTCAGTTTTGCAAGTGGAAAATTCGACTTTCAATGTGTTTTTTTAATGTTTCTTGCACAGTTATGATTTATATAATTCAATGTTGTTCACTTGCAAATTATTCTGCCTTCTAAAAGTCAGTATGACTGCCCCTACACTCAAGAGATTTATGTATCTGGTTGTTTTAATTGCCTTGGGAGTAAGAAGACAATGTAGATTAAAATTTCTAAGCATCAGAGATGAGGCTTCTGTGAGAAACCACAGAGTCTCAGGGTGCATTTTTTCCTTATTTAAAAGCGGGGGTGGGGAGAACTGTTTTAACATTGCTTTTTTGTGTGTTTTATTCCAGGCAAAACTTGCATTCCAGAAGGACATGATTAAGCCACTGGCACCTGCTTTCCTGTCATCTCCTCTTGCTGCGGCTGCAGCTGTGTCATCAGCTCTGTCCCTTCCTCCCCGTCCCTCTGCCTCCTTGTTCCAGGCTCCAGCCATACCACCAGCTCTCCTCAGGCCAGGCCATGGTCCCATCCGGGCAACACCTGCCTCCATACTTTTTGCACCATACTAATTTATTGATGTAAAAAAGAGATGACTATGGCCAGTAGAAAGGGCAAAAGAAAAGCAGGAAAGGGGTCGAGATTTTAAAATGTCTTTTTCTTTTGAAATGCCATCCAGCGTGACACCTCCACCAACAACACCATAAAATTCATCGTTCACAGTACTGCATTTTGGAGTCTAGACAACTCTCTTTCTTGGTCTCTCTCTGTTCTCTCTCTTTTTTTTTTTTTTAAATCTAAATAGAGAGTTATTTACTAAAAACTTAATTGCTCATAAAATTTATACGATTAAAGATTCATGCATCTATTAGGTTTTTGTTCTTTTTTTTTTTTAATATGTATGATGCACCTTGGAATAAAGGAACGTAAAATATTTTCCTGACAGACTTGAAAACTAGGGTCTTCCTCGCTCACACTTATGTAAATACTTCTCTGAAAACCAATGGAGTATAATCTATGGAAAAAAAAAAGGTAGATGAACCAAATGCCTGATTGTGGATAACATCTCAAAAATTAATTGTGTCCTTATTTTTTCTCAGTGTGCTCTTGTTGACAGGGATTGTGTACTGTCCTAGGCCCCAGTACTGGTGTATCTTGTGTAGTACTGATGTATCACATGTCTGATTTTAATATTTTTAGTTTCTGTGCAAATGTTTGAAAGCAATGCAGCGCTGAAGCTTTTAATTATTTCTTTTGTGTCACACTTTATTTAGAGAAATTAAAAATAGAAAGCCATATAACATATAGTTAAGATTACTACTTGTTTGCTACTTTCATTTAACTTATTTTTGTTGTTTCCTCACTGGTGTTGCTAAGCAATGTTTAAAGAAAAAAAAAGCTTTTCAATTGCACATTACCACAGTTCACATGCATTGTTCAATACAATGGATACATGCATTTGTACGTAAATACCCTTTTTTTCTTCATTTCTAACTAGTTTCCTTTGTAACAATGCTGCATAATGTTGTGGCTCCCTAATGCAATAATGTACAGAACATAAAATATTTATAATTGACCATATTCTCTGTTTATTGAATATATTGCAGTAATGCCCCACCTATCTTCTTACCTCCCCAACCCTTTTATAAAGGTGATATCAATATGCAGTACTAAGACTGAAGTCATTATGTGATAATGGGGACAACAGGTGGAAGAAAGGGAAAAAAAAAAAAAAGAATTAACTTTTAGAGCATCTTTATTTGCAATACATAATAGTAAAATGTCTGTGTATTTTTTTAAATGTACCTTTTCAATAAAATAATACGAAAAATATACATGCTTCTTGTGTTTAGTAATTGGTACAGGGGGAAAAAAAGCCTGGAACAAACAAATTTAGCTAAAGGAGTCTTCAGGAACAGGCAAAACATTGGAGTTGCAATAAAGTGTAATTACAGAACCTGTGTTTACTTCCCTTGTGTATTAACATCTTTTCCTTGCTACATCCTGTTACAGCCTTTACTGGGGCATTTTTGCAGTAAGACTGTAAACATTCACTACATCGGAGATTCAGAGGAAGAAGCAGTAGAGCCAGGTGGGTAATTACGGTTTTATTATTGCACCACCAAAAGCTACAACATGGTTATGCCATCTCTGATGGAGATTAAGGATTAACTTTAAAACCAGTCTGGGCATACCTGAGATTGGAAGCAGCTCGCTTTAGAGCCAGGAGTTGCTCTGAAGCATGGGCAAGGTAGGCAGCTGCTTGACACAATAGGCTTTTTAAAGGCAGGTGTTTCGGAAACTTTGAAGTGATCTTTTCCTCTGCTGAAAAGCTTGATGTGTTCTGTAAAAATCTTTTCTTTGTTACTACAAAGTGAAAAGTAAAGAGTACAAGAATAAAAAGACTCAAATGTAAGGCTGTTAGGGTTAATAAAAAGTTGATAGGGCCATTACAAAGCCACAAAAGCCAAGGAATAAAAATTTCAGGAGCTTTAATAATACAGAATTTACAGATAAACATATACCTCATATTTGCGACATACTGGCATTTTCTGCAAATGTAATTCTCCCAATTTGCACTATTCAGAGGAGCAGTTGACTGTTGTGAGAGGATAATTTGCTGGAGAATCACCTACAAAGGGGTAGACAAGGCAATCTGGGCTTTTAGCATCCTCTGGGAAAGTAGGTACAGTTGTATTTATCCTGTGGACTGTGAGAAATAAATTACCTTATTTTACTCCCTTAGTCTGTGATCTATACATTTTATACTCAGAAAAGTTTTGCAAAAGAATTTGTCACATTTTTCTAAAAAAACCCCACATGTTTGTCTTAAGTTCTGCAGGGAGTACTTCACTACCTTTATGCATCTGGCAATAATCCAGTGAGCCTCACTGTATATCTTTTGAACCTGACACCTTGAATAAGTGAGGTACTGTACTATTCATTCATGCTTGGTTGGACAATGAATCTCCACCTTCTGGTCAAAGTGGTCACGATGATTTTCTTACTATGGCTAGTATAATTTTTAACCATTTTTTTCATAACATTCTTGTGACAACCCAAACATCCTCAAGTATTTATTGGAATGACTGGCATTTCAGGTAAGAGCTATGTATGTATTTTTGAGTATTCTCAGATATCACAATGTTTGGGGATTAAAGTAATCCTGATTTTAAAATGTTACTATCTGGTTTAGTTATTCATATTTATTTGTATTGATGGAGTACTGTGCTGAATGCCAAGAGCCAAATCCTGCCAAGCACCAGCAGCAGCAGAGGAGGCCAAATCAAGCCTGTCGCCTTTGAAAGGCTGCAATTGAGGGAGGTCCCCAGTAGCTGGAAAAAAGACAATTTTATACCTCTCTTCAAAAATGGCAAGAAAGAGGATCTGGGCACATGAAAATGAGTAGATGATTGGGGCTGGCCAGCATGGGTTTACTAAAGGCAAAATTCTGGCCCAGGAGCCTGAGTGCTCTCTGTGAGGACATGCTGGTCTGCGCAGACAAAGGGGAGCAGTGAGTGCCCTTGTGTTGACTTCAGTGAGGCTTTTGCCGCTCTGTCTCACAGAATCCCTGCAGGCAAGTGGGGGCAGCACAGATGGGGGTGGGTGGCTCCTGGGTGGCTCTAGGAGTGGCTGGGCCACCAAGCTCCAAGCGTTGGGCAGCTCTTGGCAGTCTGCAACAGCCAGCTGTTGTGGAGCACTGTTCCTCAAGGGTCGGTAACACCTAACGGACTCACCAGTGACCTGTACACTGGGATGGAAAGCCCTTGGCAAATGTGGAGGTTCTAATACCCAGCTGGGAGAGCCTGCTTTGCCGGGCGTTGTGCTGGAGGTTACAGCTGCCCGGAGGGACTTCAGCAAGCTGGAGATGTGGTTTGACAGGAATCTCGTGGGGATCAGATGAAGGCCAAGTCCTGTGTCTGGAAAGGAGCCACCCCTTGCAATATTGCAGATGGGGCCTGCTCACCAGAACGCAGCTTTGCTGGAAAGGACCTGGGGAGAGTCGGGGGGACACCCAAATTTCTTGGTGGACAAATTGAACACAAGTCTGTAGTGCACCCTTGTGGCAGCAGAGCTCAAGTGAATACTGTGCTGCTTTAGCAAAACCCTGACCAGCACTTCGAGGGACAGGGTAAAACTGTTCTGCTCGGCACTTACGAAGCTGCACCTGCAGTAAGGTGTCCACTCTGGGGCCTCCAATATGAGAGAGATTTTTGACAAATTGGAGCATGTCTGGGAGAAGGTCACAAAGGTGGTTAGGAAATGAGCATGTATTTAGTCAAGCGAGATGGGTTTGTTGAGTCTGGAAGAAGGCTGTGGCAGTTCTGGCCACTGTCCTCATGTGTGTGATCAGTGGTCACAGGGAAGAGAAACAGATGTTCCTCAGAGAAGCCCCACAAAAGGATGAGAGGAGACAGCCAGAGGCTGCAGGAGAGAACATTCTGACTGCGGGTAAGAAAAAAAAAGTTTCATGGTAAAAGCGTGTAAGTCTTGGAGCAGGTTGCGCTGGAAGGTTATTGCAATTAGGGGAGGCTCTTATGTGCAGCCAGATAAGCCACCTGATCCAACTTTGATTGCTTTGAGCAGGAGGTTGGACTAGGTGACCCCCAGACGACCCTGCTATCTTAAATGAGTCAATAATTCTAAAAGATAAAAAGGTCTTCTGCTGAAAAATCAAAAGTAATCATTGTGTTACAGGGCGATTAGAAGATGAAGGAAACTTTGCAGCAGTCTGACTGATCTTTCATAACATGGTGGTCACGTGCTAAGAGAATCTGAAAAAATGAAGACAAGCATCTTACCTGTAACAGACTGAAGAAGAAGAACTGAAAGGAGGATGTACCTGGAAAGGTGGGAGAGTCAAAGTGACAGGGAGGCAAAATTATTTGTTCTGCAATATTGTGACGGGATTTTGGAGCAGCTTATGTTCTGTATTTCAGGTCAGAAAAAAGGACTTTGCAGTAATTACAATGTGATTTGTTTCAGGCCTTGAGTTTTGCTCAAACAAGTTTTCACAGCTACTTGTTTAGATTATCTGAAACCATTTAACCAATTCAATGGCTGAACACTCATCAATCTTGCTCATGTCCTGCGTTCACAGCCAAGCAACTTCTATTATTGCATCTAGTACCATGGCTCTCACCTGTTCTGCATTTGTCTCTGGGTGCATGTGTTTGGGGGCAATGGACTCTTTGGGTTTTGAATTGCATGTTTCTTCTGCACCATATTAGGCTTAAAAAGGATAGATCAATGCAAAAAATTGGTCATATTTTTTATAAAAATAGTATGAACTGTTCAAGGGTAATGTTGGCAATATAGTAAAGTAGCAGCAAGAGGGTGGATTGCAATAGGGAAAAAAATACTCTGTGCAATAGACAGTAAGGTTACTGCTGGCTGAATCTGATGAACAACCACGGCTTTTTGCAGATAAGATGCTGACTGAAAAAAAAGTGCCTGCTGTGTCAGAAGCAGGGTTAGGTAAGGTGGAGACAGATTTCTGTGTCTGGAGAACTGGCCACCAAAATCCACAGAATATAGATGTGCTGTCAGCCATAAATCCACTACGCAAATTTTTTCTCTCTGATAACAAATTCAGATCTATACAAATGTACAAAAAAAAAAAAAAAAGACTCCTTTCTCCCCCCCTGGAATAAAGGCAGGGGAAATATTGTGATTTTATTGCACAAGTCAAATGAAAATGGAAAAAAACCTGAAAGGTGGAGTTCATACCTAAGCAAAAGATTTTTCACTGACTGTTAAAAAGTATTTGAGTGCCTCCCCTATTTGTCTAAATTCCATGAGATGTAAAGGGAAAGGGATGTAAAGGACTCAGGTGGAACTGAAGAAAAAAAGTAGTAAAAAAGTTACCCCATCAGGATAAAACATGAATGTGCTGTGTGAAGGGACAGAATCAGGTCAGTCCCTTTACATGAGATGGGGTAAGCCCAGGCTTAGGGCTCCAGAGCTGGATGAAGTACTCCAGGTGGGGTCTCACAAGAGCAGAGTAGAGGGGCAGAATCACCTCCCTCAACCTGCTGGCCAGCAGGCAGCATAAGTGCCAGGATGGCCACATCTAGCCCCAGGAAGCAGGTTGTACCAGAAAAGGGACCCGCATATTTTGGTCAGTCTTACATGAAAGAATCTGAGTGTAATGGTGGAGAAAAACACATTAGTTAGGAGCTACTGCACGCTATTTTCCTAGGCTAGGAGCAGCCATGGCACACAGGCTTCTTTTTCAAAGAATATTTAGATATATGATGTAATTTCAGCAGATTTAAATGCCCAACACACACAGCAGCCTGTTGGTACTGTCAGAGTACCAAATCAGAGTCACAACTTTCAAGATACTTCAGGCAATGAAGACCCTCTCTGGTGCTTCACACCCAAACGTGGCACTTGTCTGGCAAGGGAAATTTCCATTTTGTTTCCCCAGGATTTTGTGTGTCCTTCAGGAGGTCAGCTGTTCATAAAAAAGATGTCAGTTTTGGGTAAGCCTTCTCCCCAGAGCCATCCACCCAAGTTACTTTTCCATTTAGACACTTCCTGTCCTCTAGCTGTAACAGGGAGGTTTTTCCCACTGTTCAAGGACCAATTTCTGCCAGCCAAGCTTTCATCATCCCATGTCTGAACCTATTGCAGCATCATGCTGCCTTTCCTTCTGATTACATCTGCAAACTCTTTGATCCTCTCTCTAGCTCCTTCCTTCACCACATCAAACCATGCCACTTGTTTCTCCAGCCCTCTACCACCCTCTTAGATATCAGTTCTCATAGCCTGTCAAGATGTCAGATCCCTCTCCATCTCTTGAGTGAGATCTGTCTTCATTTTCGAGCAAGCGCTAGTGAGATTTTTCCATTCTGCCCTCAAACTTGAAAGCAGCTCCCTAAACTATAAAGTTCACCTTTAATAGCTTCTCTACAGCTCACTTACAGCAGCAAAAAACTACTTCCCACCAAAAAAGAACCACTGCCACCACCAAACCTGCAGGGAGAGTAAAACTGGCAGGAGATTTTGTGATGTCAGATTTCAGCACATAAGAATGCCTAAGCATAGGGGACAACATAACCATGACCCTTCTCATTTTATCTATCTAAGCTCTGTCAGCCCTGACTGTGCTAAGTACATTTTCTGGCAGATCTGATGGTTGCCTTAGAATGTCAGCGATGCCTGCAAACACTTCCTTTTCGAGATATATTATCTCCTCAGGAAGGCAGGTGGTAGCTTCATTCAAAGCTAATTTTCATGTTCAACTGTGCCAAATCAGGTTTTCACTTGCAATTTGAATTTTAAAATGTCCTCTAACATTTTCTGCAAAGGCTGAATGACAAATGGATCTGCACTGCCCGGCTTCACCGGAGCTGCTCCGAAGCCCTCACGGTTGAATAGTGCAAGGTTACCTGTTGCCAAACAGGGCAAAGGAAATAATGGGGGTTTGGTTTGTATAAGAGCAAACACACACTGGCTCCATTCCTACTTTTTCTTGTCTCCTGATGCGACCTCATAGAGGTGAACTCCTGCTCTGAACACGGTCCACCCACCTCAGCAAAACAGCACTGTTTGCAGCGTAGCCAGTGTGGGGATGCACACGTACACCTTATAATGTGTGCTGGCTTTTAATTTCCTTTCCTGCAAAATATCTGACATGCATCAGTGGGACGAGATCTGCTTCCTGATGTCTATCTGTCCCTGAGCCCAGGGCTATAGTAATCCCCTTCCATATCTTGAAAAGTTAATCCCCAGGAGTGCTTTCAGTCGATGCTTCACTCCTTCCCTGTGGCAGAGATGCGTTTCCTGCATCTCGGCTCCCTGCCTCCTTTCCCCAGTGAAGAGACAACCAGAGTTCATGTACAAAAACCCTCCAGTATGAGATTTACCTGTGACTTTCACAGGTGAGTGTTTGCTGATGAATTATTCAACTACCAAGATAAAGAAGATGGGAACAGGAACACAATGTCTATCTGACACCAGTTTGGGCTTCATTAGTGAATGCTTTTCACCCGAGACAGCTACTAAACCATAAATCCCAGACTCCAGTTCTTTGCTGATGCTAAACAGACTCCAGTCATATTCTCCCCCTTCTCTGCTACTCGTCTTTGGAATACATAAGGGGTGGGGGGACATGCAAGCACCAATACGTTCTACCACCTGGGCCCTTTGTGGTGCCAGATCTGGCACCAGGCTCATAAATCAGCATCAGCAGTTGTTCCCTGTAAATGATTTAGTGCAGGAGATACTGATTAGTGGTAGCAAAGGCACCAGAACTGTTCAGATGTAGAGGTGATAAGAATTACAGCCACATTTTCAAATGCAAAACTTAATTGTAAAAGTTATAACTTACTGTTCCTTCTCTGGAACTGAATGCTGGGAACGTTCTTGTGCCTTCTAAATCATCAGAGCTGGTTGTCTCTGCAGTCCCCTGTCATGGTTTAAAAAGCATTAAGCAGTTTTAGCCTCTTCCTGAAAATACTTAAATCCTTACGTATGTTGCCGGCCATTCTTTATATATATTTTAAAAGATAATTAATGGAAATTCGGGATATTTTATGTTTAAATTTGCATCCTGTAGCGACCAATTGCTGTGTGTCAGAATGTCAATCCCCCAGCACAGAGAGGAGATGGCAAAATGAGAGTGGGTAAAGTGGGCTGCAAGAGGAGAGGGAGCTTTCAATGCACCAGGATGGCTTCTGAAGGAGCTGGGACTGTTTAGTTTGAGGAAGAGGAGGCTGAGGGGAGACCTCATCACTCTCTACAGCTACTTGAAAGGGCACTGTAAGAGAGGTTGGTTCTAGGCTCTTCTCGCAGGTAATTAGTGACAGAATGAGAGGGAATGGCTTCAAGCTCCAACAGGGTAGGTTTAGACTGAACATTAGGAAAGAGTTTTTCACAGAAAGAATGATCGGGCACTGGAATAGTTTGCCCAGGGAGGTGGTTGAGTCACCATCCTTGGATGTGTCTAAGAGTTGTTTAGATGTGGTGTTGGGGGGTATGGTGTTAGGGGAGAACTTCGTAGAGTAGGGTTCATGGTTGGACTCAATGATCCCAAGGGTCTTTTCCATGCTAAATGATTCTATCATTCTACTAAGAGGTACAAAGTGCTCACAGGAATTTGAGGAGGAAAAGATGTTTATGAAGGTGTATTTTCAGACTGTCGGTTTTTAGTTTACATTGTGAGTGAGCAAGAATACAGTTGTGATTTGAAATGCACTTATGTGTTGTTGCTTAAAGAATATATAACTAAAGGCTTAAAAGCAGCTTAATAGATGCTTGAAATATCTTATTAAGTGTGCCATTGAGAAGAGGACTCAGTGCCAGGAACTTCACTTGGTCACTCTAATCCATTCTACTGGTATTTCTTTTTATGCACCATGGCTTGATCACGTATAAAGTATATTTGCACACTAAAACCCTTTTTTTCAGGCTTTTTTTCCTTTGTTTGCATGGGGCTACAATTTTAACTTACAAACTTTATTGTGACTTGAAAAAGCTCCAATATGCAGTAAGTTCAGAAGTTCTATCCCTTTTCCACAAGTCACATTTACATTTACAGAAACCATCTCCAGAGCTGGCAAAATTTCCAAGTAAAGAAGTTACAAAGAAGTTACCATAAAGCAATGAAAAAACTTGGATGGTGATGGTTGTTTCTTTCTATTCATATGCTCATTGCATGTGTTTATGCTAAAACAGAGATTCAAGTCCATACTTCCATAATAATGTAGGATGTTGATAATGAAGGTGGAATTTTAAGACGAAGAGAACTTCTCAGATATTCCCAATATTTCAGTAAATATGTTGGTGAGCTCCAAAAGAAATTTTCTTCTTGGCATGAGAGAGAAAAGAAGTCTCTCATCCTGATTCATTGGCATTGTTTGACCCTGGCATAAGGAAGAAACACAAAATGCTGTTGCATTTTGTTCCTCAGGAGGCAGTAAAAAAGAATGTGAGATCACTGGCAAAATGTTGGCTTCTCAGCATATTAGTATGGATATAAAGAAGAATTACCTTTGGTTATTTTTGCCTCATGTTTTTAGTCTGATTTCAAACCTGTTCTCGAGACTTAAATTGCATGATGCTTTTTGGATGCTGTCTTCCACTGTTAATACAAATACCAAGTGAACTGATGCCAATGTTTGAATGGGGTATTTGCTCATATTCTTCGATGCATCACAGGAATAACAATGAAGTGATAACAATACAGAATTTAAATACAACATATCTGCTTTAAAAACAGTAATCCTCCCAAGACTTTACTGACATGATCAGACATCCTTTAAAACATCCCATGTGGAAAATATATTCTTGCCCTGATCACATCTTAAAGTGCCTGATTCTTCCAAAATACACATAGAGGTCTTCAGAGAATAGGGTCAATAAAAATGGACTCTAGATAGCAAAAAGGTTCCTTTTAAGAAGATATGAATCAAAAAATTATAATCATCCTCTTTCATTTTAGAAATCTATTTCACCACATTGTCAAAGGAATTGTCTTTTCTCATTCTGACAGATAGAGAAGATGAAAATCATCAAACTTTTCTGCTTGGTATTTGGAAGGCTGATAGCAGTGACTGTTCCCAGCTTTTCTCAAACCTTGGCTGCACACTTTCAACAAGCCGTTCACACAACGATGCATTTCAACAGATCACCCACTTGCTTTCTAGTTTCATTTAAAAAAAGAAAACATTCAATTCTGTGAGTGTCTCTTTCACATGCAGTTGAGACAATAGGAGGTTTTTATATTGCCTGCTGGTGAAAAGAAACACCAGGACTTTAAAAACAGCTAGTGATTATTTGAAAAGGGGAAAGCATGGGCAGCTCTACCAGGACTGAATTAAAGCAGTCTGTGAAATGGGCTGCCAGGCCCCTGTGCTGATGGGAAATTAGCCTCTCATCCATTATATATTAGGGAAAGGAAGAGTTTAGACAGTAAAATGGAGATCACACTACTGGTCTTTTCTTTGCCTTGCAACAGCAAGGAGGAAGCGGTGACAACATTCTTTTCAAACAGCTGAGTGTCCTGGCAATAGCTTCTGGTAAGCTTGACCATTTGGCTTCTGTGATCTCTAGCACTTCTCCTGCAGCCTGTGACTATGCAGCCAGCCCATGGACAGGGCTGCTGTGTCACAGTGTCATAAGCTGATCTCTAGGAAGTATGTACAAGTGTTGTCAAGAAAAAATCCAATTTTCAGAGTTATTTGTATCTGACAAATCTCATAACAGCAGAACAGTCTGACTCATTTTCTTATTTCCATGTACTGTTTAGAAGTCATGATATTTGGTCTGCAGATACTACTATTGGTGGAATTTCCCACCTCCCTATTTGCTGGGAAGAATGTTCTTATTCCTAGTGCTTTAAAACAAGTAAACAAATAAAATGCTTCTGCTTCATTCAGAATTCTGTATCTTCAGAATTAGATCTTGGAATAAGCAGACTCTGACCAGAGTCTCTTTAGAGTGTAAAGAAACCAAAAATTAACACCACCACTCAGAAGGAATGTGCTTCTTCTTGGCACCAACTGAAAGTGTGGGTTTCAAATACATACCTCCAAAGAAATAACCTTTTTTAAAATGTATTTTAATGTACTGAAAATGATCTTGATATTCTCAAGATATAGCTAAGTTAGAAGAACTCGTCAGGCTTTTTTAATTAGTTAGAACTGGAATTGGTAATTAATTGTATTTTCAAAGATTCCTCCCATACTTTTGTTGGTCTGCACAAAGTCTTCACTTGGAGATACAGCCTTGGCTGCAACAAGCAGCTTCGTGACAGAGGTACACAGGACAGCTCGTGTTCTGAGGTGGCCTCTGTCCTCCTTTACTTGATTTCCTGATGAAGGAAAAATATAGCAGACAAAAGTTTTACAGAACTTCTACATAAAGGAGTTTCATGTAAGGAATTTTTCTTTGTCTGCAAACTAGATTGAGAAAAAGAGGCAGCTCTTGACCTTGTATTGGTGAATATGCAGAGAGGCCAAGACCACATTTTTCAACCTGATGAGCTGACAGTTTCTTCAGCCAGCAACAATATGCATCCACTAACCCAGAAAAGAAGGAAACAGGTAAGAACTGCACCCCTAAAATACGTCCCTGTTGAACAGAATCCTTTCAGGAACTTGCGTGAAGTCAGTCCCACTGCAACCTGAAAAGAAAAAACATGGATCTTTATATCAGAAACTCTGACTTGATATGCAGACAAAGACTAATGATCTGTGATTCTTTCTGATGCCTCATGCTACCTTGAAATGCAAAACTTTAGGAATAAAAGTTTAATTCTCTTGGCTATCAGTAGAGTCAGCAGTAGGGATGAATAGTACATCAGATTTGATTTACACTGCATTTCAGAGGAAAGGAAGTAAAGCAGGTAGAGTTTCTTATGGCTAGTTATTATATGCGATTTAAGATGAGTGCAGTTAAACTTACAAATACCTTTCTTTTTTCTTTTAGTATTACAGCTTTAAGTTGCAGAAGTTCTGCATGTCTGTAAAACCATCTACCAAGGTCCTGTTTAAAGTATGAGGCATTTGTTTCACCCTCAGTGAATGATTTTATTAGGAGAGCCAACTGTACTAATACTACTTCCCTAAAAGTACAGATTAATCAGAAATATATCATTAAAAGATAAAGATACTTTTCTGAAGTACTTTCCAAATTGCTTTTCTAAAGTAATTAGATTACTTCAGAGTTTACTGTTACAAGCCAGTAAAATTGTTTGTCATGAAACCTAATAAGACATTTTAAAAATATAGCAATGAAATATTATTGTAAAGACACATAAAAATTTTAACATAAATTAAGATTTATTATGTTATAATAAAAATACTAGTTATATTTTTTCATAGGCAAATACTTCTATATGTATTTTGTCAGAGCCTACAAACTAAAAAGAGGAAAAAAAAAGTCTAAGAACCAAAGATACACATCCTTAAATCTAGAATTATATATCTTAATCTGAATCCAAACTATACCGAGCTAAGATCTCTGAATAATGGAGATGTATATATTATGATGCAATTAGAAAATCTTCATACTTCATAATACTCAGAAATTCTATTGAAAATGTCCTGAACTGAATGAATTTATTGGAGTTTGAAAAAATGGATGCAAACCTAAGCAGCTCTGGCTGGAGAAGCAATTAAATGCAAGACCAAAGATCCTCTCTAGCTGGATTATTACAGATTTCCTACAGAAATTCAAAACATAACTCATAGAGTTGATGACTGAAGAGGACTAAAATTGGAAGCAACCTGAACAAGTTGGGTTCCACACTATATTAGGGTTTTCCCTAGACCCAGCACACTAGAAAGGTGCAGAACAGTTGAAATGGTACCACCTGGATTGCAAAGGTCAATCACCCACAGCAGATCACATCTGACAGAGCAGCTCCTGCAGAGCAGCAGAAATACCCTGGGAAGCAACCTCTGCCAAATCCTGGCCTTGAGTGCCTGCCAGCATGGGAAGGAAACAGAAACTTGCCCACTTCAGCTATGACCTTTTGAACCATCCAGAGTGCCTGTTGGCAATTCCTGCCCCTTGCCTTCTTGTGTCCAACTAATAAGTGAGACAAAGAGGATATAAATGGGTACATACCTCTCAATATGTATGCTATATGACAATTTGGACTCATTAGCCAGTATGCAATTATGACTAATTTCACATCACTTCTGAACTTGGTCCATTAAGAAAACTTAAACTAGTATAACTTATGTTCTCTGTGACAGCAACAACCTGACCTTAAATGAACTGAATGTGAAATTTCCCAGTGATTAATTTTGCAATTTAATTATTTTTACTTTAGAAGTTAAATTTAAATGTGGCACTTTGCAGTCTAGCAGATCTAGGTCAAATAGATAGGATATTAATAATAGCCAGTCCTGTGTGCAATCTAGGGGTTATATTTAACAGTTAATTCAGTTTTCAGAATCCTGAAAAGCCTGAGTTTCACCTAAGTAGCCATCTTGCACAAGACAAAGGGATAGGCCAGAGTTTCCCAGACTTCTGTAGATACTTGAATTATCACGGGCTCTTCCTCTTTGGTTCGTTTCCCTTCTCTGTACCAATTCTGGGTATCACGAGCTCAGAAAGAAGCACAGGGTTTCTAGATGGTGATTCTCCTTACCCTTGTTTAGTCAGTTTTCTTCCTATCCCCAAAGAAACTGAGTGAGTGAAGGAGGCTCTGATGTCTGCCGCACATAAGGATAACTTCAAATAAAGACAACAGGGATCTGAGAAGGAAGCTGGATCCCTCACTGCCCCAGCCAGAAGGCAGCTGAGCTAAACGGCACTGGGTAACATCCAGTCCAGCTAAACCACCTCAAAAGGTAAAAATCCAAAACCTAGGCCTTGTAGGAATGATACATCAATGAAAATGTTTTGGCTTGTGTGAGCTGGAACAAAAGAGCAAACAAGGAGGCATATAATTTATTTGTGCACTGGAGTCCATTTTCTTTTCCGGAAGATATTAGAAGCCTTGGTGGGACTGTTCTTTGTTACTGCAACGTGTACTCTGTAATTTGCTGATTGATGACATTTAAGAAAATGAAGGGGTGAATCTTGCCCTGCCTTTGGCTCTTGTGAATCACCTGGCTGGTGCCAGGCAAACCAAGACCAGCTCAGCAGAGCCATCAGTGACTGGCTGCAGGATGCAGGTGCTGCCTGGCCAATGTCTGCAGTCTGGTGCCTGTCCCACCTTGGCACAACTTTTGGGTGCTAGGTTTACTTTCTCCTACGCACACAGCAAGCCCCATGGTCCCTGGCCATGAGAATTCAGGGCAGGTTTATTTCTGCACTTGACAGATAAAGTTTTTGTATCAGGGATCTGATTAACAGCCCTGGTGAACACCCGTAATTTACCCGAGCTTCTGGTCCAGATGGTTTAAAAAAAAAAAGAAGTCCCCTTTGCCATAAATGAATGTAGAAATGACGAGCGGGATAAGGGACAGCATACAGAAATAGGCAGTTTGAATGTGACTGGTAGAAACAGCATTTAACGTTTTTGTTGAAAAAGTAAACATTTGGAGAGGGAGAGATGGAGTATGAAGAGTTACATTTGCTTTGAAAAAGAAATTGCTTCACAATCTACTGTGTGGGTGGGGCTTAATGTTTTTTTTTAAGTGAAACCCTGGAATAAATTATTATATCCTATCTGATGCCTCTTTAATTAATGGTGGTTTGGTTTTTTTAATCTTGCAGATGTTGTGTAATTGGGAGCTACGGTGGCTTGTTCAAAAGCCAGAGAGAAAGATCTTTTTCCAGGTGTGTTGATCTGTGTGCACTGTAAATCCGAGCAGATTTTAGAATAACTCTTAATGAAATCAAAGGTAAGCTTATGTCACTGCTCACAGTGCAAATGTTTGGAGTGAGTTGTTTGCATCTTGTAGCTATAATGCAAAAGTCTAGCTAAAGAGAGGCATGGGGAAATCAGAAGTGTGGCCCTCTTACTTCTGTGTCAATTTCTTGGCACCTCATGAGAATTTCCCCCCCCACCCGAATTCCCAAACCTTTCATTGATGGAGTGGTGGTGCTGCTGTGCGTTTTGATGACACCTAGTGGCAAAATTGGAATAATGCGCCAGAAATAGAAGGCACATATGGGTGATATCAATGTTACTGAAACTAAAGGGAAATGAGATCCAGGGGGAGCATAATGTGAACTAGAGGCTGACAGCAAGAGTGGAAAATAATAGGTTATGAATGAAATGGAGAAGCTTAACAACATTATTTTAAGAAGCAAAACTGGCTCTGATAAATTTATTCCATATCTTTATAAAGTGTTCCATACAGAGGAGCTATAATGGGCTCTGTGGGATCAGTTACTGTCTATTTAAAAACAACTGTAAACAGCAATAAGATAAGATTAATTAGTTCAGTAAAGTTGTCTCCTTGGATACCATTCAAGTGACTTCCCCCATTGTTCAAGTGAAACAACCTGGAATATGAGCTACGGGGTTAGCGTTCCAGATAAACATTTGTCAAGGGAATTTGAGGTGGAAAAATCCCTTTTCAGAGCAGAAGCTTGCAGCAGGGGAGAGTAAGAGGGCAGAAGGGGAAGCCTGCCCAGGGCAGTGCTCCCCAGCCCAGCACCACCGGGACTTGCCGCAGCAGCCGGGGAAGAGGCCTCAAGCCACCACAGGTAGCTTCAGTGAGCTGTGGGTCAGCTATTGGAGGACGTTACTCATACATTCCTTTTATTGCCAAGGTGGATCTGTGAGGCTATTAAAGGGAAGTGGCCAGCATCTCTGTTCTCAGGTACAAGCCCTGAGAAAGCCCTTTCACTGAAGAAAGGGTTCAATGGTTTTTGGTTTGATTCATTCTTCATATTCTTCCTGTACCTTGCAGTTCTGTTCCTTGGAGATCTCTGCTGCCACTGCTACAGACCTGCAAAACGGTCCAGGTCTCTACCCTACCTCATACAACAATTTCTTTCACTTTAAACCTTTTCAGCACCTTGCTTCAGCTCCTCTGTGTCACCTGCTAAGTTTGTTTGTGTGCTGTCTTCTGTTTACTTTATGGAAACAGTCCTGAAATCAACTAAGGATCTTCACTTTAGCTTCTAGCTCCCGTGTGTTGTCTGCTAATAGATGGTATAGAGAGGGAGATGATGTGTACACAGAAAAAGAGGCTGTTGTAACCTTGCTGTTCATATTAACCCTTGCTGTTCATATCATCCCCCGCTGAGTGCCATGTGATGGAAGCACTGGGGCTGCATTCAGCCAGCTGTAGTTATTGCTGAGGGCACAACTGAATTAACAGTTTGAGATTTCTCAGTCAATTGAACGTTCATTTTAAAAATGTAGTAACTTATACTTCACGGAGAAACAGTGACATTTAATTCTTTTTTTTCCTCTTTGTTTTAAATCACTGAAAATTTCATGACTGGTCCTACTTTCTCCATTCCATATTTTCTGCTACCTTAATTTGTCTGTTGGATCGGTTTGTTTTGTTTTGTTTTAGAAGGCAAAGACTCTTTCTCTACATTATGGGTCTCTGAGTTGAAATATTCAATTATCCGAGGGCACCAGTATTAATGATTTGCACACAGTGACACACAGAGCTCTATTTTCCTATCAGAATGTCCTCATTTTCACTTTGTAATATCACAGTTAGAGGTCAGCAACTATTTAAGTTTCAGAACTCAGAACTCTAAGCTAGAAAAGAAAGCAAGCAGGAAACACTTCCCTCATCTAACAACCTCTCAGTAATTTTTCTCCTGTTGGGACAATATTCCAAACTTTAAAAGCCCATTTAAATTTTTTCCAAAGGCTGAATAACATATCAGCCCTGCTTATGTGTTGGGATTATTTTTCCTAATTATAGGATTTAAATAGGTCAAAAAATGGTGAAGAAGAAATAAAATATCAATATTCTCCCGTTATGCAAGTGAAGTCTGTGTCCAAACTCTAGCCAAAGCAAGAGTTAGGTATTTATGCTTATAAGTAAGGAGAGAATTAAGTATGTATTTCCAACTTAAGTTGTATATAAGGCCAATACCTTAATGACCAATATATATAATGACCAATATGTATATAAGGCAAATACCTTAAAGACTTAATGACAGCGAACCTAGATTTTAGCCTCCTCTTCTATGAGACAAATGAGAGCCCCTATCTTGGCTTAGATAGCAGAGATAGGATATACATGGACACGTTTGCCCTCAGGGCTGAAGTAGCTGTTGACACCCCTGGAAGCTGTGCAGTGCCCCGTTCAGACCTGGTACCGCTCCCTACAGGGGCAGTGATCTGCACGGAGTGGTGTACGGGAAGGGTGCAGCCCTCGCCAGACCCTGTGCGACATCTGCTTGGATGTCGAGTCTGTGAAAGGCTGCAGCAGAAAAGAATAAAGCAACCTGTTCTTCATGTTGACTGAGGCTAGCAGAGGAGGCAAAGAGCACAAATTTGAGGAAGATGGTTAATTAGATGTTAGGAAAAAATTCTCATGGTTCGGGTGAGTAAGCATTGGCATGGATTGCCTAAGCTTTGCTCTTAAAACCTGCAACAGAAGAGATTTCACAACCTCTCAGCAAACTTTTGCCAAAAATGACTCACTGCAGAGCAATGTGTTGACTGCTACCTTAAGATCCTTCACCACTCCAGATTTTAATAGTCTGTGTATGCACAATCCATCAATTTGCTGGTTTGTTCAATCATTTGACATCTTAGCCACAGTAATTACATCAAAAGTCCTGTATCAGCTGCTGGTATGGTTGCATTACATAGTGCTTTGATGCATTTTTATTAATTGGCTGCTTCTGTATTATTATTTAGTGTGCATTAACTTTTAGCCTGACTCATAGAGAACGCTTCAAGTGCAAGTGCCAAACAATAATTAATGCTGTTAAAATTACACTGCAGCAAAAAGTAGAAACTGAGAGCAACGAGTGAAACATTTCCTGCTTTTTTCCCACAGAAGACTCCATTGTGAAAGATTTTATGGTATCAGCTGCTCATATAACAATGGGGACTTGTGGCCATCCTTTTAGATTAATGCATTTCCACCAAGTACTCACTTTTTCCTGCAAAATCCCAGTAAATCAAGACTTCAGAGTACCAGAGTTATAAACAACAGCCATGAAGTGCTTTCCCTGGACTTGCAGTCTGGCAGAGCCACCAAGTTCTTGCAGCCTTTCTGTTCCTTTTCCTGCTGCAGACCTGGTAGTGCAGAATTGATGTGGGGTTACAGGCAGTGACCATTGAGGGCAGCTCTTGACTTAGGGGAACAGCTTGTTAACTGGAAAAGCTACACTGATATCAAAATTCATATTTATTTTGTCTCCAGAAAAGATGAGAACAGCTGTATAGCTGATACTGTGAAATGTGTCAGGAAAGCCACTGGGGCATAGTTTTAAGGAACTCAGTCTCACTTTCCCACTATCTCTAAATTAATAAAGACCCCAAGATGTCCCTATTGCTCATCTTGCAGCTGCCAGAAGAGTTTGTCGCAAATACGTTTTTCAGTCTCAGTCCCAGGTCTGTCTGATGGATAGGGAAACATAAATTGGGAAAGAAATATTTATGATGTATAGTTGCTCAGATTCTTTTATTTATAGATTGTTCAGTGCAGATGCCTATCACTATAGTAAAACTAAAACTGAGCTAGGTTTCAGCATTCATGATTCATTTGCTATGGAAGGCTTAAATCATCAGTCCACTAAATGGAATGGTTCTGAACTAAAACATGAAGTCTTTATAAATGTCAGTCTTGCAAAGAAAGGAAATTTATGTTATGCAATTTTTGCATTTACCAAAAAGGCTATCTTGAGCACAGGGGACCTACCATCCCTTGAATACCAACAGCAAAGCTTAGAGTAGCTGCCACTGGAAGAGTAGCTACTGGAGTCAACACATTTCTAAGATGACTGTGGGGTTCAGCAGCGATCCCCACTTAGCTGTATACCAAAGGGTTTCCAAAAGTCAGTAGTGCTTTGCAAAATGCATTGTCTGTCACAGATACAGTGAAATTGTTGTGCTAGGTAAGGGGACTTGACAGTTGATTAAAAACATCCTCTGCCTGACACTTCACTTTTTGGAAACCCCAGGTGCATATTTTTCATACAATTTAACTTTGAAGAGAAATATTCATATCTGTCCATCAGAACCTAACGCTTATAGTCCTTAGCTCTGCAACTCTCCTCTTCACGGGCAATGATTGCAGGTAAAATACGTTCAGGTAAAAAGATGGCTCTGTGTACCTGTAGCAAAGCATTTCAGCCTGTCCACCACGGTCAAAAGACTGGTACTTTGGATCTACTGACATGAACCAATTTAAACATACAAGAAATGTGGTGATTTAAGTTAAATACAAGCAACATTAGAAAATGGTTTAAAATAGTATAGATGCCAACCAAGCTTTCTTGCTTTTAATGTGCAGCATTGGGAAAGCAAAACATCTTTGTGAGGCTCAAGCATCCATTATCAGCTTTTATACACTAGGCTAGATCACTCCTGAATCTTCCCTCGATATTTCTTACTAGTATTGGGTTTCAAGTGATCTTAGTCAGCAATTAGGCCTTCGCTGTTCTTATTACTGCTTGCACACAGGAAAGGTGATCTTGCCTCAGAAAGCCCACAGCTTAAGCATGTGACAAATAAACTGATGTAAGAAACCACTTTTGAGCCTCTGGAGGGAAACAAATTTGACAGAAGAATAGAGGATAACAGACAATAATAGAAATGGCACTCCATGTAGCTACTGTACCATGACGGCATTTCTTCCACAGAAACACCTGCCTGCTTTTGCCCATATGGCTTTTGGGAATACGTGTCCTTCCTACATTTTCTGGAGTAATCAAATCTTATCAACATTTTTCCTTAGTTGAAATTGGTGCCTCTTGCTCTTAGTTGCCATTCACTCTTGCTCTTTTTTGCTCTTTTTCCTTAATTGTTCAGGTTACTTTAACATATAGCACTCCCTTTTTAGCATTTACCATTTTTTATTTTTTTTTTCAGTTCTGAAGAGGCTCTTTCACCTTTCAAGACTGGGATTAGGCTTCAAAATCAGATTGATCTCAATAATTGATTGTATGAAGACCAGATCCTCTGTTGTTCCCTTAACACATCTCCAAATGACGCTTTGCTTACAGATAGGAGCTTTCACTTACAGGTAGCAGAGTAGAATAGTTTTCCACCAAGAATATAATTTGCTCCAAATAAGGATCTTTACTAAGCAAGGTAGAGCTTCCCCATTTGTATAATGCATATTTGATGAATAGTTGAATGAGTTGTGCTTCTTTGCATTGAACTGAGATAGGAGCTCTTACATTTCACCCAGGCACATTACCTGGGACAGAATAATGGTTTGATCAGTATAGTGTCTTTCATAGACAGTAGTGGTATGTTGTCAGTTTGATTTTTGTGTTTTTTATCTTGTGCCACTGCCATGGGAAAGCAGGAAAGTTATCAGCCAGGCCTGAGGAGAAAAAAAATAACCCTGTCTGATCAACCCTCAAGTTTTTGGTACTTGCGTTTCACCTTTGAGAGTATGACCATGGTCAGATTGAAAATGTCAGAAGTGGCAACAATATTTACTACAAAGATCATTTTAACAGAGGGTTAAAAGGCAGGACTTTATTGACTTATTATTTCTTTATCAATATTGTTTTGTCTGGTGTAGTGTCAGCTCAATATAAAGAGGAAGAAGTGATTCTTGTCTTAAAAATTTTTTGCAAACTAAAACTTAAAATAGGTGTTTTTGTGAATGGACCCCTGCTTGACCCTCTGTGCCACAGGAAATGTCCATTCCTGTAGACTCCTTTGGCTTGAAGTGTACTCAGGGCTGGTTAGAAATAAAACAAGATATCTGATAATTCCGCTTACGTGCCTTTATGCTGGTTCTTTGGAAAGTAGTCTCACTCCAGTTATTGTACAGGTTTTGGTCCAAGTCAAGATGTTTGGACACATCTCTCACTGTGCTAATTCACATGTAATTTCCCTTTTCTTGATTTAATGAAGTTGAAATCAAATCATTGTTGTTGAATGTATATACTTGCTAGGTAGCAAAACTCTACTGAATTTTTATGTTTAGTTGGTAACTAATACTTACCAGATTGTAATATCATTTGCTTATCTTGGCTTTTTTTGGCTTCAGAAGCAAATAGAACAAAAATAGATTGGCTTGACTCAGGGAGACTGTTTTGGTGCCAGTCTAGATAATAGCTTTGGCTGCTACTTGCCTACAGATGTTTGTCTAGGTGATAGGCTTTAAGGTCTGTCTTCCTCCTGAGGGCCTCATAGGGACTTGTTTTTGCAGAGAGGCCCAAATAAGTCAGTAAAGGTTTCACTTTTCAGTTTGCTTTCTTGCCATCCTGCAATTCTGAGCACCATCAGAGGCTGCCAAGTTCACAGGCAACAAGTTTCCTACTAAGCAGGAGTTAGTATAGATGGTCCCTCCACCTGCCCTGTTCAGTGAAGGAGGACCCACACTTTGTCCTATATTCCCCATAGTGTGGCGTACCCACCTCAGCACAGTCATAAGTAATAATGAATCTGGCCCACAATTTTAGAGGTCATTTTCATCCCTTCTGGATGACAGAGGTCAGTCTGCTGTTCTCTGAGTTATGTGCTCTATAAGCAAGTCTCACTAACATGATGAATCACTGAAGGGGAAGAAGCAAGTCTAAAGTAGAGACGTTTAACAATCTATTGTATCCTTCCCTTAATTAAAGGTTTGGAGTGAGGCACATAGATGCGACAAAGCGATAATGAGCTCCTCTTTAAAGAGGGGGAGGAAAAGCAGCTGTGGGTAGTCTTGGCTTTAAACATGACTGACAGAATACCAGCCCGGAACTCAAACCATCCTCCATGCTTCAGTAGTCCAGGAAGAGCACCTGGTTCCCACCAGGATGCCGGTCCTTCATTTACCTCTTTATATGGAGGCCTATTTCTATTTTCTTATAATTACATACAATTTAATTTCAGGCCTTCCTGGATTTACATAAAACATGAATCCATCTGCAAATAACAAAAGGGAAAATAGATTATTTGAAAAAGACTTTATATGATTATGTAGGAAGGATAGCAAATGTGTGATATGAATAAAGGCGCGATCATAAGAAAGATCTATCTCTCAAGGGGCTAGAGGGTTATAGGACTAACACCATTATTGGAAGTCAGTCTGTCAGCTGCTGTGCCGATTGTGAAGGACTTGACCTGCCCTGTTCAGTCTGACAGTAATATTTTCATGTCTGCCATTGCTACAGAGAACACGTAGGCAGCCTTTCAGACCTACACTGCCACAGTGACAATTCTTGCAGTGTTCAAAAGATTGAATAAAGAGATGAGTATACATTGATACTCCTCATTTGAGCCTCTTAAAATGCTTGTATCTTCATCTAAGGTTTTGTAGTCTGGTTCCACTCCTCTGCTTACACTAAATCAGAACTTTCCACCTCACTGAAACTTTGTATGGCATTCCCTGCTCTCGAGGACAAACTGTGGAGGAATCTGTCATTTTTTAAGTTCCAAGGCAACAAGAGACTCTTTTTTGGCAGAGACAGACTGGGATAAGAGCAGCTCATGGACATTGATGGTGGGTACTTAGTGTAGAGGCTTCTTTCTGCTGAGTACAAATGAACACGCAGATCAGACTGGTTGCACAGGACTGAGATGAAGCCAGCTCTTACACCGTCCAGCATCAGCCAAAATAAAATATTTCCTTACTTTGGAACGCTTGGAAACAAGAGAGGGAGAAATTACACCCTGTAGAACAAATGTCCTTCAGATCAGTTGCCTCACTTAGTGGCTGGGGCAAAGACACAGCTCCAGTACTTCACCTTCTCCTAATGATGCCCTCATGCCCTTCACAAAGACTATGGTCTTTGTGGGTTTCCTGCATTACTCTCACTAACAATAACTGTGTTAGCAGTCAGTTGTGTTTTAAAAGGGAATTGGATCCCTTGAGAAACTTCAAACATTACACCCACAAAAAAAAGCCAACCCCAAACCATTGTACAATAAAACATATGCTGTACAAGCAAAAGGATATTAAATACAAGAAATTATGGGAAAACAGATTTCAATAACAAAACACAGCAATTGTGTTCCAAGTGCCACCACCAACTGTAGCTTTTCTGTGGGGACACACTTCCCTTTACAATGGTTGATGCTTACCTGAAATTTCAGATCAACAAAACCCCAGCTCACAACCTCTTTTTGACTCTACTTTTCTCTCTCTTTTGTACTTGAGAAAGACCCTTTTATTTCTCTCTTGCATCTGACAAGAAAAACTTGTTATATAGAAATGCAGATTACAAGAGTGGCAGACCTGCACCACATCAAACACTGTGGGAGAGCCCTTCAGATTTTTGTTCCAAGGGTATGAAAAAAAGCCAAGTATATTAACAGAAAGTTTTTGTGGGATGTTTTGTCCTGAAATGCTTTTGCCTGTGACCAAATACGAAAACGAAGCCCAGTAAGTTTGTGGGTTTTATTGGCAAGACAGTATTTCAGTAGAAAACATGAAATAGAGTACTGTTTTTTTCCATTTTGATCCATTTGATTCCACAGAAAAAGCTCAATAAATTGTAACTGCCAGTACCTTTGTTGAAATGTGACATAAGAAATAATGTAAAAATTAAATACTGATGTGAATGTTGGTCTCTGGTATTTTATACTTAAGAATCTTATTGCCTTGGAAGGTAATATATGTTATGGCATCCTGATGAAACATTGCTGTCTTATAAAGAAAACCGCAGTGCTAAATTTTCCAAACTACCATAAACGTAATTACCTCCTGCTGAGAATCTAAGTGCTTATTCATAGCATCATTACTTCAAGTAATTAAGTCTGTAATTTCCTTCAGAATATGATTTGCTCCTTCCTAAATCATAAAAGTCAGGCCAAAAAGTTATATTTGATTGGTCAGCATACAGATATTTCATTACATTTGCTCCATGCCAGACGGTACATTAAATCTTCACCATTTAAAGTGCATCAAAGAAACTTCTGAATCCTGCCTGAGCTGGTAGGGAGTGGTGAGGTAGGAGGGCAATCTAGTCAAGGGAGAGGGAGGTGGGATGTGTCCGTCCATCCATCCATCTGAGCAGATTTTAATAGTGTGCACGAAACCCACTGGCCAGTTAGGACAGCGGGCACAGATGTGTGTCTATGCTGTCTTCTGCAGCAGCCAAGTTTCTGACTCTGCAGAAAGCCTGTGAATGTTTGTGGTTATTCTTACTGAATATGGGGAGCAGAATTTTGCTCCCTGTAAATTCTTCCAGCTGAGCTTGCTTTCCCTTCTCAATGTAAGGGGTGTTACTCACCTACAGAAACTTTAGGACAACATAATATTTTTTCCTTTTGTTGCCTCTTTCTGCCTGTAATATGAAGCAGAGAAGAGTCATAGGATAGTAGATAACACATCTTAATTGTAGGGAAATTTAAGTTAGATTGATCTTTGGTTTTAGTAGCTGAAGCTGACTTAATGCTGTGCAACAGTTGCTGGTGCATACACCAAAGACAGCCCCATGTTATTATGGACATTGAATGTTAATACAGTGTTTTCTTTTTTTTATTCAACTCAATTTGGTTCCAAGTTTTCTCTTCCTTTACATGATTTTTTTTTTCTAATCTTGTCAGAAAAGAAGAATCTTATGGGTTGCTAAGTAACTGTAGCAGTATTGCTGCAGATGTGCAATAGGCATATCTGATTACTATGCTGGTCTTTATTTTTTAAGTAAAGACTTTTCTTTCAGTAAAATAAACATGACACGGAAAGCAACTATGGCTTGATAAAAGATGGTTTTTATCATCCCAAATGTTTGCAGCCACGTATATGTTATATCAGCTGATAGTAGAAAGTTTCATGGAGAAGCAAATTATTCTTCGATGGGTTGTTTTAGTAGCATCAACCACCGTAGGCCCATCTCTCCTCAGAGATTTATGAACACATCAGATATGACATACAGGCACTCTTGTCACACCTGGCTGCAGCTGAGGTGGGAGAGACTTTCTTCAGAGGGTACTCATGTTAAAACAGAGTAGTCCAGAAGTGGCAAGATGATGGACTCTGATTTTTATCAGTTTCTGTAAAACATTTCTAGATGAGTCTTATCACTGGCCAAGTTCTGATATTTTCTGCCCATGGAGGCTGGCAAGTTCCCCTTTGCTTTTGTCAGTACAGTACTCCAGAGCTTTAGCCAAAGTTGTACGGGAAGGTAATGCAGGTGGCAAAATGAAATCTCATGGGTTCTTTGCACAGCTCCTCGCAGGTGGGGTGTGTGTCATTCGAGTGTCACAGTTGTCCGTTCTGAATTCATTTCCCTGAGCACTGCAGACCCCCTGGGGCTCACGAAGTCAGGAATCCCTGGACCAAGCAAGATCTCGCCCATTTCATGGCACCCCTTGGCAGATGGGACGGCACGCAGTTTGTTCACTGGCTGGTCCGTGCGAGGGCTGACAGCTGTCTCTGTTATCGGTTGCTCCGCAGTGTGAGGGAACTGTGCTGTTGAGTGTGAAATATAAGAGTTAAATCCTATCAGTTGTTAATTTGGGAGGAAAATAGAAGAATGCATACGTGACAGCAAATGATTGCTCTACTGATAGATTTCATTTTAGCATTTACTAATTTGGGTGTGTTTGACTTTGTACCCGCAGCAGGATTTTAATGTAGATTTTTAGCAGTAATTATATATATATAGACAGGCTCTCCTCTTAGTGTGGGAGGAACAGAAGGGTTGTAATTGTTGACATTATCAAAACTAATACATGGCATTTTAAAGATGTGGATATTGTGTTAATATTTAATTTATTGTAGCTAGGTTAGGAAGGTTCCATTTATGTTGCTTTTTGTATTCAGTTTAATCAAATGTGTCCATTAAGTGTAGAACGTGGCATTTGAATTCTTTTAGGATATGCTTGCAGGAGATTGATTTTTGCCTGTGTTTGCAGAGAGTGAAGGAGTTTGCCCATGTAATCTCCAAAAAGGTCAAATTTTGACTTAATAAATGTATGATTCAGGAACATAAAGCTCATTCTTTAGGACATCACATTAATATTTATTGGGGTCTGGGTACTACAAAGACCTTCTAATTAGCTACAAAGTCTTTTGTGTATTGGTTAAACTGGCTTAAATCCAGTTTTGCTCAAGAGGGATTAAAATTGCTTCCATTATGATAAATCTGCTAAACAGGGGACTCATATTCCCATTAATTCCTATGGCTCAGATTAGTGTGTAGGTACATCTTTCTGCCACAACTAATAGCTAGTGGTAGTTGACATTTTTAATGCATTCAGAGAAGAATACTTCTAAGGAAATTCGTCCCCTATTGCTGAGAGCAGAGTAGGAACCAGGCAGCAGGAGCTATGCAACTGCATCTGGAAGAGAAACCGACTCTCCCACCCCATGCAGCACTCACCCTGTGCAGGAAGGGAGCAAAGACCAGGAACCTGGGCTAGGAAAGGGTCCCAGATATAGAGCTAACACTCAGCCCAAATTTTCAAAGTACAGGAAAAATAAAGATGGTTACTGTATCAAGACAAGATCAGAAAAGCAACTCTGAAAGTGTCGCAGAGAGAAGAAGCTACTGTCCAAGTAAAGGGCTACTCTGCACAGTTACAGGGGCAGCACTGCCCAGGTGGAGGACGATATGTCTATATAGAGTGCAAGACAACCCAGTACAAACATCACCAGGCTGAACTGAGCCTGTAAATCCACAACTCAGTCTGGATCTGGTCCAGAATGAGTGCAGCTATTGGCATAGTGCCTGCCCTAATCAAATATACCCTGCTTCTGGAGTCCGTTCAGTTGTTTCTCAAATAGCTTTGATTACAGAGTAAGTGGGTTGGGAAAGATAAGATTAGACAAAGCACCTAGTAATCTCAATGTTTTTGTAAAGTGGGAAAGAGAATGTATGCAGTGTAACAGCTGAAAAAAGACTTGGTGCCCTGGTAGAAAATTCCTAGAATGAGTGGGCTTAAGAAACACTTGCAACTACAAGCTCACACCTTATGTTGAGGGAAGAAGCCACAGAGTCAAAATTGGATTGAGAAAATAAGGGTGGAAAGGGCCTAAAAAAGAATCATTTGGTGCAGAAGGACACTTAGCAGAACCACCTTCCTCCCCCACCCCTGCAAAGAAATATGGAGACTACTGTTCACAGGTATGCCACTGAAATGTGTAAAGCAGTGTAAGGACGAGATTATGTTTTGTCAGACCCAGCTGATCCTGCTTCTTGATGTTGTAGGTGGTGATATGGGATGAAGATGAGGTGGATGATGAGGAGGCAGGCTCAAGTCTCGTGTGGACACTGAAGTGAAGGAAGGAAAGTGAGCACGTATGTATGTTTGAGGAAATTGAAAAGAATGCACTCAAATGTAGCTGTAGCAGACCAGCTTATATCTTCGAGGCACTTTCTGGACTAGTCAGTAAGAGATAAGTATTAATGGAACTTGCCTGACCTTGAATCAACAGAAACTTCTTTGTTTTCATAGAGCACATAGCATCTGATAACAGAGTGACTCAGCTGAAGAACTTTGCACCTCTACACAGTATCGTCAACATTGTGGTAAGTCTGGAGGGGAAAATGAGATTTTGAAAAAATATTGGATGCAGCTGTGGGATTCTTAACTCCTGTAATTGTTTTGTTTGTTTTTCTTTCTGACAGGTATTATTCTAAAATAGAAAAATATTATTTCATAAAACCTCATTTAAGCCCCGTGCCCCGAATCTTCAGGACTCTCATCTCTCAGTGAAAGGGAGAATAATGGGCAGAGAGCTAAGCCATCTGCATAAACTATTTACCCGGAACTCCTGATGGGGTAAAACCGCAGAGAATAAAGTGCTCTCTGCTCTTAGTTATTGGCAGACAGTGAAAAGTCAGCCATCAGAAAGGTTCATTTGCATCAACTTTCAACTCAGCACTTCCCCACTGATGCTTCTGAGCCACTGTAACAGGAAGCAAATTAAAAACTAGTATGGATAGCGAAGCTGAATTTATTGTAGAGTGCGGTTTGGAGTCCTTTTCCAGAAGGACTCTCCAAACAAAATCAAGGTTCTTCCAGAAGCTAAAGAGAGTGACAGCAAACTTGGATTACCTCCATGAGGGCCTCCTTTTTCCCAGAGCTAAACAGAGCTGAAATGGCCACCATTAGCTGAACTGAAGGTCAGGGTTGGGCAGTGTCCCAAGGGACCGAAGCCTCTCCACAAGCCCTTTTGGACAGTACTACACGATGAAAGCCAGACACCAGCTACAGAAGTAGTGGCTAACAGCATATGTGCCTGCTGCATGCTCTTTCCAGTAAGTGAAGAATCAAAATAATGAACTACTTCTAAAACTAGCTTAAGGGAATATATTGTGTATCATCATAAACATGTTGCTGGGAGCAGTGTTCAGGCTGAAGCTGTGTTTCTCTAATAATGATAATCTCTTTCTTCCCACCTTCAAGAACCTAGTGCTTGGAAGTGGGGAACAATTTTCAAAGGCTCTCAGGGGATATATTTAGTGGTTCCAGAAATTCTAGCTGAGGGACTGAACTAAAGGTATATGCTAACAACCCAGAAATACACTGAACCGGTCTTTTTCTGATTATTCCAATGAGCTAAGAGAGCGCTTATGTGATTTGAGCTTTTATTTCTTGCTAACACATGTTCACACACACAATAGCATTCTATTGAATCGTATCCAGAAAATTAATTATTCTTCAGAAGGATTTTGGCTTCCTCTAAGGACAGTTTCTACTTCTTTGCATTAGAGAAATTTTTTTGTCTTTGTTTAACAAATAGGTGCAATGGGGAAATACTTGCCTGGGAAATTCCTGGAGGGAGTAAGATGCACAAAGATCTTGATGCTGCAGCCCAAGATAAATAGAACATTGTAATACTCTTAGCAAATGAAAATGCAAATCACAGAAAAGTAGAGGAGGAAAAAAATATATTCCCTGGCCTGAACATTCAGAGAAAGGGAGCGGGACTTTTCCTGCTAATTGAGTGTTATCTGAATTACTTGACCATGACCAAATGTATTTGTAGAAATGCCAGTAGCTTCAGAGAGTTGATGCACTTACCAGAAAAAAATTGTGAGCACTGTAGGGAGACTACAAGCAAATGGTAACTGATGTTCCTCCTTGTGCTTATCAGGAGCCATCCTTAAAATCTAATCAGTGTGGTGTTAATTTGTTGTGTTGCAGGTAAAGAATCTAACAGGAGTCTTCTTTGTTTGTGCACATGAGTTCAACTTCCCGGTGTGTTTGACCCTCTCTACCACGTAACAATGAACTACCACCTGTAGTAGTGGAGAAGAGATGTAGAAACAGTAAAGAAAGAAATTTGAGAAAAGAGGTAAAAATAAGAGAAACAGGAGAAAAGGAAAGAAGGATTGCGCAACAGAGGAAAAGTCTGGGTCACGGAGAACAAATAGAGAACAGTATAAGGAAAGAGGGTAAAATAAGAGGAAAATGTGAAAATGAGAAAATAAAAACAAATCAACAACAAATTAGAATGATGGAATGAATGAATAAAAGCCATACCTAGCACTGTGCTCAGTGAATGTTTCATACTACTTGTTTTAGGCTTTCTAATGAAACTGTTACCATAAACAATGAAGCCTTGATGTGCCATGGATGCAGAGCAATGTGGATCTTTGTAACACGAGGCTGTTTGTAACCAAATTGAAAAATGCTTTGCCTTCAAGCAGTTGTGATCCCCAGATGCAGCTTGAGGGTGGGAAGCTACCTTGTAGATGCCCCCAAAAGCATTTCTCTCTCCTCCTTCTGTCTTCGGGTGCTACTAAATCACAGATTTGTGACAAATGTATGAGTCTGAAGGAATCTTACAAAATAACTACATCTCTGTAATTCATACTTTTATTTAGCACATACGGTTTAACAAGTCTTCTGGCACATATGATTTTACTCCTTGTGGGTTGTAGGACACATGTATATTTTTAACTCTTTTAATGACATTGAAATAAGTGTTCGTGTTTATTTTCAACTAGAAATCATTTCATTTCCACAGTTTCTCCTTTTGGGAAAAACAACACAGTTTTATGGAGATGGAGCAATACAAGTGACTGCATCCAACAAATTCTCTTTCAAAGTCCTATTGTGTGGATACTGAGTAGGTGCTTTGGAGAATTTGGAATAATTGGAGTTTTGTTTTTCAAAGTCAGACTTTCATTGAGGCGTCCTGCTGCTAGCAGTGCCACTTGCCAGCTGTCAGACCTTGTGATATATTGTATAGCTTGTGATGCTTTTGCCACGGGTTATTGATTGGGCACTGTGGTCAGCACAGCATTGGTGATTCTGCTCCTGCCTTCAGTGCAGCCGTCTGCAGACACGTGCCTGCTCCAGCCATACCAGTGCAACTCTGTTTTCAAAAGCATTAATCTTTGCAAGAGAGCAAGGAGGATAATTGAAGTCCCGTGGGCATTTGTAATAGCTCAGCCCCACTCTATACTGTGAATACTGCCAAGCTTTATGTGTTATGAGAAAAGTAGAAAATGTTTGAATAGAGTGTGTGGAGAGAGAGAAATAGATTAAAAGCGACTCCCAGTGGACAGCACCTTTTTCAAAGTGCTGACTAGAAGTTTGTGTTTAGACAGTAATTTGGAGCAGAGAGGATACTTTCAGATCTGCTCTTACCTAGCTGAGAAGAGGATGAGGGTGTGGGGAAGAGGACTTTGTTGCTAACTGCCTTGATGTCTCTCCTGCTTTCCAGCAGTGCTAATCTGGGAGGCTTGGGGACCTTCAGGGACACATAGATACCAACTTTAAGATAACAGAGATCCAAAAAAGGAGTGACTTGACTCAATAGGGTTATTTTTTCCCCAAATCATGGGCTTATTCATTTCTATGCTCTTATAAATGAAGTTCATTTTAGGTTCATTATCTCACCCTTGAAGACTCCCTGCAGGTGCTGTTGGTGTGGAGTAATTCGGAAGATGACTTCTACCACAGGCTTACACAGCTAAATTCAATAATGTAAAATCCCCAGCAGAAACTGTTACATAGAGCTATATGTGCTTTAGATTATCCCAGAGAACAGTGCTATTACATGGTACTATGGATGTATAATGTCTTCCAGATAACGGGAAATTGCTCCCATTATAGAGAAGTTATCTCAAAAAAACCAAACCAACCATACCATGAAAAATAAAAATAAATTAAAAAAAAAAACACCACAAGTGGGAAGTTTCTAAAATGAAAATGGGTGGCAGCTTCTTGAGTGTCAGTAAGAATGAGGGAAAGAGTTGCATATGTCTTCACAGTTGCTGCACACTGTGAGAAACAGGAAAGATCTTAAAATAAAAATCTATCAGAACTTTGAGGAACTTTGTGATGTCTAACATACCTCTCCTCTTGAAATGAGAAGACATGGTGTAATCACCTTGGAACCAGTGACAGATCACAGCTTGGTCACTGCAGCAATAAAAAACATAAAACAGAAAAGGAAGAGTATGGTGCAGTTCAGATATATATGCCCTGAAGCTCTGGCTGTTTTAAATCACAGAGGAATACACATGCACAATTCAGCTTAAAAGGAAAGGCCCTGTTTGTATAAATGCAGCAGAAAGTGCCCATTAAAAGAAATGAAATGCAATGATAAGCTCTGCCTACTATTATGACCAAACTGACTTCTCAATCTACATCACAATTTACGTTCATATAAGGTTTCAGTCAAGCCATTTATTATATCTCCTGCTGTTTCAAGAAAGAATCAAGAAGATCAACTACAATTTTCTCTCTTTAGGTGAATGCAACCCTGATGTCTGTGGCCTGAAGGGAAGAGCTGCCCTCCTGCCAGAAGAGGAGGAGGACTCTTGACATCTGGCTGCAGGACAGGAGCAAAGGGTCAGCTCTAAGATGCATGGTTTGCCGCCAGTGTTACAGGTGAAGTATTTCTCTTTGTAACAAACAGACTTATTCTAATATTAATGAAATTTTGTAGTTGCAATACTGAGCATAAGTCTGGGCAAATCATCTCATGTAAATGAGATTTAGGGTGCAAAAGCTATAGCTTGACAAGGGAGGATAGGAAGTCTATTTAATAAGTCTGTTTTGAGTAGCAAAGACCCCCTGTGCAGTCCTGCGTGTTACAGGCACTCTGGCTGGGGAGCAGAGGGAACTGAGGAGCAGGCACCATTAACAGGGCTGCAGTGACTACTCACATGAGCTTGGAGCTGCAAAGGCACTTTGGAGCAACAGGGCAGGTGAGGCAAATGGCTGGAGGCACCAGCAGATGATGATCAGCTTGGGCTCCAGGAGCTTTGGGATCTTGAGACTTGCTCCTCAGCAGGGTGGGCAACACAGTCGTAACCTGCCTGAGGTGCCACCAAGGGATGAGGCCAGAGGACACAACATTAACTTTATATTATATGCTTGCACTTTTTTAAAGAAATGGTTATTTGTTATATGCTATCCTACCACCCCGTTAGAGCTTCTTCCTCCCCTCTTCAGTGAAATACTGTTTTAATATTTGAATTCATCTGTCATTTACAAATGGGAATAATTAGTTCAGTTTTATATTTCCAAGTTTCAGGTAATATATTTAAACTGGTGTTTACTAGAATCTCCTGAAGTTTGAATCTCATCCTTTTTGCTGTCAGTAAAACCCTGACAGAAGGGTTGCATTTCCCTCTCTTCATAATTATGGTATCTCCTGAAGTATTTTGCAGTTAACGTTTGGATATTAAGCCCTAATAAATACTCAGAAAAGTGTGAGAAGTTCCGTATGCTCCATGTACTTCCACATACTGCAGGGCATCACTGAATCCTCAAATTTGTCCTTATTTAAATCTAATGTGCCGATAGCTCTCTTCTTATTACTGCTCGAATAAGTGCTCCAGCTATTTCTAACAAATATTAGGTCATCAATCGCCTTGAAGTTGTTTATAGCACCCAGCATTCTGTTAAATGCCCCCAACATACTCAAAAGAGTGGCTCATCTTTAAGTGAAGGCTTTACAATGTCTAGAATGAGGCACCAGAAAGACACCAAGTGATTGGCAGCCTGAGATGAATCTGCGTGAGCAGGCTGCATTCCTCCCACCTCCCTCCATGTGGGGTCAGGGATGCAATTGGTAGAGGTGCTCGTAATGCATCTTCCTTAACCTAAGTGTGAGTGCCTGGCAGGATATTCTTCACAGGGACCCCTGGTGAATTTGAGACACTTTCTTGCTCTTGTCCTGAAATGCTTTGGCGTTACTTATTTTGAGGAGGAAGGCTCAGCTCATTTGTTACAACTTTCCTTTAAAGAGGACAAGAAAGCATGAAACACAGGTTCCTATGTCTACCCTGGATAGTTCCTGGTAGTTCAGGTATGGTTTTAAAAAGATACTGTACCTGCTATTGGTTTAACTTACTTTTATTTTTCATTTAAATATGCATGATTAACTGTATTAGTAATATGTGAAAATACATCTTGTTCTTTCTTAGAAAGGCGAAGTTTCTCTTAACACTCCCATCTGTAGTCTTTGCCTACCTTACATTTGTACCCTGACACATAAACCTCAAGTTGTGGTTTTCAGTGTTCCTCAAGATACCCCTTTGTAAAGCTGTATTTCTGTAAAGGCCTCTACCATGTACTAATTTCATAGAAGAGAATGCTTGTCTGTTATTTGGATCATCACACTTTTCTAGCCCATCTTCCAATGCCGAAGTTTCTAAGTAATCATCTGTTACTTCAAATAATATATAAAAATAGCATGTCATTACCATTAAGCATCAACTGCAAGGATTTAATTTTAAACCATTTCTCCTTCCTCTGACTGAAGAAATGCCTCTGTGATAATTTTTAACCTTTCATCAGTATAATTGCTAAATAATTAACAATGGCTAAATGATGAGAACCTGAGAGATTTGAAAATTATCACTGAAAGATGTATTTCACTGGAGCAATGACCTATATGAATTTGTTTCACATTAAAAGTGATGTAAATTCACCAGCAGTAGCACCACAAATTCTTTACGTGTGCTAGATCTTCCGATATTGGTGCTTATGCCTTAGTCACAGTCGACCCTGGATCTATAGCAAGGCATAAAGACCCATCTCACTGTAAAGAACTACTTGTGTGCTGCAGCTGAGCTCTACTTCTCCAAGGTTACTTCATAATGCTTTGCCTGTCTTCATTTCCACTAATACAAATTACTTATTCCACAGAATAATGTGGAATACAATGTAAAGGCTCTATAATAACTTTCTATTTTTGTAGCAGATACTGAGTACTTCCTTGCTTCTGTTAGCTGAACTGATTAGCATGCTCAGTTTTTCTGCAGGTTCTGCACTCTTCTCAATGAGCTCCGTGTGCTGGTTCTGGATATGTCTTTTATACGCCCTTTAGGAGCTGTCAGTCAGTAGCCCCTCCATCCTGTCCCATCCCATGAGTCACCGGGATTTGCTCACTCTTCTTTGTCTCCTAACTTGAGTATGCTTAGGGGCTGCACACCAATCTGCTGGGATCCTGATGACCTGCTACTCCAGGTGCCATCAACACATGGCCCCTTACATCCTCTCCTGCCCTTTGTTCCTGGCACTCCCATTCATTCTCCACTCACCCTAGTCTTAACATTCCTACTACAGCTCTCTACATAACAAGGGTAGGCACATGGGAAGGAACTACAGGTATTTATTGGTGGGGGGAGAAGAGCAAGGGCAGGAGAAACCATGGGAACATGACGTGTACACCATAAATCTGCCGTAAGCCTGGCTGCTCCCAAAACGAATTAAGCTCCCCCTGTCC
Source organism: Gallinago undulata (assembly GCA_026546715.1). Taxonomy (NCBI): domain Eukaryota; kingdom Metazoa; phylum Chordata; class Aves; order Charadriiformes; family Scolopacidae; genus Gallinago; species Gallinago undulata. Next base: position 32,952,881 of record JAOTQQ010000079.1, read on the forward strand.
CTCTGCCTTTTTTTTTTTTTTTAAAGTTCTGGCGGTTAATTAGTGTACATAGTGTTACGGTTATGGACATTATTAGGACTACCAAATCACATCTATGTCTACATATCTTCTTTGGGTCCCTCCAATAGTTTTTTTGGTAAAATCATGGAAAGTTCTCTGTGGCGTTCACTCCTCATTTTGTGGGCGTGGGTATATCTTATATCTAATCACATACCTGCATCTCCTCTTTCTGCAATATTCTTCTTTTTGGTTGCATCACGTACCTTCAGCGGTGGATGTGATTTTGCAGCCAGTGGCTGATGCAACTACCCTTTGAATTGCCATTCCCTCTGGTTTCACTCAAACCCCTCCATAGCCACTTCTTTCTCTCTGCATGCTTTCATCTATTGCTGTGGCAGTCATATCCAGTCAAAGTTTATGTAATTTTTTTTTTTTGGCTGAGGTTTTGGGAGAAGTAGTGGCAGAGAGCTTGTTTTGTTTTGTTTTTCTGTTAGAGGTTCCAAGGTAGGCAGTTTGCTGAATTACCAGTAGTGCCTATACAATCCTAATGACCCTTCACTCCTGTCACTCCACTTTATTTATGCCTCTGAGCTGTTTAAATCAGGGGCACCTGCCTGGAAACAAAGGGAAGTGGCTGCCTGAGTGTTTTCACAAATAAAAGTAATGTGTCTATTGCTTCAGCTATATCCCCACCGCTTCCTCGGGGAGTATTCAGCAGAAGGGTGTTCAGCGGGCCCTGGCTTTGTTAAACACCTGCTCAGAAAAGCTGCCGAGTACCGGAGGCCACGGGCGTGCAGCAGCCCATTAACACTCGCTTTTGCAAACGCTGCTCTAACACTAACACAGCAGTTGTGATCCTCTGTAAGAAAGTGCTCTAAATGCAAATTTTAATCAATGCCGTTTCCTCATAAATCAGTCCCTCTAGCTTCCTAATTATCAGCGCCGGGCTCTGAATTGTCATTACACTTCTCATACTGAGGTCCAGATTGAAAGCGATATCTTCCTGTGCTGCACAGGAAAGGATTATGGCTTTGCTGCTCTATCGGGGATGTCAGCGTACAACACGAAGCTGATTATCCCCCTTCCTCTCTCCTGCGCACGGGATTCCACCACTGCAGCTCCCCTACTGTAAAGCTACTTATTTTTTAGTCTTTAAAAAAAACCCAAAACCTACATGATGCCTCCGCAGTGCTGTCATTTACAGCTTTTTTAAAGAAATGCCAAAATGAAAGTTGAACCAATATCAGGCTTGTTTTATTATAAGGTTCATAAATGATGTGGCCACAACTGCTGTTTCCCTTTCCTCCTGTGCTAATGTTTTTGCAGCCTCCTGCTTTTTCTGAACAACAGAAAACCTCTAGATCAATAAAAATTTTCATTGGAATGGCTTACAGATGTCTAAGCTTTCAAAACCACTGTGAAATAATTTCCCTTCTCAGTAAAATAGATGCAAAATTTGTTGGCAAGCAAACGCACGTTCTGCTTTGTTATGTGTAAATAGAATTTTAAAAGGAAGTATGATTCCTGTATTATAATTGTTTGAAAAATAATGGCAAGCACCCTGTTTCCATTACCAATAAGCAGAGCTTATTTATTGGTTTAATATTATAAAAATAATCATAAGCTTCTATTAGGTTGTTTAGTTTCCCTATGATTCGATGTAACCTTGTTATATCTAACTATTATATATATAAAATTTATTCTTGCTGGTGTTTATTGTTAATAAAATAAATGAAAATGAGAATATGATCATATTAAAAAATTACAATGCTTTTACTGCAACAAACAGTAAGCATTTTGCACATTAGAAAATTTATTTTTGATTCCTTAAATGGAGGGTCTTAAAGGGATTTTTGCAAAGCAAAGAGAAAAATCTTTCCTTTTCCATTTAAACCTGAAATTAGAAATGTGGATTGTAGTTTTAAAAGATTGTGCTGCAACTCAGCACTCAGGATACGGTAGTTTATTAATGACTTTTGAAGGCATGCTCTGCCAGGGAAGCCTAAAAATGTAACTGAAAAAAATGCATGGCAGCCACTGATAAAAATAAGGATATTAATGAATATGCAGAATAGAAAAACTTGAAATCTATTCAAGGATGACAATTTTGAGGCATAATCTAGATTAAACTCAATTACAATGTTTTACTTACCAACTACAACAATGGAAAGACTTCAGGGTTTTGTTCATTTTCTGTTTTGCTTTCCTGCTGATCACTTGCAGCAAATATTTAAAAGTGCATATCTGTGTCCTGCTCCATGAGAGAAACAATGAAACTGTGCATTTTCAGGCATGATCTGGGAGGTATTCCCTACACTGGCTCTGGGAAGTGAACTGCCTTTGTTAAGAGCAACTTGGGTCTGGCCTCTAATGTCTGCTCTACAGAACAGAGACCACCAAAGGCAGGTTTGCCAGTTGGACTCCCATTTCATGCAGCTAAAGGTGACTGTGCTATTCCAAAAGACTTCTAGTCATTAGAAATCCGATTTCAAATCTTTTGTATTGCTCATATACTTACCTGGTTTATAGGTGATCTAAAGCCCAGATCACTGTCTGCCAGTGGAGCAGTTTGAAATGAATAGAGCTTCTTGTCAGTAGTGGCTACCTGTACAGACCCCATTAGAAGATTTGCACTCCAGTGCAAAAAAAATAAGTCTAATTCTGCAGATATTTTACTCAAACAAGCAACTTCATATACGTGAGTAGTCACCTTGAATTATAAATACAAGAGAACTAATTATGCTTATGAGGCTTATCAGGACTGGAACAAGAATTATGAAAAGGCTTTTCTTCCCATTCTATCAAAAATGGTTTAATTTCTTACACTGAGTTGAAAATGAAAAAGAATGAAGGAAGAAGTAATATGTAACTGCCTGAGGAATCTCTCCACAGCTTACAAATTGTGATTGATCTCAAAACATTTCTGTAGTACTAAATGTCACAGCAAATGTGTAATCTGCTGCATGCTGCCAGAGGTTGTGACACGTGCTCAAAAATTGGAATATTGGAGGGGCATTGAAGTTTGCTGGTTCCACTCAAGTGGAAGCCATTTGAAGAATGGCACAGCAGCTGGTTAGAAAACCCTGGTTATTCAAATTTTTGGGGCGACAGAAAAATGTTTGAAGATGGGACTACTGAAGTCAAGGATGGATACTAGGAAAGGCGCAGAGGTCTGGCCGAGTACTCGAGAGGGACGGGCATGTATGATTTAGCAGGAGGGATTTACCTTTTAACTCAAGGTAGAGTTTGAAGAATGCTTTGTTTGGTGAAAGTGCTGACTGAATCAACCTGAGGGGGCGGGAAAGAAGCTATTTTTTATTTTAGTTTTCTCCAGCCTGGTTGAATGTGTAGCTGCACAAATTAAAATGCACCATGCAAAGGCAGTGGCAAGAGGGGCAGGTGCAAATGATGCTAGGGCTTATCAGAGTGGCCTGAGATGACCAGCCACAGAGGAGAGCCTGCCTGTAGGTGGGAGCATGGAGAGACACGTGCCATCTTCCAAGTGACAGAGGGATGAGTAGACAGGCGGCGTGGGTGCAGTGAGAGAATTTTGAGCTAAACCCAAAGCACGTTTAGAGCAGGGAGGAAACCAAAACAGAGAAATGCATAACAAAGTTTCTACTGTTAGCTGAAGACAAAGCTGAGAAGGCTGTTTACTACCCTCATGGCAGGACACTGAAGTGATAAACTCTAGGCACTAAATAGGCCAGCAAGTTTGGAGTTCAGGAAAGGACTTCACTTGAGCTAGAGAAGATGTTGAGGAAGCTATAGGGGAAGAGCTGGCAGTAGCACTGGTGACAACAACCGACGGGCACAAGGACATGTTTCTGTGAAGGGATAATAGATGGCCTGGATGGTACAGAAGCCAATGCAAACAGATGGGTCCTGTTTATCCTAAGGAAGGTTTAAAAGCGTGCTGCTTCTAACTACACACGCTCAGTGTGCTCAAGAATTTTAAGCAGGAAGGTTCTTTAGGACAATTTGTGGCAATGTCAAGATATGGAAAACTCAAATGTTTCTTGCCAGGCTTAAGAATTCCAACTTTCTACAGTTGTTGGTATTTTTCCCTATTTTATTCCAGATTCTTATCATACAGGCATTCATAAATACAGGGCAGCAAATTAAAAGCAAATACAGGGCAGCAAATTAAAAGCAAAATATTTGCTTTTAGGATAAAACAGCTAACTGGTTCCAGTTGTTGATTGTAACTAGAGAACATACATGTTTTACTTATGGTTAAAGTATGAAAGATAGCAACTGTCAGTTATGAAAAAGGGTTTAGGAGAAGAATGAATGAAAACCAATTATTTCATAAAATCATGTGAAACTAGCACAATCCTTGCACAATGCTTAAACAAAACAATTGCACAGCTCTGCATTTATTGTGTTGTTTCAAATATGTCAAAGTTCCACATATACTTCTGATTCAGTTAAAAAAAAAAGTGTCAAAAATCCTGAAATATGAGCCTGTGTAGAAATAGTATCAAACTCTTATCAAGCAATACATCCACTAGAGAAGCACAGAACTTGAAAAGCCCTCACTCCAGATGGCCATTTCATTAAGTACAAATTTTGCTTCCTCCTCCAGCTCAAAACACAACATTACAAAACCTGAAAAGGAACAGAACCACCAGTTTTTCTGAAAGATGCAAGAGTATGATGTGGCAAATAGCTGTTCCTTTTCTGTAGAGTCTGAGAACAAATGCAACAGCTTGAATAGCTCACCATAAAAGGATCTATAAGCCACACAGATCAACTGGACAGATTTGATGGGTAGGTACAGACAGGCTGTCGTGACAGTTGAGAGTTGGCTGCTGCCTACCCTGCACCAAACTGTGGGGGAGTCCACCCAACTCCTGCCCCTCTGAGGCTAAGACACTTAAAGATTGAGAAATAACTAAACTTTAGCTCTTAATGCTGAAAAATGGAGTAGATTTAAATACCTTTATTACCATGACAAGAAAGATACTATTGAAGCTAGAAGGTACTCATGAACATTTGTTACAGTAGAAGAAATTGACCTGTATACAATCAAAATGACTGATTTTAAATTTCTTACCTAATCCAAGTACAGAAATGTTGTCTACCACTGCCATGCCCTAACAGTGGAGTTGCACACATGTTATTTGAGCTGCCCCTGACTGTGCTCCCTGAGATTGCTTTACTTTTACCTCTATGCATCTGATAAGTTTCCTTAGACTTTACACTACTGAAAGTTTAATTCATAGTACATAAGGTTTTTAACCTGCTCACTGGTTCATAGGAAGAATATGAGGTGTTTTAATCCTCTTTTCTTCAGAAATCATCATTTGCTGAAGCAAAATTTGCAATAAGTCTGTAAGGGTGAGGGGTTTATCTTTTTTTTTTTTCAGATAGAAATCTAAATTTTCATGTTTTGTAAAATTTTGTTGCATACAGTTACTCAGTGCATAATAACATTCTTCAAAAATATTTGCTTTTATGAAAGTTTTTCAGTCTTACCTTATTAAGTAAAAGTTGTTGTGTGATTTTCCTCATCTCTGCCCTATTTTTTTCCTATCTCTCAGTATGAGCTGTTCTGAAATTATGTTCATGTACTAGAAGACAACGTGCCAAGTACCTAATTTAGTACTCAACAGTTACATCCAAATTTCAGTTGTTGTATAACACCAAATACTGTAAAGACAAAAAGCTCACGACCTCAGACTAGAAAATTATCAGCACTTTGGTTTAGACAGTATTATTTATACTCCATTTAAATAGTCCTTTATTCTCAAGGTGGCCTAAATGACTTTACAACCTATTTGTAAGGTGTGTGACCTCCATGAATGAGCCAGGCCTTGCAGCCTGATTGCCCATGACTTCTGCTGTATGTGTGCAGAAAACTAATATAGGAAGAAGTTTACAAAATACTTATGAACTATGCAAAACAACAACAAAGCAAGGACCAATGCGTGGGATTTTAAAACACCTGGACTAGAAACATGTCCCATGGCTCCAAGGCCTTTTGGATGTGTTTGAAAATCTTGGACATTCTGACTAAGGTTTCAGTAATATTTTAAAGTTAAGGATAAACCAAATGAATTATATTTGAGACTACTCTTTCAAAATGCATTAAATTTTGTAAACAACAGTTTTGATAAAGCAGTGAGAAATTACCTCCACACATTCAAAAATATTTTATTTTTTAACTATAATTACAGATGTAATAAATTTCTTTGGTAAAATAGTTGGGGGTTTAGCCATGAAATTCCATCTTTCTTGATGCGGATTTCTGACATGCAGGGTGAACACTGAACACTGAGTAACTGAACACCAAATAGCACAATCTCTATAAAATAAGCACTCTTCTACACCAAAGGTTACAATTTAAAGCTCCTAAATGCTTAATAAACATAATAAAGTCATGAATCTTTAAGGACATCCATACACTTGCAGAACCAGTAGCAAATTTTAACCAGCTCAGCCACTTACTCCTAAAAATGGCTTTTCTCTGAGAGTGAAGAGCTCTAGCTTGTTGCCTCTAAAAATAGCACATATTTCTTAGCCTCTTTCAATTCACTGTTGCTAACGATGATTGTGATTATTGTTAGTATATACCCTGGAAGACAGCTGCTGTTTGTAAAGTTAGAAATCCAGGCCATATGAAGAGGGACCTATACAAAGAATGTATTTAAAATCCATAACTGACCAGTTCTTTTTAACGTAGAAAGATTTACTACTTAGATGCTACAGGAAAAGAAAAAAAAAAAGTTACTTCAATTTATTCTTTCTCCAAATGATCCCCATTCTGACCCCCAGAAGAAAACTATAGTTTTCTCAAGAGCATGCTCGTTAACGCTTCCTGGTTAGAACTGCACTAGAATCTAGAATACCCAAAGATGGTGAATGCACACAAACAGTGTAAAACCGTCTCTGTTTTCCCCTTTTCTAAGACCGCACGAAGTAACCTGTTTCTTGATCACTGACATAAATTACCATCTAACCTTCTTTAAGCTGTTAACTTTTCACTACACCTGCAAATAGTCCATTTTCAAGATGGAAATTGAATGTAAATCTAATGCGAGCAAAAATGGTGGTGATACTGAACGAAACTTATTCTACAGGCTAATGTTAACTAAAGAGTGAGCAGGTTGCAGGGAGACAGTAAGTAACCAAGCCTCATCAGAATAATCTCTGTTCTTTCTTTTTTTGATGCAAGCAGAAGAATGCAGCATGGAGCTGCAAGTATGGCTCCAGGAGAACATTAGGTGCTTTGTACAGGAATCGCTCAAAATGATAACTAGTGTGGTAAGCACAATTGTTCCTTTTCTTCGGCAAGCACCAGAGCAGTAACCCCTGGTCAGATTGAGCCACCCGGTGACACAGTATGCTGTAGACACCCCACCAAACCTGCTCAGTGGTATGGCACAAGCACCTAACGTGACAGGCAAGCTGGTTCTCATCTCCTTCCCCTGCAGCCACAGACATGACCTGAGACATGCCCATCTCCATTCTGCTGTAAGCACAGAGGCAGGATCAAGATCCATAGCCTTGTTATTGCACATAAGACCCAGGCCAGGCCCGCTGGACAGATCTCCTGTGTAGGAAGGAAAGCATTCCCCCTGTATTATGGAGGATCAGGGTCTACTGCAGCCAGAAACCATTTCTTCTTCACAAAATTAAATAAATTTGTGAGGAAACTATGTTCATGTTTAAGAAACCTGGGTAGCAAGATACTGACCACAGATGGTGTTTTTTCCATTAAACACTTCTCAGATTGCTACTCAGGTAATGCAGCCTTAGGCTTCTATTTTATTTTATTTTTTTACAAGAAAGCCTTACTTCCTCAGTAAGAAGGAAAGGACAAGTTATGAAGATTGTATTTTATAGAAAATAAAAAAGTAATTAAACAAGGTAATAAAAGTCACTGCAGAGCTTGCTGCAGGACATACAATCCAACAGCCTCTAGTATTTGGAAGGATATGATGAAATCAGATTATGCTTTATTGTTTTTATGTGAGCACTAAGAAGCATATGAAAAAAAAAAAAGACACAGAACCTCCCCCCCAGTTTCTTCAGAATCTTGCAAAGATTCATACTGTCGTCTCTCATTATAGACATGTCACTCATGCAAAGACCTTTATAAAACAAAGGCTTTCTCTTTTTTTAAAAAAATAATTTAACTGAAGAACTTCAAAATTATTGCCAACATGAGATCGCTATTTAAAAGATTGCTTTATACACTCTTTGATAAGTATGAATGTAATAAAGCATAGATCCTTCCAAACCTACTAGGCACTGCCCCCACAGAGGGCCAGGCTTTCAGCTTGTGCTAATCAGTAAATGCAGTCTCACGGGTTTGGGCTCTTTGGGACTCGAGTTTCAGATTCTGTTAGGAGCACAATTTAAGGCTTTGTTGCCAATTGTTTCAGAAGCAACAGTCTCTCCTCAGTTCAGGATTAAAAACTAGTATTTGTGTTTAAAAGGATATTTCAAATTTTTATGCTAATAGCAGGTGAATGTGGTTATCTTCAGAAGCCAGTGAATGGTAGCTCACATACGGAGAACTGTTGCAGGTCTTTTGTTTGTTTCCGTGGTGTTTTGAATGTGCACTGAATGCTTATATTTTTCTGTCACTTCCACTTCCCAAACCTCCTAATACTGTTTATCAACATAGAAGGGACTTTTCCTACTGTTTTGCCAACACGAATCTGGCTGTATGACAAACGCATAAGGCTTTAAAGTAGTAGTTGCCTCTGCTGCTTACCCGTGAATGCTATGATACCATCTTGTTATGATTATACAAATCATTCTCCAGTTTTTATTTACAATTCATCACTGCCAGAGTACACTTAACCCCACAGCGTATAGTTATTTGCTTATTTACTGTCTATACAGTATATTCATGAATTGCAAAGGTCTGCAAGTTACGTCTCTAGCCACTTAGGCTGGGTAGTGCTGCCTTACACTAATTTAACTACTCACACTTAGTTTTGTACTACAGGTAAAACCAATTGCCTCTCTGTTGCACAGAGATGTGGCAGTGAATAACAAGGCAGGCAGCAGAGTAAATCACTCCAGGTGGGGGGGTTTCCCCGACAGTGACTCCCTGGGCCCGCTGGCAAGGGGAGTGAGACCGAAGATGCATAGTGGACCCATGGGGTGCTGCACTGTCACACCTAGTGGAACCTGGGACCAGTGACATGGTGATGAGCTGGTGTCTGTGGGGTTTGGTTTGTTTTTCTCTGAAGGCTGATTTTTCTGGAAGTGCAGCAACTGAAGCTGGAAGCTGTAACTCCATTGTGAGGGCTCTGCTCTGCCTGTAACAAAGGCTCTGTTGTGCTGGCACACAGCACAGCGCCCAAAGCTCAGGATGTTTTCAGCCTATTTACTTTTATTTGTATTTGAGTAAATCTGGCTTGGCTGCTGGAGAATAATAGCGTATATTAAGGCTCGTTTTAATCAAATGGATCCTTGATACAAGAATGGACTGTGATTTCTTTTTACTGGTAGTTTGCAAAGGCAATTAACTACAACTCTAAACTGCCGGTGTGACCTTAAACAAAATTAACCATCTCGGATTCTGTCCTGACAAACGCTCAGCAGAGTATATGCAGAAAAGTCTGAAAGCCTGTTACAATGTCTTGATACTCAAACTAGCACAGCTCCAGAGAGAATACAAATGCGAACGACTTTTGGGTTGCTCCTAGAGCACTGAAGCCCCTGCAAGAGTCACGGAGAAGGGAGCCCCCCTTGAGTCACAAAGAGATTCCACCTGCAACCAGGAAAATGGAGAAGGACAAGTTGGGTGTGTGCCCTTTTGGCCTAAATTTCTCTTCTCTCAAAAGTAACTATGAGAATTTTTAATAGTACTAATTAGTTTCTGCCTACTGAAAAGTTTGAGATCCACAAGCCAAACCAAAGTGAACAACCTTGTCATAAATAGAAGTATTTTTAATTTATTGTGTAGGCTGTGTGATAGGAATGGCGCACAGAATGTAATGTCTGCACTGCAGAGGCTTTTAGAAGTGTGAAATGACAAAGAAAAACTTGGTATGGCAGTCAGCTGTAGTTTTCCCTTTGTTGATTTTCGTTTTGCTCCTCTTATAGATAAAAGATACGTGTGTCAGTGACTTCCACTGGGTTTTCACTTATGCTGAACACCAGTGCTGGGCGTCCCATCCTTATTCTGTGTTCTGAAATACTGTTTGTCCTACAGTCAGAGATTACAAAGATCCAGCCCGTGGGATCTTAAGTAAACGTTGATGATTAGTGTAAGCCTCTTTCTGTTGTCTTACCTTCTGACAACAAGAACGCAATAAATAAGCATAAATGTAAAAGAGTGACCTAAAAGTTGTATCTGGTGCATTCTTAAACCATTAGTGCACAAAGTTTAAATATTTAAAAAATTTTCCTCTTTAAGAAGTACAAAATAATGTATATGGTTTTCTATACCAATTACTTTAAGTGGGAAGCTGACAAAGATTGCTTATCTCTGTTTATTTCTAAAGGTTGTTAGCGAAGTTTTTTTGCTCTTCCACTTGCTTTGCTCTTGCTGTTTTTAGTGTTCTTTCAGGAAAGACCTGACAGATAAGAGACAGAGAAGGTATGTTCTCAAGGCTGACAGGCCTCCTCTGAACATTTTAATGACAATTCTTTATCTCTAGCTCTTGCATGTCCAATGAGTTGTGCTGCTGAGGAGGACAGCTTTCTGAGTCAGTGGAGGCCAGGGATGAGGTCAGTACCACAGGCGTGCTCTGAGGGCGATTCCTACAGCTCATGCTGACTGGCAGCCACTGGGAGAGGGAACAGTGGCGGTTTTGCAAACTGTATATTAAGGGGAGAAGCCAAGCCTATGTGTGACGGTCCTTCTATATGGAATATAAGAAACAGCAAACAATATACAGTCATTCTGCAAATAACAAGAGCGGGATAGCTGTTTTGCAGAAGCCAATTCATTTTTTAAGAGCCATTACGTAGCCTAGAAATGATGTGCTCAGCAGGAGGTTTAAGACTGACAGCAACTTGACCAAGGCCAGTTAAGACTGAAAGTAAGACGTGTGTCCTGGCTGGCTTCCTCCACCCTATTTCTTTCCACAATTTTTCTTGTATTATTTCAGCCTTGGCATGATGGAGTTTCAGGATGTTTGTTCAGGAGCCTGGACAGATGACAGGCTGCGATCTGTGGGAAACAAACCGCGCGTCGGCTGCGCGGTCGCTGCAGCACCGACAGCAGAGAGCCACGGGTGGCAGCCGTCACCTGCCCGAGGTGTCATCAAGGGCCACTTCTTCTCACCTGCGATCCATCTGACTTGCATTCCACACCCGCGCATGTATATCCGCCAAATCGTCACACACGGCTACTGCCGGCACGAAAATTTCGGCAGTCGGTGGGGCTCCAGCCCGTCCCACGCCCGGTTATTCCCAGCGGCTCCCTGACAGGAGGCCGGGGCGGCGGGAAGGGGAGCTGGCGCGGCCGGGCCTGCCGGGGCCGCGGCCTGCGGGGCGCAGCGCTCGGCACCCCCTAGCGGGACGGCGGCGGCGGCCCATTGTCTCCCGGCGGGGTGGGGCAGTCCCTCGGCCGGCCCGGCTCCCGCACAGCTGCCGCGGCGGCTCCGCCGGGAGGGGCGGGCGGTACCTCAGGCTCCGCGCCCCGCAGGCGGAGGAAGGGGGTCTGAGGAGAGAGCGGCGGAGCGGGGGCGGGCCCGGTAACGTCCGGTGCTCGCCGTTTCCTTGCCGACGGGGGAGGGGTCGGAGCCCGCCCCCGTCCCCGTCCCCGGGGGCTGCCGGCGGGTTAGCGAGGCGGTACGAGGCGGCTGAAGGCGGCCGCCGCAGCCTGGCCGGAGCGGGCGGGTCCGAGACTCCGCCCCGCGTCCGCCCGCCCGCGATCCTCACAGCCCGGGCACCTGGAGCGCTGGAGCCGGGTGAGTACCCGCGTCCGGAGGGGCTCTTCCCTCGCCGCAGCCCTGCTGAGGGGGCGGCCCAGCGGCCCCGGGCGCAGCGCAGGCCCTGCGGCCTGGCCGCGCTTTGTTCCCCGGGCGGTGGCATTGGACCTGCGGGGCGCCCCGCTCTGTTGGCCGAGTCCCGGCCCTCCTGGGGGGTGGCGGTGGTCTGGCCTTGCGGCAGGGTAGCCCGGTCTCCCCGACCGGGGCCGCCTCCCCGCAGCTGGCTGGCGGGCGGGCTAACGGGGTACCTGGCGGCTGGCTGCGGATCTCCCCCTGCCCGCCCTTCCACCTTTTCCCTGCCCCTTTGTGGTGCTGCCCGTTGTCCCCGGGCCGGGGGCATGGCAGGTCGGTAGAGCCCAGGGGGAACCCGCGCAACAGGTTTGGGTATTGTTCGTGCCGCCGCTCTGTCGCCTGCCTTCAGATACACCTATTGCTTCTGCACTAAGGCATTTCCACTGCACAAGCTTGCAGTGTTTAAT
>JAOTQQ010000079.1:32965365-32977848 GCA_026546715.1 Gallinago undulata
CCCCCCCCCCCCCCGCTCGAGTGGCCGCCGCCGCTGGCGGGGCCTGCCTTTGTGCGGGCGGCGGGAGGGCGGCGGCCCCTTCCCGCCGGGACCCACCGGTGTCCCGGCAGGCTTGGGAAGGAAAGCAGGAGAGGGCTTGGGGCAAGGGAAGGCTCCCCGGGACGGGAGCCGGCGGTGGGAGCCGGCCGCCCGCCCGCCTCGCCGATCCGCTCGGTTTGTCGCGGGGGTTTCCGCGGTGCGTGGCCGCTGATCAGTGCGGGTGGCCGGCTGGTGGGGACGAGTCACGGCCGTGTCACTGCCTCGGCGTCGGGCGCCCCTGGGTTTCTGGAAGCGCTGCCTGGTAGGGAAGCTGATTCATTGCCGAAGCAGTGGTTGCTCAGAGCCGTGGTTGCTCAGAGCCATGGTTGCCATTTCTTTGATTTTTGACAGGTCCATTGTCTAGCAATTTGCCTTTCCCCCCGTAACTGTAGTATCCCTTGCTGCCCCCTAACAGAGCTTTTTGGCCAGACAGTTGTAGGAAGGAGATGCTCTAAAGCACCCTTTTTCTGAAAGGATTTGAACGAGTGTGGAAGCAAGAGTACGCTCTTACCAATTAGTGGAGAATGGCTCTTTGTTTTTTGAGTCTTTGTAATCTTTTTAATGAGCAAAATTGGTAAGGCTTTCGTGGATGGATATTAGTAGATGCTTTTGTGAGTCTTTCTTTCACCTTTCTTCATCCCAAAGGAAATACTGGCCCTCTGTGTTTTTAGTATTGCAGTGACTGCATTGTCCGAACGATTGGATGTTGACTTAGTTCACACCTTAAAATACACTGTGATGAGGAAGAACTGGGTTTTTCTCCCCTTTCCCTGTTCTGTGACACTGTCTGCTAAGATCTGTTGTAAACAATGCATACTGTTATTACATTATAGGAGCATTGATGGTGATGAGCTTCTGTGTTGGTAAGGGTTATTATTTTTCTGCATGTGGGTTTTTTTAGTCCTAGTCCCATTGTCTGTACCAAGCAGAAACTTAAGGAGAAGAAGAGGGGAAAGGTGTGGACTGCAGAGCAGAACTGAAGCTTGGCCAGAGGGGCCTACTGCTTGCTGGTAAAGTGCTGATCATGCTTTGCTCTGTCAAGGGAAAAAAAAAGGTCCCAAAAAAACAAAAACTCTCCACCAAAACTAGGAGTAATTACAATGTTATTTACTGATGGATTTCAGGATTTTGCACAGTTCTTTACATTGCAGGTTACTACTTGAAAAATCCTGTAAAATCACCTCAGCCAACTGTTTTTCCTAAAGTAGCATGCTCATATTTTATTTGTAGTCTAGGTGACCTGCAACATCAGTTTTCCTAGAAACAAAAGTTAAGAGAAAGACATATAAGTATATTTTTAAATTTCTTACAAGAGACAGTGCTGTGTCTCCTGGAGTTATAGGCTATAATTCTAAATTGGTTTACATAAACAGGGGAAATGTACATAGTGTTGTTATTTTTGAACAGCAAAATAAACAAGTCAGGTGAAATTCAGCTCAATTTCAGTTGGCTGCTGCTTGGGAGGTGGGAGTAGGGATGGGTGCTTCTGGAAGGTACTAGATAAATTGATGGTGAGCTTTAATACAATGCTACATAACTGTCAAGAATCCTTAAGAACAGAGTATGAAGAGGAACATCTTTATTTCCTAATGACTATGAGTGGCTGTGAAAATATAGAACACCTTCAATAGGTAGCCTCTGATAAAGTAGGCAAAGCCTACCATAGGGTCTTGTATGGGTAACAAATGATGTAGGATTTCAACTGTCTCTCCATTCAACCTCTTTTGAACACTTAATATTCATAGTCTTATTCCTGATCTATGGTTGTGTTCTCTTGCCTTCTCTCCATCTTTTTGAGGCTGCTAGCGCATTTGTCAGACTAGAAGAATACTGGTAATGTAAGCTTTTTTTTGAATTTAAAATTTCTTGTGCGAGAAACTATTGTAACGACTGCTGCATCTAAGTAACTGTAAAACCTATGAAATGCATTTGGCATTTTGGCTTCACCTGTAACACAGTGTACACTATTTGAGTTTTTGGGGTTTGTTGGTGGATGGAATTTACTCAATTGCAAGGTTTCATGCAAGTCTTAAAACATTTGTTGAGGTTTTATGTTTGATGCTTATCTCTTAATTCTGTGTCTTCTAATACAACTAGGGACAATTTATATTTCTTTAAATTCGTTAGAATTTGCCTTTTTAATTTTTAGAGTAGTGATTACCTTACTTTATAGGAATACCTTCTTTCTCTTTTCACAACAAACACTAGCACTGTTCTATTTTTGATTTTGCCTAAAGCTCTGTGTAGATTACCTCTGGCTGAAAGCATACTACGAGGATTCTGGTTCTTGTTACTTTCCCACTGCTTCCGGTGCTGCCTCAGGAGCATTGGCTGCTAATTATAAACAATGTTGATGTCTACCATATGTTTTGGTAGAAAATATGGGATTCCTGCTGTCCAACTCAACTTGAATGCTTAGTTTACAAGTATTTGTGGATATATAATGGAAATGTTGACTCCTCTATCATGTACCTTTGTAATAAACCCTTGTCTTCGGCCTCCAAAAAAATAAAGTTTTAGATTGAGTATTAACATCTGAAAATATGGTCAAATACTCTTTTCATTTAAATTTGCAGAATCTGGGATCTAGAGCTCAAACTTATATGCCTAACTGTGTTCCGGTGCCAATGGTAAGTAGGATCAATTTCTTCCAAAATAAGATCTTTAAAATTTTCATGTAATGTATTTGGTTGTTACAAAGCTTTGACACTGATGAATACACTGCCTAGAACCATATCTTTGCAATTTGTTTAGTACAAACTTACTTAGGCTGTAACTCATGGCTTTACTTTATTTAACTTCATTTTTGTCTTGTGGCTTTGTAAAATTTTTAAAAAGGTGCTTTAGCAAAAAGCTTTTGATACTGAAGTTATGCCACATAGTTTGACTTGGGCACTATAAAATTGCGTGGCTTATGTTACAGTGTCTCACAAAGAGTCGTGTTTGCAAATGTATTAGATGTTTAAGCATAAGACTGGAGATATGTGAATTCTAATTTAAAGATGGAGCTGTGGTTGTGGGTGAGAGTAAGGAAAGAAGTTTTGAAAGTATTGAGGTAGATTGCTGCTGCTCCTATGGGGTTGTTAAGCTTCTGTATAGAAGAAGAAATGAAAGACTTGAGCACCTTGAGTGAGCAGATAAAAAGCTTTGCCAGTGCCTTTTTCTACTCTTTAGGCTAAATGAGTGAGAGGGTTTGAAGTGAGGATATCCCTATGGTGGACTCTAAGCTCAACAAGGAAGCAAGTGAAAATCAATATGCAGTGTTGTTTTCCTGTTTCTAGGTGAGAAGATGAGCTGCTGCGTTTTGGACAAGCTGAAGTTTGGAACGCTGGGACATAAAGAAACCATTAAGAAGGAAATTACAGTAGTTAAGAGGAGATGAAGGTATGGCTTAGGGCTTTGCAGAAGCAATGATTCAAGGGAGATAGATATAGTAGGCATGTGAGAATTCAGAGCCAAGCTAAACTCCTGTGGTGTTGACAGAGTCGAATTTGAGATGTATTCTGAAAAATAAATGTTGAGTAGACCAAGTAAGGCTGGGGGGGGGGGAGGGAGGGGAGTGTTGGAAGAATAAGATAAATGGATTTGGTGTTAACTTGATGTTTTGGTCACTAAATGGTATGTATGGCTGAACTTGAAGATAAATGGCCCTTCTTGAGGGAAAGGGTAAGGATGGACACATAATATGTAGATGAAAGATGCCATGGCTTACCTACTTTTAGGTGTAGGTAAAAGCAATGGTTTCTTTCTGATGAGTATACCGTTAATATGTGGTGTCCATTTTCTCTCTGCTAGTGTAGCGTTTGCTAATTCTGTCGTGTTATATTCTAGTTTGGCCCCAGAAAATGATATCAGTGAAAATGTATGTTACGTCAATGCAAGATTTTCCAGGTAGCAGTTTAGAGATTTTATATTCTGTGAAGCATGTGACCGTTTATTTATAACAGTGGAATGTTACATGTTTTATTTTGAGGGGATGGGAGAGGTGCTGTGGTTAACTGCAGGTGGTTGCTGTGGCCCATTTGGTTTGTGGTTTGCAGCTGAAATGTTCAGAATTTTTAACATTAGTAGAAAAACTGAAGACATCTGTGCAAGTTAAAGATTTATTTCTCTTGCATATGGTAATTCAAGAGCAGCATAGATAATTTTTTATTTTCTATAGCAATGAATGTGTGTAATTCTGAAATATGTTGAAGCTTAAAAATGTGAATGAACAAGGTATTTATGTTCCAGATCTAGCATATTTCATTATCTTCTATTTTCATGTTTAATTTTGATTAGCAAAGTTCTCAAATTACTTATTCCTTATGAAGGGATTTTTATTGTTATTGTGTCTTCCTTGTGTGTTGTGCAGAGAAGGGGGAGGGGGAAGCCACCACCATAATTTTTTGTAAAAAAACAACAAACCACAGAGTAAATTGTTCAGGATGTTTCAAAGCCCACATAAAATCTTGCTCTTGAGCTGGGAACTTTTTTTGGTTGGGTTTCAAACCCAGAGTTTTAGAAATCTGTAAACAGTCTTCTTATTAGCCTCTCATTTGTTCTCAACTTGGGTCAGTGTTCTCCACCTAAAAAGGATGACTGATTTTGTGTCTGCTACGCTTATGTCTGTACAACCCACCATAATTTTCCTCTCAAGCAATGCCTTCCCTTTTCATGCTCCCCACCACTCTATATGGCTTTTGGTTTAGAAAAGCATTTCTTCTTGCTTCCATTCAGTTGTAGTGTCACTATACTGGACTGAGAAATGATTCTGAGGGCTTGAGCAACACGCACGTGTAACCAGTGCCAAGTATGTGTATTGTTATGAGGTTGTAGATTGTTTTCTTATATAAACGTTATAAAAGGCACAAGAAGTTCTAATCTTGCACCCCAGAGGAAAGTTTTTTTTCATTTGCTCCAGACTGCCAACAGTTGCATTCATCAGTGCAGCTGTTTGTCTTTTGACTTGGCCTGGAATTGTCCAGTCTCTTTCTTCTCACTGTCTTTGTTAGTTTCATGAAGTACTGAAGACATAAGAGCTCTTCGTGATTTTTCATCAAGAACTGGTTTTGGACAGTTTCTTAAAGAACCGGTGATAGGGTACTCATTTCCCTCAACTCATTCTTGTGAGCTTTTATGACTTTTTCTTTTTTTTTCAGTAGAGGCAGCTAGAAGAGGAGTATGTAATTTTATTCTACTATTCACCAATTTTTAAATTTTTTTTCCCCCCCAACATGTGACTCAGACTCGTTCTGTGGCATAATTTCTCTGTGATTTCTGTCTTATTTTCACATTGTCTCTAAAGTTTTAAGAGCCAGACCTGAGATGATTTTTTTTTTTTTTTTAGGGGTCTTAAGGAATTGTGTTGAGGAAGAGAAAACGTCTGTGCTATGCTTTGAACATAGCATTTCAATTGCCCTATTGCTATATAGAAAATGATGGAAGAAGCAACCTCCCAAATTGCTTTTTGCATGTTCTGTGGTCACTTGATGCTGTGAAATGTGTTGGGACTATACCAGATGACTGCAACTTCTGTTATTTTGGCTGCCTGTTGCAAGAGGAGTTTTAAGATAGATCATAGTCTTCTATTGCCTGTGGCATCCTTCAAGGGCAAGCTATAGGGTTCTGCAGGAAAGTAAACATGGGTTCTCTCTATCAGTAAATGTGGCAGAAATGGAAATGTGGGGATGCATCCAAAACCTGTGACTTATTTTCTCTACGCTTCTAGATAAAAGAAGCCTGAAAACTGCTGTAATTTAACATATACCATATGTATTTGGCTTGTCCTGGGGCTGGAAAGGGTAGGAAACTCCAGCAGGCTAGCATTTTATATGCTGTGTGTTGTAGCATCATTACGAGCTTCTGCATGTGTTTCTTTGGGTTGGAGCAAGACTGCTGTCTGTGGGCATGGCCTTTGAATCCAAAGAAGTGCTATTCTTTGAGAGTGCTATTTACTGCACGGTATCCTGTGCTTGTCCTTCTGGTTTGAAAAGACTGAAGTGTCATTACCTGTGTTTCACAGCTGTACATGCAGATGTTATTGTGCATCCTTAGTTAATTGTTTCTGTGCTTGGTACTCTTTCTTCTTGTCTTTCCCTCTGACGCTTTCTCCAAGTCTGAGGAAAAGCTTCACTGTTCTGTGAAATGAATAGTTGACTGAGATCAAAGTTAAAACTTACCAGCTCAATGGCTTTTTCTTCTCAGATGGCATAACCTCTTTTACTCACTTGTTCTCCATTTGCTGGTTCACTATTTGTTATATTGCTCATCACTTCTTTTTGCCACTCATCTTCTACTTCACTTTCCACAGAACATTGAAGGGGGCTAAAAGGGTGGGAAATAATTATGGAAGATGGGTTAAATAGAGGAACTAATTAACAGGCAGCTTCTAAATTTTATTTTTAGCTATAGTTAAAAGACAAAGTGTAGAGATAGGACTTGAACCTCCAGGTGAAAATTGGGCAGAAAAAAGGAGGTTTCCAAGCTTAAATTTGGCATGGCTGTGACAGTGTGCTTGTCAATCATGACCTAGCAAACTGCTAACCCTAGGTTTAATTAAAAATAGAGCATGTTTTAGATCTGTCCATTCATCTGCTGTCAAGTTACTAAGTTAGAGTACTAACTGTGTATGTTTAATGGAACTGACGTATGGTTGCATTTTGCTTTAAAGGTAAACAACCTTATGCAATGACGAGATTGTAGTTTTTATTTTCTTAATCCTTCAGTGTGAATTAACAGGTTATGGAAGATCAGGTATAATTTCTTTGTGCAGAACTTGAAAAGCAGGCAAAACATAAAACTTCAGTATGCTCTTTTTATGGATAATTTTTATGGTTAGTCAAAAAGCAAATAAACAGAAGAAAATCAGGAAAAAGCAAAAAAAAAGAAACTTCATTTGGTTTTATCTAAATACATGGAGTTACCTTTTCTTATGCTCTAATGGGCTCTAATTGCTAAAAAATGCTAAAAAATTTTGTGCTCCTTATATTGAAGAGTAAAAGCCAAACACTACATTTGAGTACCCAGGCTGATCATCTGTCAGTTTTGTTGATATTTTGAAACTGTCTAGCTGAGTAACCCGGTTCCATGTGCTCTTTAGTTGAAGACAACATTAACTAAACAATGCTTACAGCTGCCTTCTGCTTTTTGGACAGGATCAGTGGGCTTTGGGTATCAGCCCTGGAGACACCTTTGTGTTTTCTCTGCTTTTGTGCCACTTAGCTGTGGGAGAGATGGCATCCTTTAATGCAGCTTTAAGGGAAGGTTAAATAATAATCGACACAGATAACTTTGATATTCAGCTTGCTGTGTTTTGCATATGGCTTTTAATTCTGTGTAGAACAGGTGAACTTTTTTTTTAAGCCGTTCCAGGGAAAATATGGGGTAATGCTTTGTGAGTTGAAGTTAACATCTGAAAAAACTTTTATGGCTTCAGGGAATGTAGCTGTTAATTTTGAAGGTCTGCAATTCAGAAGTTGATTTAGAAAGAATTTTATCCTATGTGATTGAGTCTTATTTCTTTTTTTTTCTTTTTGCAATACTTCAGAATGTCTGTTGTTATTTGTGCCATTGTTTGTGCCTGGACTTGCAAGCTGCTACAGTTTTGAATGTAGCTGCCCATCTGCTTCTTGGTTATTTATAGGCAGATCTGTGGAGTTCCTTCTAATCTTTCAAGTCTTCAAAAACATTAATGAATTAAACATCATGATAGTCTTGTAAAAAGGAGTTAGATGGAGGGACTGAATAAAGACTAAAAGTGATAAATGATTTGCTGAAAGCCATATGTATATTTCATAGCAGAGCAAGGAATAGAAAACAGATTTTTTTTTTTTCCCGAACTTCTAGTCCTTAACAGACTTAACAGACTTCTAGTGCTTAACAGACCAGCAATGCTGTCTTGCTTGATATGTGACGAGGGAATGAAGAAAGTAGATGTTTCAGGTGTAATGAATATGAGTAAACATGTTTATATTAATTCTCATTGAGCCTGAATTCATTTTGATTAATTTTTTTGACCAGTAGTTCCCACTGGGTTGCTTAGAGACAAAGCACCTGTTACTTGCAGGGCACCTTCTCTCTAACAACTTCAGTGGATGTTGCTTCCGGTCATCTAGTCAATGTGAATCTGTCAACTTCTCCCTCTGCTCTTTCTCTTTTAATTGACTTTTAAAATAGTTTTAAGCAGTGTTTGAACATTAGTTCTTAATCAATTTTTTTTTATTAGATGATACTAAAGATGCGTAGCAGAAAATGCAGATGATATTCTTCGTTGACTCTTGTGCTGAATTACGTAGTTCTTACTTTGTATGGGTTTTGTGGCTATTTAGGATTTAAAAAAAAAAAAACTTCTAGATTTTTAAACTGAGTAAAACAATGTAACTTAGTTAGGCTCTAGGCTCTTTCCAGAGCCGAGGAATGATATGGTGTGTAGTTTACCGAGTTGTGATTTGATTTCACATTGGAGTGCAGCCTGAAATACTGTTTACATTTTTATCTGTTCCGTAACTTTTTTTTACTATTAGTTTACTGTCTCCCCAGCCCCCTAATCCTCTCCTTAATGTATTCCTATTTCATTTAAGTTTGTATTGAAGAGAATTTTTGACACAAGCAGTATTGTTTTCTGCTTGGTGGGGAGAGGTTGTAAGAGTTTTCTATTTCACTGGAACACCTTTCAAATATTTAGGTTTTAAATAAAAATATTATTTGAATTTAGTCTTGCCACTTTTCTGTGGAAATCTTCAAGAGAATGAATGCATTGTTGGAGATTAATATTGCTGTGTTGATTTAAAAACCTGAAAGGCCAGGTCATTCTAAGCAAGTTCAGTGGCGTTCTTCAATATAGTTCTTTTATTTAGCCTGTTTCCTGTAGACACAAGTTTTACAATTTGGCATATGTTATTTTAATTGGCAAAGTAGATTGCAGGTGGGCATTAGCACTCTTGATTGTTTCTGAAATTCAGCAAACATGTAACCTCTTTAACTGATTCTATGATATATGCAAAATTTGAGCATATAACATTTGTCTTTTGTTTTGGAATTGATGAAATGTAGCTTCTTGAAGTATTTCATTTTCCTCAAGTGAAATCTTGTTGAGTGCACTTGTCTTTCTGTAGGTTTTTTCTATTTAATGAGTCAAAATATCCTTTTTTGTTGTTGTTGAAGAATAGACACCGAATTTGTTTCTTTCTGCAAAACAGTAGTAGGGCATTGAGCAGGACATCATTCTGTCTTCATTCTAAATTGAGATCTTGATGGCTTAATTTAGGAGCCAGTCATTTTTTCTTCCTCCAAACAAGTTAAAACTACTTTAAATTTTATTTGTAGATCTAAATATATTTATAACTGCTTTTTAGCAGTTTACCTTTTTAAAAACACCTTTGATAGCTCCCAGTGGGAAGTAGATGTCAGCTCTCTTGATAATGTTTCACTTTCCAATATTAAAAAAAGACATTGAGTTTAACTCATCCTGAGGTTCTCTGGAGTGTTAAAGATGGAGAAGGATGTTAAACCTTATTTTTAAACCTGAAGATTTTTTTTTTTGTATGTTCTGGTGAGAGTTTTATTCTAGATGGAGGACATCAAAGCTCTCACAGAAGAGAGGTAATTGAAAACTTCAGGAGTTTCTGGAACAAACGCTAGGTGTTTGAAATTATTGGTGAATTGTTCTGACTCACCTCCCTCTACTCTGAATGAACAGAATGCTTCCTTTGCTTCCAGGAAATATCAAACAAAAGAACTATTTTGATCCATGGACAGTGCCACTACTGTGGCAGAAAGCCAGGCAGTGCTTTCATATTAAATAAATAGGTCTTTTCACAACAGCAAAGAAACATGCTTCCTAGAGTCAATAAGTTGATGTGAACTTTTGTTCATATCTGAAAGTACGAAGATAATGAAGTGTGTGTGTAGGTTTGGGCTTTCTTCTTTGATTATAATAGAGCCATTTGTAATAATTTTGAAATTAGGGGAGGAAAGGGGAAAAATCATTACCAGGTACTTGTTACATATATTAAGAAAAAAGAATACTAACAAAGTTAAACGGCTTTCACAGGGTGGTTTGAGTGTGGCATTTGAGAGACAAAAATGACTCCCTGAGTCATTCTTGAGTTTTGTGTTTTATGCAACAACCTACAAATTTTTGTTTGAAGCGTACAGGAAGCTTCAATAGGATGCTAATTTGAGTAATTGTTTAAAGTGCAAGCTGTGTTGAGATGCAGTTTCCTGAAAGAACTGAAATTTGTTTGTTTCCTTCTGTAATAGGGGAAATGTGTACTTCATATAATCGACAAAAATGACACTTAAATATGGAGATTTTGTGATAAGGGATGGGAATGAACATTGTAAACAGAGAGGGACAATAAAAAGTTGTTGATGTTATTTCCATTTCATATTAAAAATAATCATTCTGCCTTTTTGTAATGAAGTTCATTGTTTTAATAAGAGAAGAAATACCCATGTTGTTTTACATCAGACTCTCTATTTGGAATTCTCCTTTTTTTTTTTAATAGTTTTGATTCAGCTGACTTAACCCCCCTTCATTCTCCCTTCCCAAGGAGATAGTTTTATTTGTGTGAATGAATGTTGAAGTATCCAGGTAGAGAACTCCAGGTTGCAGTCTGAAGCCTTGTGGCTTCTTTTAAGAAAAAAAAAAAAGTTTTAATCTGGTTTTTATTTTGACTGGATACTGGTACATATCTTGATTTGCATATTTCTAGGCAGAATTATGGATTGATTTGTGCAAGTATGAACTCAGACTTCTAAGCAGATGCCAGTTGCTACTTTGTGTAGGCTGGAAGGGAAGGTTGCAGTTCAAGCATCCTTTTGATTTGTCAGTGAAACACTGAAGTTTAATCACAGTGAATTGCAGTTCATAATGCAATAAAAGTGGGATGAGGGTAAGAAGAGATCTGAGCCAACAAGAGCAGAAGCATTTACAGCTATGGGTTAGACATACTTATTCTGGCTGTTGGATGTTTTTCTTTATTGAAGACCTAATTATGGCAGGGTAATGTCAGTGTCCTGACATAAATGCAGCATAACTTATTTAAATAATTATTATATTCCTAGTAATATGATACAGAATATACAAAAGTGCAATTCTATTTACACTTATTTTACACCTGAAAGATTGAGCAAACAGATGATCTAATTGTAAATTAATTGTAGTTTAATAGAGTTGAGAAATAGGACTTTTATATAAATTGTTTCAGTGTCCCAGTTTAGAATCTTTGACTTTTTCTTTTTACAATGAGAGGGAAGAAATCTTTAAAGATTTACATGGAAAAATGCATCTGATAATTTTTTTCTGAAGTTTTTACAGTACTTTGAGTTCTGCTTACAGTGTTCCTCGCTTCTTTCAGAAGAGTACAGAAGTATTTTGGCCAGTGCTCATTCTAGTGAAATGTGTAATTGGTTTTCCGTGCTTGACAACTTTAACTTCCTGTGTTTCAGAGCTGTGAAAATTACCTGAAGTAGAATGGAAGCTTCAGTAATATTACCCATTCTGAAGAAAAAATTGGCTTTTCTTTCAGGTACGGTTTCTGTTTTCCTCAGTTGCTTCTTCCATGCACAATTTGGATGGGATTTTTAGGTTGGTTACTTGTATTTGCTGGATATATTTGACAGAAATATATTGTTGGTTAGCACTTTGTCGTATTTCAAAAGGATCTCTGAAACTTTTAATCTAGTATCCAAGCTATTGCACTTGGCATTTAGTACTTGTTTTTGCTGTAGTTTGTAACTCAGCCCACAAAGCTGATGTCATAAAGTTTCAGTCCATACATAAAAGAATGAAGATTTAACAGACATCCAAGAATAATCCTTTCATTTTTTTGTGTGTGGTTGTAGAAAAGCAGAGTGAATATATTCAGGATTTTCTTTTGAAAATTTTTCCTTCCTTTTCAGTCCTGTCTTTTCTCCAACATAGAAACAAATGGAAGCAGAATTAGTCATGCATGGCAACATTTTGATTATTGCCAAGCAGTTAATTCAGGCAAGGCTGGAATTATTATTGTATTCATTTAAAACGTCTTGAATCTTGGGTTGAAGGTAACTTTCTGTCCTCCCTATGCCAGATAGAAACAAAAGGGAATACTGAAAGTGATGGATGACATTCTCTTGCTGATTTCACTGCTGTTGTAGACGTGTTTGTTCTTTGTGTTTGATTGTCTACTCCAGGGTGGGTAGATAACTTGCAGAACACTTCTCAACTTCAAAAATTGACAAGTGTTGCCATAAATATTCGTCTGCTTTAATTTATTTTTAGCTAGTCTAGTTTAGCCTCCTGCAGTCACTTGAGAAATTAAACCTGCTCCTCTGTTAATAGAATTTAATAGAATCATTACAGTTGGAAGGGACCTTAGAGATCACCTAGTTCCAACCCCCCTGCCATGGGCAGGGACACCTCCCACTAGACCAGGTTGC
>JAOTQQ010000079.1:32977948-33024185 GCA_026546715.1 Gallinago undulata
CCCTGGAGGTATTCAAGAGACGAGTTGACATGGTGCTCGGGGATATAGATTAGTGTTGGGTGGTGTTTTGTGTGGTGGTTTGTGTTTTTTTTTTTTTTTTATTGGTTGGACTAGATGATCTTAAAAGATCCCTTCCAACCTGGGTGATTCTGTGATTCTGTGACTGCTGGCTCATGTTGAGCTTCTCATCCATGAGCACTCCAAAGTTGTTCTCCTCAGGGCTGCTTTCCAGCCATTCTCCACCCAGCCTGGATTTGTGCCTGGGACTTCCACATTCCAGGTGCAGGACCCTGCACTTGGCTTGGTTGAACTTCATGAGATTTGCACGAGCCCACATCTCCAGCCTGTCCAGGTCCCTCTGGATGGCATCTCTTCCTTCCAGCGTGTTGACTGCGCCACCGAGCTTGGTATCATTGGAAAACTTGCTGAGGGTGCACTCTATCCAACTGTCCCATGTCTCTGACAAAGATGATGAACAGCACTGGTCCCAGTGCCGACCCCTGAGGAACACCACTCGTCACTGGCTGCCATTTGGACATTGAGCCATTGACCACAACCCTTTGAGTGCAGCCATCCAGCCAGTTCCTTATCCACCGAGTGGTCCACCCATCAAATCCATGAGTTTGCAGTTCTGAGACCAGGTTGTCATGTGGGACAGTGTCAAATGTTTTGCATAAGTCTACCTAGATGACATCTGTTGCTCTGCCCTTGTCCACCAAGTCTATGGCAGTATCGTAGAAGGCTACCAAATTTGTTAGGCACAATTTTCCCTTATTGAAGCTGTGTTGGCTGTCTCCAGTCACTTCCTTATTTTCCATATGCCTTAGCAGAGATTCCAGGAGGATCTTACCACGCACAGAGGTGAGACTGACTGGGCCATAGTTCCCTGGATCTTCTTTTTTTCCTTTTTTGAATACTGGGGTTATGTTCCCCTTTTTCCAGTCAGTGTGAACTTTGCCAGATTGCCATGATTTCTCAAATATGATGGAAAGCAGCTTAGCAGCTTAGCAACTTCATCTGCCAGCTCCCTCAGGACCTGTGGATGGATTTTGTCAGGTCTCATGGAGTTATGCACCTCCACATTCCTTAGGTGGTCTCGAACCTGATCTTCTCCTACTGTGGGCAGTTCTTTGTTCTCAGAGCCCCTGTTTTTGTACCTTACGTAACTTACATTAAAGCCTGGGACAGTGGGCAATTCATTCCATAGTAGTAGCAGATGCATAGTATGTCTGTTGTCCAGCGTTATACCACGAAGGGAATCTCTCATTAACTAGAGTGCATTTTCAGTTTGCTATTAAAGCTCCCTGATCCATCTCAAAATATAGATGTTCTTAGTGGAAAGTAGTTTGACTGGCAGTTTAAATGCTAGGAACCTTTTTGAACCTATGTGTTTGTAAGTTTAATCTTTTTTTGAATTGTGTGGTATTGATGAGTACTTTTATGAATGGTAAAGATTCAGGCAGTAGTTCTTTTAAGCGTTCTTCAGTGTAAGTAAAGGAACCTGACAAATCAGTTTAAAGCAATTTTATTCCATATACTTTCATAAATTAAAACACATTAATGATTCAAAACAAATAATTGGAGAAGTCATATTTTAGGGAAATGTTCTCTGGTGTTTGTACGTTGAAGTCTCTTGTCATTTTTGAGTTAAATGGGTACAAATAACATTCTTTCTCTGAAAGGAAGACAGAGTGGTTTCTAGTGGAGCAGTGTCTCCTCAAATTTGGAATCCGTGGCTGTTTAGCTTCCATGTTGGTGCGTAATTACAAATAGCAGGGGGGGGAAAAGGCAAGCTATTGACTCACCAAAAACCTGAATAACTACTTTAGTGCAAAATGAATTAAAAAATTCTGAGTTGCAACATACATCAAGTTAATTTCCCCTGATTTTTGTCAGGTTTAATTTTAAGCCTAAGAACTCAGTCTGACTGTAGTGCTTCTTTGTAAGAGAAGGTGGTGTTTGCTATGCCTAAATCACAGTACAATTGGGTTTATCTCACTAAACGTTCTATTCTGAAGGTGGTGTAAATATTTATACAATTTTTATTTTTTAGAAAGAAGTTACAAATAATATAACCAAGATCAAAGAACAACTTTGCTGTTTAATAATTTTTATTTTTTAGTGTGCTAGTGTTGGGAAACGTTGGACTACATCCATGGTAGCTGTCACTTCTTAACTGGTAACTTTAGGTAATACTCCTTTAAAGCCCCATTCAGGTTTTCTCAGTGTTTCCTTTAAAAATACAGTTTTGAGTTAAAATGATTCTTAGATGGATAAAAATATATCAGTTATCTTCTACATAAATGACTGGCCATCCTCTTTCACTGAGGAATAGGATCAGTGATAACTCCCACCTTGTTCTTTTTCTGTGTTATGGCAGGTTGATAGAACATTTACCTAATTTGTATATACTTTAGTGCAAGAAATCTGCAGAAAAAGTCACAGTGCAGGCAGAATACAGATGTTTGAAGCTTTTTCCAGTAGTGTTTACAAGCTGTGGGGAAAACTCTTCAGTTGTTATACAAGATGACTTGTCATGAAACTGAATCATGTAGCTAATTATTGCCATCTATTTGTGAAATGTCAAGAGACTATAGTTTTTGGGCTTAGTTTGTGGGTGGTTTTCTTTTTAGTTCAGGAAATGCTGTTTAAATTCAGGTATCTAGTATCTTGCATAAATGGGCTTCAAGTGTCAATTTTAAATTTTCATTAAAGGCTGTTCAACGTTTGTCTTTCAAGTCTGTAAACAAAACATGAACTACTATCAATAGTTAACTGCTTTTGTCAGGGCTGGTGTTTGTCTCATGAATCCAGAAGTAACTTTGAACAGAACAAGTCCCTTCCAATTATGAATTGGCTATGGTAAGAATAACTTGCTATAAATCCAAGAAGAAAAAGGGCTTTTCTGCAAACCCTTCCTTTCCCAGCCATGTATATATTCCTTAAAATGAACAACTTCAATGCTCTACTCATGAGTTCACGGTTAGGGGAGGAGAGGGATTGTCAGATAAAGTTCTTACAAATATAGTATCCAATAGAATCCTGAGCTTCTGCCATGGCTCATGGAGTTTTGGACCCTGGAAGGTTCAAGCTGATCCTTTTGCTGTTCCCTGAAGAAATACCTTCATAACCTCTTCTATTCTTACTTATCACGGGATCACTCAGTCTGATCACCAAATTCTGTCCAGTGTGTATTTTGAATTTTCGTTATTGTGGCAGTGTTTTCTTGCTTCTCTATTTCAGTAATTTTTTGTAGTTCCTCCATTTTACGTGTAACCCATTTTTAGAACTTGCCTATCGCAAATTTTAATTTTGTGGCTTTTTTCTATATTAAAAAACTGCTACCCTCCCCTCTTTGAGGATTTCCTGATGGTTAAGGAAAGACCAAATGATGCCTGACCACTTAAAGAAAGGGTTCCTTATTCATCTTAATGTTGTGTTATTGTTGAGAGATGGTAACTAACAAACTACCATTGAGTCAATATGGCTTCTGAATTATTATTTTACATACCAACCTTACAATTTTTTTTTATTTGTTGGATCTAATGCGCACTCACTAAGTAGTGTAGCAAGTGGAGAAAAATTCTCTTTTCACTCCAAGTGTACAGATGAGAACAAGTGGCCAGCTCTTAAAGTATCAAGATATTTTTCTTTTCTTTTTCTCCCTCTTCCCCACTCCAATTCTCATTCTCTCTGCCATTTGGAATTAGAGTGGACAGTCTGTAAATAAGTGTTGCTTTAAACTGTGACTTCCATTTGTCCTTTCTTGCATAGCTCCACTCTTTAATTCTTCTGTTTAGAAATAAAGTAATTAAAAAATATATCACTGTTTTCCAGCAATAGTTTTCCCCCCGAAAAAGAGAAAGGGAGGGGAGCACAACTATTGCAATGGACTACTTAAAGCTGTAGGTCCTTTATAAAGATGTGAAAAATATGTGTGCATCAATGGATCCTTAATATTCTTTGAGGAGTTTGCAGAGCTTTGGAAACAAGGAAGAAAAACCTATGGCAATTAAGATTCCAATGTATGTTGTGAAAACAGTGGGTTTTTTTCATTATCTTGCCTGAATCTCTAATGAATAGGGGGAATTCTTACCAAATTATG
Organism: Gallinago undulata; assembly: GCA_026546715.1. NCBI lineage: Eukaryota > Metazoa > Chordata > Aves > Charadriiformes > Scolopacidae > Gallinago > Gallinago undulata. Next base: position 32,982,054 of record JAOTQQ010000079.1, read on the forward strand.
TCAATGTATGTGTGTATATCTGCAAGCATGACTGTGCTGTGCTCATGTGCTTTGTCTTATTTCTCCAGAGCTGTTACTATTCTGTAAGAAGTTATTCTTACTGATTAGCTAGAACTGTATCTTCCACCAATGTTTAGTAAATTTAGGAAGCAAAAGCATGATTTAAGGCTTTAACCACGTGAATAATGTGTGAGAATAAAGATGTTCTTTCCCAGATTATGGAAATTTACTTTGCTTCTTTTTCACCCCAAATAAAACTGAGATTATCATTGTCTTTATACAGCTTTTCTAAAATGTGGAGAAAATTGTTTATTAACTGTTTCCTACATGTACTTAAATGGCTCTGTGGAATTTTTTTTTTTATAAAGTAGCTAATATATTAAAACGTTTTCTAAAAAATAATATTGAATAAAATGGAAAAGGCTTTTGGCTACTCCTGATTGTGGAACACTTTGAAACTGGTTTAATGTAGAGATGGGTGTTAGTTTAAACTCAAGAATTAAAAAAAAAAATCCCACCCCCAAAAGGACTGACCACCTGAAAAGATTACAAGAATGCAGTTAGCGTATGCAGGGATGAAACAACCTGGTCTAGGTGGACCTGCTTTAACTTGGACTAGATGATCTCCAGAGGTCCCTTCCAACCCCATGTGACTCTGTGAAGTTGTGATTTAAGAAGCTATGAACTCAAGCATTATATCTTTCTGGAGTATGTTTTGATTCATTAATGTTCTTCACTTCATGTGTAAATTCCCCTCCCCGTTTCCCTTCTCATACTCCTCCTCTTCCCCCCACCAAGAAAACTACCAAAATATTTCATTGATTTTTGAAATGGGGATTTATTTTCTTTTTGCTGGTTATAGATGTTAAAAGAGGTGAGGGCAAAGAGGCAAAAAAAGTAGATAAGGTGGTTTGCTCAAAATTGAATATATGAACTAAATGAGTTGGTCCAGATAAGGTGGAAAGATGTGTCACAGCCACCTCTGCCCCTTTTACTTAATCCTCTGATGAGTTAACAGTCATTTAGGGGCAAATACTTTGATCTCAAGGCCTTCTGAACATTACCAGTGATGCTGTATCACCCTGTACTTGGACATGTGAATAGAAGAAGTCAGCTGCACACCTGATTTCTGTCACTCTATAGCACTTGATGATTGATCCTTTCAGGGAGTTGTGTCAGTATTTATTTTTCATGTGATCTGCTTGTATTCAGTGGACTTTGCTTCAGTTCCAGTTTAAGCTATGAGTAAGAGCCTACTCCAAATCTATTTTGGTTACTGCTTCTTACCTGTTTGACTCAAGTCAATCTTTTAAAACAAACCATACCTTTCCAGAGACTATCTTGAGAGTCTGTGTAGTCAAAACCAACCCAAATCCCAGTTCTAGAACAGTCTATTGAAATGCAGGACATCGGCATCTCCTAACACTTGATTTTAAAGGATCTCATAATGGATGTATAAATGTGAGGCCAACTTTTTCAGTATTTTATTTGCTGATATTGTTTGTGTAACTTTTACCAGAAGGGTTTGAAAACACATTGAAGATTAAAGCAACTCATTGCAAATATTTATCTGAATTGCGAGGTGCCTGTTATGTGTTTGTAAGTAGGTCTAGAAATTTTGTGTTTGATGAATGAACTACCAATTTAGAGCATGTGTCATGGGCAGCCTGTGTGGTGCAATAAACTTCTTTGTGTAGTCGATGTTTCTGGGAGGTATTGCATTCTGGCTAGAGCCACTGGTAACATGCTCACCTTGGAAGCCTACCAGGTTTCTTACAGGCTGGCAGCGTAGGAGGTCCAGGAGATGCTTTTTAACAGTGTAATCTGGAAATGCAAAAATAATGCTTCTGGAAAGCTTGATTTGTGTTTATGTTGAAAGTATTAGAGGGAAGACGATGACAACTACAGATGTGGGTCTGAGCTCTGAAGCCTTGGTGATGCCTTAAATATCAGTGTGGTAAATAAATCCTCACAACTGAGAGGTGAAATGTCAGTTGTGATTTGCACGGCAAATTTAAAGATTACTTTTGTGATGTAACTACAAAGTATTTCTTTTACATTAAAGCCATCACATTACCCTTCTAATGACTTTTTCCCCTAAAATAGGAGGGAAGGACAGAAGAAGTGGTCTCATTCTGACAATTCCATTATGCCTTGAACAGACGAGTATGGACGAGCTGAGTGTCACGCTAGACTACCTACTGAGTATCCCAAGGTGATTTCAAAGACGTTCTGTTCAGGGTTGCCTTCTTTTTGAGTGGTGGAAGGAATCTTTTTATTACTTTTTCTTTTAATTTGCCTTTCAATGCCAAATGAATTTTACATATGTGTTTGTTTAAAACGTTATGCTGTCTGACTGAATTGGAAATATACATCCTGCTAAACTAAGGGATATCTACTACAGCTTACATATGTCCTTTATTCTATATATCTGGCTTTAGGATTTTTTGTCTTTTGTATTTCCTCACTCCTTTCTTGTGATATCTTTGTAATTTCTTTTTAATGACAATGCACTTAATTTATTATGTAAATTAATGAGCTATTCTAATGAAACTTATAAGCTTGTAAAGGTAACTCTTCTCTTTGCTGATTTTTGTAGCTTGTAGTGCTTAAGCATGCACTGAGTCTGAAAACATTTAAAGTCTTACTGAAGTTAGTGAGCAACTCAAATGTTTGAAATAAAAATACTGCTTAAATGTGCTGCATGACAACTTGAGGATCCTGATCTCCAGAACTTGCTGTATAATCATTGTTGATTAAGTTCTGTGCATGTAATACTGCAAGCTTACAGTGACAGTTCTTGGTTCTACCTTACTTAATTGCATTTTTTTTCTTAAGATCCAGAGATTGATCTTTATCAGAGCTTTGTTTTGTTCTCTTGTGCCACTGATTTAAAAAGGAAAGAAGCCTCTCGGAGAAATGCTTGCTTTTGTATCACTTTAAACTTGTCTTCTGGAAAGAGAAGAACAATGGCATAACTAAAAACTATTTAGTGAACTTTGCTTATTACAATCTATAAATGTTTTTAAAACAAATTAACTGATTTTTTTGAGTTAAGACAGTTTAAAAAATTCTGACTGGGTAGAGAGAAGCAAAAAAATTCAGGTTGCTTACAAGTAAAACATTAACAGGTATATGGAGTATATTACACAGCATTTTAGTTGTGAAAGTTTTAGGGTTTTTCAAACAGCTTGTTGTCTTCTGTAAAGTGATGAAAACCCCAAATGTTCATCCACACAAGTCATCTTATTGGCTTAAGGACTTGGCCATATTTGTGGAACAGATGCAGGCATTGTTGTTCTAGCAGGCATTAATTGTTCTGCAGTCTCTTCCTGATGTATGTATTTACATATATTAGTGTAAAAAAAACTATCTGAAAATTCAAAGTACTCTTTGTACTCCATACAAACTGGGAAATTTCTTTGAAAGCAAAGTTCAGTGTTCCCACATCTAAGTTCTGTTTGCCAGTTGTGGAAAAAATGACCTCTCTTTTATGGTGGAAGTATGGAAAAATTGTCATTTTTGTTTGCATGTTTTTTTAAGTGAGAAATGCAAACTCTTTGGGCTAAGCGCTTGCCTTTTCTCTTCTGGAAAGACTTGCTGAACAGTGTGTGGAAAAAAGGAGGGGTGTGGGGAGGGATCTTTTCCCTAACCCAGATAGCTATCCAAGAAACATTAATGTTACTTTTTTCCCCAAGTTCTCTGTGTAAGGTAACCTAATATGTTTAACTTTTAATTCAGTTGTGCGTGTCATATGTTGTAACTACAACTGCTTTGAAATATGCATTCTAGTGTTGATGGATAGCTGTGGCCAAAATTTAAGAGGCATAACTGCTTATAGTGTCTTGGGTAAAATATCTTTGGGGTGTTTGCTTGGGGAGTGTGTGTGTGTTTCAAGCTTTCCTAAAACTTGAGAAAAATTATTCATGGTGTTTAAGTCTACTTTCTTTGGTGCTATTTAAAATTCTTGGATTCTGAAGAGACTTCTTCAGAATCCAAGAGAAAAAAAAGGCAGTGTTATGCTCTTGTCTGTTTGCTTCCTTTGTTACAGTCTCTATTGTGGGTCAAATCACCAAGCGTAGGTTTTTTTCTATTTTTATTTCTATTTTAACTTGAATATGAACATTTATGTTTGTGTTGGCTGAACTTTTCAGAAGTGGTTATCTCACTTTTGAATTTGCTTATTTCTTTGTGTGTTTTGGTTTTTTTTAATAGGTTTAGTAGTAGAGAAGAGCAGATGCTCATACTGCTAGTTTCCAGTGAACCTAAGGAAGCCATGTCTCAAGATGCCGTAGTAACACTATTCATCTTATTCTTGAAAGTAGTGGTAGTGTGACTTTTGAGTTAATTCTGATTAAACATTGCATGCATAAAGCATGAATGTTCAGAGTGCTTCCAGAAAAATCATGTATGTGATCCCAGAAGTTCACTAAAACCAAAAGGATGTACAGATTGGCAGCCAACTTTGCAATTATTTTTCCTAAATAGAGTAGTACGGTGCCTTCCCCCCCCTTTTTTTTTAAAGTCCAAGATAAGTTTGTCTTTCATATGTACCTGACTAAGCTTAGTTTAAACATGAAATAAATAATAGTTAAATTTCTTGGAATGAAACATAATGCTTACTGTTACGTGCAAGTTGGTTTTTTTTGTAAGCTAAGGCGATCACAGACATGGCTTTGTTTTGCAATTGCAGATTTGGGTGCTAAAGGTTATGTAGTGCTTTTCTACCTCATGTAAATGCCATGTTTTTTAGTTACTTATAACTTTACCGATCAAAAAAAATTTCAGTCTGAGACGTATCTAATGTGGTAAATAATGCTGAAATTGTAGGCTTGCTTCCATGTGGCTGCTGCTGTGCTGGCTGTGAGAAGGTAATGCTTCCCAGCTGTTGTTGGTATACAGAGGTTGCTGCCTCCATTAAGCACTGCCCAGCTATTGTTGAGAGTGCCTCGTTTCCAGCTTAGTTAGAAATGAGTTGCAGAGGTCTTTGTGGGAATGAACAGAAAGTGAAGAAAGCTTTCACTGTTTCCTCCCATTTGGTACTAGAGCAGAATTACCTTTGAATTTTTGGCTTTGCAGCTAGCTCTTTTTTGTGTGTGTTTTTGTTTGTTTGGTTGGGTTTTTTTCGTAGTAACACAGGCTCAAACCTTATTAGAAGAGAAGATGTCAATCGAAAATACTCTTTCTTGTAGATCCCTATGCAAAGCCTCTGTCCTTGTAGAGACTTTTTGTGCACTGCAATTTCTAGGCTTTTTGTTCAGCAAATAAATTTAAGCATGTTTAGATGACTTCCTACTTGGACATGCATCAAGTGATAGGTAGCTCTATCCTCAAATCTGCACCAATTTCCAAGTAATCTCATAAAAACTGACATGCCTTTCTCTTCCTTACAAAATTGTAGATCAGCCTCTTTCTGAAGATTCTGGGAAGTTTACAATTTATGAAACCTTTTCATACTTGCTAAAGTTTAAATACTTGAATTAAGAAATACACTTCAGTACTACTGAAAAACTGTTATTTGGGATATCTATTAATATGCTTCAGTATTAAAACTGAAAGTTATTTCTAAATGAGTAAACTTAAGATTTATAAGACAGTGTTTTTATAAGTAAAAAAGCTATGTAGTTGTATTTTTCAGTAGAGTTGAAACTCAGTCATTGTGATATGACACTTGTTCATAAATATTACTTACTCTAAATGTTTTCTTCTTTTAGTGAGAAGTGTAAAGCTAGAGGATTTACTGTGATAGTGGATGGCAGAAAATCTCAATGGAACGTGGTAAAGACAGTTGTGTTAATGCTACAGGTAAATAAATTTTTATATATTCATAGTTGACTGATTAGTTTTATAGATGTGAATCCAACACCTGTCTTACTGTAGGGGCAGTAATTTCTTTATTGAGAAATAGAGAATGTGGCCTTTTAAAATTACAAAATTCAGTTCTGTGCAGAAAGAAGCATTCTGAAAAGCAGATGATACACCTTGCTGAAGTGAGGGACAAATTCATTATGTACTACACACAATTGTATACCTTATTCTAAAACAGTTTTAGTTTAAAAAAATAAATACGTTCTTGGTATCGTCAACACTTCACTCTGATAATGCAGCTGAGTAGGTTCTCATGCAATGTGCTGTAGTATTTGGTTTCCATTGCAATTTTCTGTAGCTGATTTTGTTGTGTATAATAAACATAATCGCAAATTATATTCTGGATGCTATACAAAGTAGGAGAAGAAAAAAATAATTGCCAATTCTCAATTAAAGAAATTTGATAACAATTTACTATTTTAGCTTTTTAGAATAGTGGGGTTACAATAAAGGCTTGTTTCTACTAAATAGTATAGGTTATTTTCTGGTCTTCATTGGTCAAAGAAAATAAATGATAGAGCACTCTGAATAGAAGAGAGAATTTGGACTACTGCCTTTCTTACTGCACAGATGATTTCTCTTTTTTCACAGCAGCTTTCCTCTCAGAATTACATGAAGCCTCACAAAATCTGTCAAATAGAAATAATTTCATTTTTTTTTCCTGCTGTCTTCTTGTTGCTCTTGGGTTTATAAGTCTGTTTCAAGGTGTCTTTCGCCTATTCTTGACTAAGAAGACATTCCTACTAATAGTGTTACTGTAATTAGATCCACTATGTTCTGGTTATGATCTTGACTGAGGTTCCTCTTCAGCTAGCATGTGGTTGTGACATTTAATGGGAACTTCAGCTAGTGGGAAAGGTAGCTATTTGCCCATGCTCAGATTTCACTGGCTTCCTGTCAGCACAATTCCTGCCAGCGTGAAGCCTGCGGAAACATGAGTTGCACATCTGTATCTTTAATTTGATACAGAAACCATGAAGAAGATTTTCCTAGGTAAACTAATCACTTGAGCAGGCCACTTGAGATTTCTCTCTGTTTGGGGACATGTAATTCTCAGAGGTGCTGTTTGGTCATCAATCGGACATTTCTGTGTTAAAAATACTGTCTACATTTAGATATTTTTTGCATATTCATTACAATGGTGCAAGATTGAAATCTTTTTTTTTTAGTGCTGTGATTGCTAAGTTGGATGTATTTAACTTTTTCAAAATTATATTTTTATAAATAAACCAAGGTATTTGAAAATAATTCCAAGGGAATGTGTCACCTTTATATCAATACTGTGATTATCTAACTGTTGCTTATTGCTATAGCTGATGACTTGGGAGTAATCAAGAATCTTTGTTCCTTGTTCTACATCCAGTGTAACAACATAAAATCAACTTGGTAGCTGAAATTATTGTTTTAGGCTGAGGAATGTTTTCCTAGTAATACTTGTATGAATTAATATGCTGAAACGTTAATGTTAAGCCCTTTCTATTCTAAGCAATGTGTTCTAGAAAGTATGGGATATAATCTTTTCACATGTGATTTAATAACAACGTATGCAACTGTTTCTAAATTTGTCATTACTGTTTCATTCTACATAGCAAATGACATTGGTAGAAAGCTTTGTTCTTAACATAATTATTGTAATGAAATGCCATAAATAAAATTAAATCTAGTCAATAAGCCATGGTTTTCTATACTGATGTAGCATGAACTAATAGTTATGCCTCAGGACTAGGAGTGAAGAAATCAGATTTTCTTTTCAGTTCTGACATCATTTTGCTATGAAATTTAGTGCAATCTACTACAAAGCAGGATAGAACCAATGTGTGACACATGCAGGAGACTTAGTTTAATTTCTGTCTGTAAATTTCAAGTTATTGAAGAGATGATGACATGTAAATGGAATACATTTCTGTGTGAAATGAAGGCTTAATCTTGAATGTTTTACTTATTTTTTTCATTTTATTTTCAGAACGTTGTTCCAGCTGAGGTGTCACTTGTTTGTGTAGTAAAGCCAGATGAATTTTGGGATAAGAAGGTTACACATTTCTGTTTTTGGAAAGAGAAAGATAGACTTGGCTTTGAGGTATGTAAAACTTTGGTCTACTTCAGACAAAAATACCATTTCTGGAATATTAGAATAATTGGATGAAAGTTAATGTCTCTTTAAAATAGGTATAGTCCAACTGCTTTGTGGATATCCTTAACAAACTATTACAGCCTTTAACTTTTTCCCTCTTTAATAAGAATATTAAATGAAGGGGGCCTCAAGTTAGAAATGTGTGGCATTTTATCTTTGCCCACCAAGAGGATAAAGTTTGATACATAGAGTGGATGTTTGGAGTAAGAAATTGTTTTACAAGGCTTAGTGTGAATTTTTTTATTAGTCTTCTGTAATAGGCTGTAGGAATGTGTGTTGTATGGTGTTACTAAATCAGTAATAATCATTTTGAAGAACATCTTGTTGTGTGCATCTTTCATTTTTTGAGTTCCTTTGACGTTATTAACAAAGGTTATAGGTCCCTTCAGTTTGCCAAATATAAGCTGATATTTTTCATAGTTTGTGAAGCAGAGTGTGTACAAGAGATTACACACTAATGTTAGCATTTCTACTCTTGTACCTTTTTAGGACGTTAATGAAAACCTCAATTTTCCCTATTTTTAGAAAATTATCTATATCATCAATCTTTCCAATCATTTCTGAAGCTAATCTTGTTTGAACTACAGCAGGCTGGCTGTGCTCACCAAATACTAAAATATCTACTTGTTTTGTACAACAAAGCTCTTGGCATCTTTTTTTGTGAAAAAGATTGAATAGAAAAGCATTTTGCAGCCTTGGGCATAGCTGTGTAATTCTTTCTGATGGCAAGTTTATAACATTTTTCAATACTTAGGTAGAAAACTTAGTTCAGGGAAAATAGTAATTGGAAGGTGGCAGCTGGAAGGTTATGTAACGGCTAAATAATATAAACCTAAAGACTCTATTGTCCAGATATAATGCTGTTAGTTCATATGAATTTTGTCTTATTAAGTCTTGTATCAGACTTAGAATAGGTGGCTTCATTTTAGGAAATGATTCCTGCATATGAAAGTGCTCTCAGGGAGTGTAGGGGTAAGATTCCTATTTTCAATCAGATAACAAAACTTTTTTTAAATTTAGATCTGCTTTAAGATTCCTTTTAGCACCTTCATTTTTTTTGTAATCTCTTATAGAGTCTTATAAGTAAGGAAAACCTGCACGTTTGCCTTGAGATTGTTTATCTTACAGATGAAGATCATATTTTCTTTTTGAGTAATTCTTTAAAGACAGATTTGAGAAGTAGCCCAAGTTCAACAGAACAATTCAAAGACTCTCTGAACAGCCTCTTGTGTGTTTGAAAGTCTGCAACCAGCAAGATATTCACTAATAAAGGTTGTGAAGTCCCTGAAATTTTGCCTCTGGAAGTGGTTCCAACTACGATAATCTTGTGACTTGCATTACAGTTAGACATCTGTGAAATCCAAGACAGTTTGTCTGTCTGTTCTCCTGAATCCTTTGAGGGTACTCATAGGGGAGGTATGGTCAAAGTCTATTTCCATCTTGAAGTTCAGTGCATAGCAACTCAGTCATAGCTTCTTTAATCAAAAACATGAGTATGGTGGTGTCTACCTTCTATAAACTTGCCTATTGTTTGGAGCACATCCAAGATGAGAATTGAAAAGAGACTGAACCAACCATGTGCACTCAAAGATATAAGGGTGATATAAGAGCTTGTGTTTAGAAAGGAACTTATGTTTGCAATAGTCAGTTTCACACAGATGCTTCCAGGACATAAGGTAAACACAAAAGTCCAGAGAGTGGCAGTAAGAAAGGTGAACCCCCTTATTTAGCAATCCCTACTGTCTGATTTAGGCTCTCTTTTCCCATCTGCACACCTGTAAATATGGTCCTTGGACAAGTTCAGTAAGATTTTGAAGTTGCATTATAAAATAATTTTATACAGTGCTTGTTACTGTATACATCATGGTATTGCCAGTTTAGCAATTAATCCTCTAGAAGATTCTTCTTGCAATTTTCTTTAATATGACTCAGCTAGAATCTTTTTCTAGACAAATAAGCAAAAAGCCTACAGAAAATATGTTCACAAAGCAGGGGTAATTTTACATGGCTACGATAATAAAAGTATTTTACTGTGTGACTTTTAGGATTTGCTAATAGTCATTAAATGATAATTCTGTAATGAAATTTAGTAAGCTTAATAATTTTCTGAAGCATATTTTGTATCAATGATGATGATAGCATTGTTGGTGTAGACCACTGGAGTTTTGCAACTATTTTGGTTTCTGTTTCTAAACTACTTTTCTCATTACTCAATCATAAACATTTCTCCCTGACCTTAAATTTTGATCTAAGGTTCATTTAATTGTTCTGAAATTTTAGGAAGAGGAAAATAATTAAACTATTAGAGATGCATTTCATGTAGACGTCTATCAGGTGTCAGTTGTAAGGGAATGATGTATCATTTTGCAAGAAAAATAAGAATAGCATTTAAATACAGCAGCTGCTTCCTAGGCAGGATGAAAATTTCAGATTTGTTCTGTAATGCCTCCTTGTATCTTGTTTTGATGCATGGGCAGATCAGAAATTTGTATGAGTATAGGGTATAATAACAGGTAGTTGCTGAATTCTCATTTTGGTTGATAGCTGTTTGCTCTTGAGTTTCCTTTCCACTTAACTTAAAAGTTAAGTGGAAAGAGGGTGCTGCTGCTTCATGCATGAGGGGCTGCCCCATCAGCTTTGGGACAGTTGTCATCTGACTGAGGCTGGATAATAAGCAGCTGTTGGTGTAGAGTTGCTACAGATGTTTCTAAAGAGGTTGTTTGATACCACCCTAGCTCATGCCTTTTCCTTATATCTTGCATGATTTTGGGTTTGGTTTTGTTTTCTGTGCAATAACTCATATTTTTAAATGGTGTTCATTAAAAGACAGGGAAAGCTGAGAGAACAGTATGAAAAAACTTGTGCTTTCCCAGGAAATGAATATTGCTATTGGGAAGCCTTTGCTCTTCACCATTCATTAACTTTTGGTTATCTGCTACTTGGTTGTGATTAGGAAAACTGGCTCAGTAAAAATGACCCACCTTCTCTGTGCTTCAAATAATATTTGCATTAGAGACAGTAGGAGGTCTTTGCTGTGTTCCTGGTATGAGTGCAGAGCACTGATAAGGCTATGGAAACCTCTTAACTCATACACAAATCTACAGCTGCACAATTGTATACTACTGGCAGTAAAAAACCAAAGCAACACCCAACTTGTGTTTTGGATCATGGGTTAGATTTGGATAGCTATTTGGAAAATTCAAAGTTGCTTTTGCACCAATGAAGTAAATATGATATAAAAATTTAAATGAAGGTGTGAAATGTTTATTCACTTGAGCGTAATGTAATTTTATTTGAAGTAAATGCTGTGTAACACTGATTTCTAATGGGGCATCACATCTACCTCCTATTTGCTGCTACCTGATCTCTTTTTAATACCTTGTTTAATATTGCTGCATGAAACCTTTAATCACAATGCCTGCCTTTCTGTTCAAAGGCAGAAATCCTCTGCTTCAGAGTGGGATGTGGTGATTATGAGTTGCAAAGTACTGAAAGGAAATGTGGGAACTGAGATCAAACGGCTACTGGGTGGATAAATAGGTGGGCTGATTCAGCTGAGTAAAAGTGTATATCCTTATTCCTGTTTATTACTGGTGTTGGTCTTGGACCTGCCTCAGGTTAGTTCCAATTCATCCTCCAGCAGAGCTTTCCTCTGTTCCTTTATTCATCCCTAAAATGTTTATTAGCAACCAGTTCATGTGTTCACTGAAGCAATTTTTTTTTTTCTGGTCTCCTGTGCTTCATAATAGAGTTGTCTTAATTGCTCCAGGAGTGTCTTTCAGCTGAAATGTTTTATATGTGACACTGTAATACTTAATACTGTTAATATTTTCAAATGAATGAAGAATAGGGTTTGACCATAAAAATTTCCAACTGTTTTGAGGTTCTGGAAGGTAGTGGTTTTTTACTTTTTATTAATATGTTATACATAATGATGTGAAATGAATCACTCTTAGTAGTTGTAGTGCGTTGTATTTGATTGTGAGTTTTTCATATGGAGTATGACTAGGTACTGTAGGTAAAACTAGGGTAACTGGAGGAAAATGTGTACAATAAAAGTAGAAGAAATGCATGAGTTTGTACACAGTGCAAAATAGCTTACAAGCCCGTGGGATATTTTTTTTTTTTGCATATGCTATTCATTTAAAGGCCTGGGAGGAAAAATAATCTTTGGTTTAGGTAAAAAAGCTTCATGCTTGCACTGTAGCAGCTAAGAACTGTAAGTCTCTAGTAATAGCGTCAGAAATTTCTTATGGTGATATATTGGTAGAATCCACTCTGGAAAATCTCAAGTCTCTGATGTCAAGTCATCAATATACAGAGGAGTACAGAAACTTAAGCCCTGTTTATTGTCCATATACTTGTATATAAGAATTGCCCTGCAAGAAATATTATCTGACTTGCTTTTTCCACATTTTGTAGCTGAAAAATAATAAGAAGAAAGAACTGTTTAAGAAGATAACTGGAAACAGTAAATCTGATGTGATTAGGCCACCATTTTTCATATCATTCAAGTAAAGTAACTCTTCCCTGTCTACCTAAGTCAGTGGTACATACCTAAGTAGATAGATACCATCTTTAGACTAACTGTCTTTATTCTCAAGGTGATTAAATACCAGTTATGTGGCTATATCAATCCTTAATGTTCCAAAAGGTAAAATCCCTAGCCCAAAGACTTCTATATGTGCTTTGCTTTTTTTTTTTTTATGCTATTGAAAATACACTGTGGTCCAGAACTTCTACTGTGTTACTACAAGGGTTTTTTAAACTATTCTTGTATTTTGAAATTAACTGTTGTTACTACATGTCTCTATATTTTAGCTCTAAGTATTGTATGTGGAAATTAATTGTGGCACAATCATTCCCAATTTACCTTTTAAGAATAGTGCTAATAAGCAGAGTATTGCTCCACAGAAAGAAGAATGAATAATGCTTTGTAGGAAATCTTTAATTTTTGTATCAGGTCTTCTCAGCACCAAAACACGTAGCTTTCATGGACTTGCCCAAAAATACATGTTGGAGTTTCATTTTCTGTATCAAAATGATCCTTATTTAAATGCATCTCTCCTTTCATCTGTATATATCTTTGTTGCTGTATGTATCTTTTTTTATTGGAGGCAACAGGTCCTTTCTGTAAAAAAAACACAAAAAAAACCCTGGGCCAAATCAGGGCATTGTCCCTGTGGAGCTGGAGTACATAAGCCTGCATTTACGTCACATTCTAAATTCAGTTCTAAAGAAGGGTGTGTTGGAAAGATACAAGATTATGTGTGCCTATTAGCCGCTTCTCCAGGATGGAAAAAAGATAGCGTGCTAATTATTGTCATGAGCCCTGGAGGGGAAGGTGAGTGAGTGGGCAAAGCTGTGAGTGCTGGAAAGTGGGGGAGACAGTTACTGGGAGTGGAGTTGACAGTTTGTCTAGTGTATATCTAGATTCTGATAGCTGCTCCTGGGTTTCTAGTATGCCAGATTTCTGTGTGGTGCTAGCCAGATAAATTTTTAACTTATGTTTCTCAGTATAATGTTAAAACAAATCATCACTGTACAGATTAGTGTCCCATTTTAACAAATGAATCTGTATCCTACTTGGTGTTTAATCAGATAGTGTTTCAAAAAATGGATTGAAGTAATATTTATCATTAAACAATGGGATTCTTCTTCTTGGAAGAGGAGGTTTTTACTTTACAGCTCTGTGGCTATGAATCACTGTCGGACCAGATACATGGGCAGCTATATTTTGTCTGTTAAAAGTGCCATAGATATTCTTGAAAAATCACCAGGAAAATAGTTGAGGCCATATTTAAATTTTCCAACAGCTGAGTATGCTGGAGAATAAGCACAGCCAACTTTCAAAAAAGCAAATGGTGAAGATGAATCTGACTGTGCTTTACAAAACAATGAGGATTCACACTTAATTTAAAAAAAAAAAAGAGTTGCTGTTTCATGTACAAAAGCTGCCTTCAGTGTAGTGTGAAAAATAAACATAGGCATTTTTCGATTTGGATTTCTGCAGATACTGAAGTGCAAATTTATTCTTGCAAAATCTCTGCCTTGTCCATTGACGTTTTCCTTGTATTTTTTCAAAGCTGTTTGGACATGTAAGCCACTAGCATAACAAATCATCAAGAATCAATCCACTGAGAAAACAGCTTTAATACTGAGCCCAAAGGACTTTATCAAGATTCAGCATTTTATACCTATCACTTAGGCTGCGAGAGGGCAAGAGCTATGTGGGCTTCCCAGTGTTTCTTGGCAGAATTTTTGGGAGATGAACAAAAACCCCTCTACTTAAGGCCAGTTTGAATGAGTATTTTAAGAATAACAGTTTCTTATGTTCCAGTAAAAAAATGATAAAAGTATTAAATATTTTGATGCTAACTTATTAAAATTAGTAAATGAGGCAGTGATGTTCTGTAAATTGAGTAAATATCTTAATATACTCTTAAAGTAGCTACACTTATAGTCAGTTACATTGTTACAATTTGTTGTAACAATTGCATAATTTTAACGTTATTATTCCGTGCATAAGCATTCTTGTCATTAGTTGCATTTCTGTCACTTTTGCATAACATCAAACAGGTAGTACTGTGTATAATATATATTCTATTATTCTTAGAGTCCTTTTCTAAAGGTGCATCTAATTTCATGACTAACATCACTTGGTACCCACATGGTCATGAGGGTTACTTAAAATAAGTGAGAAACTGGCACGTGTTAGTAGTGCACTTTCAGCCCATATAAACTTCCCATATTTTCTGCCAGTGCCATATTTGGGCACACCTGGTAAGAATTCTTGCAAAGAATTGTGACTTGGGCAGCCTTTCTGGATGTTGGATATTATGTTGCTTGGAGTTTAAAAAAAGCCAAAACACAAAAAACCCAAAACAACAAGAAAGCCAACAAACCCCCAAAAGTAAAAATAAACCCCAAAACAAAACCAAAAACCAGACCAACAAATTATAAATGACATTGATATGTGTATGCAGTTCATTCTTCTATCTTCATAAATGATTGTGTCAGGATTGGCTTTTTTCTGTGAAATTCAGTGTTTAGGTTTACAGTCTTGTGTAAATGTCAGTTAGTAATCAATAATTTTTCTAAGAGTTGATGCCAATTATTCCTTTCAACTAAATCTGGTTTTAGGACCTTTTTATTCCTGAGATTAAAAATAGGATTTATTCTCCTTACAATGTTTCTGTACCTATTTCCCAGTATAAAGTTTTTACTCTGATAATAGATGTAGAGTATTACAATCCAATTTGTTTGGATAATCTTCATTTTTCTCAGAACTGGGATGCATTACTCATGGATACCAAGCTATGAATGTTAATGCTGATATTTACTTCTCTTAGGAGATCATGTGCTTAGTTTTCACTTGTTTAAATTTTGTAGTCTTAGGGGATGTGTGTTGTGTTCTTTTGGAAAGTAACTGCTGCTTTTTAGATTCAGCAGCATGGCTGCTGTGATACTACACACTTTAAAAAAAGAAAAAAGTCTTGCTGAAATTTTACACCGTCTTGTCTGCCAATAGCTCCCAGTTTGACTCTTGACATTTGTTTTAAAGAGCTCTTTCATTTCTTCCCTGAAGAAAGTAAGTTCAGATGGATGTTTTTAACATTTTGGGGGCACATTTACATGTCCTGTTGAATATCCAGAGTTCCCCTCTGATCCTGACATCTGCTTTGCTCTTGTAGCTGGTGATCAATCAAAATAATTGTAAAAAAACAGCAAATGATGTAGAGGGAGAGGTCAGTTTTGTACAAGCAGTATTCAGTGCTCTGCTATTATGAAAGATAAGTGTTAGCGGCACTGTTGCATGGATCCAAATCACGTTACTAGAAAAAAAAAAAAAAACAACAAAAAATGTAGTCTCACTCTGAGAAATAAAGAAATTTTGGAGTTGAAGCGCAAGACTTTGCACTACCTGGGATTTGGGTTTTTTTTGGCAGTTCTTTAAAAGGTTGTTTTGATTTTATTCAAAAGTACAGCACTTCTGCTTCTGCCAAAGTACTGTTCTGAGTTATTTCTGCTAAGGCTTTCACAATGTTTTAGCACGTTTGCTGATTAGAACAATGATGAGACCTGCTACAATTCTTCTAGGTTTCAAAAAGAACTGTGTGCAGATAATGATGATAGGGACTCTGGTCAGTAGCAAACAGAACATATTTGAAACCTGCTACTGCTGTCACCTTATTAGCTGTCACTGTTTTCAGAAATGGCTGGATCAAGTCAGAAGAGAAGCAAAGATCTAAGGGTTCAATAACTTACAGATTTTTAATTTTTTTTTTTGTCTTAACCATCTTTTCAGGACTATTTGTTTCTCAGGAAATTTCAGCTGTTCACTTTAATGTCCAGTTCTAGTCTGCTGTCCAAAGGCTTTTACTTTGGAATAGGAACACATTTTTTTTTTTTTCTGGAGTCAATATAATAAAGCAACTCTGAAAAAAAGGAAAAGAAATCGGTCCAGTTGCAAGCAAACAGTGACATATTTCTATTTTTATAACTGTAAATGGTCTTCAGTACCTCTGTCTCATCCAGGAGCATTGAGAGCTGTTCAAGCAAAAGAAAGCTACTACCATTCTCTTCACAGAGGGAGGAGAAACTCAAGATGTTCTCTGTAGTTAGTGGTCTAGTGCGGTTTGGTAATGATTTTAGATCATTACATTATTTTAGATTATTATAAATAATTTTAAGTATGCTGTTAACAAAGTATTAAACCATTGAGGAGTTTGAAGAGCCTATGTGACTAAAAGCTTTGTGAAGCACAATAGACAATGTTGAAGTGTGAAATTCAAATGCAAAGGTGGAATGCTAATTCATAAAGGAAAACTTTTTTCAGGATGTGGTAACTTGACATTTATTTTCAGAAAAGGTTAAAGACAATTATTGTGATAGGATTTTGAAAAATTTTAGCAATTTGTGACAGCAAAAGTGTGCATGCTGTAGGTGCTGAAGTTAAAGTAGAATTTGTATCTCTAAAAGGGAAGTGTCTTTGTGCAAAATCACACCTACAGTTTTTCAATGCTTTTTTTTTTATTTGGCCATTTGTCTATGTGCTTATGGGCCATTAATCTATAGTAGTTGACTAAAACAATATTTCAGAAGCTTCAGAGAGGCAAAATGTGGTTTTGACACCTAGAAATATCAGTTACTAATTTAAAGTGTATGGAGGGTGTTAAATAGCACTGCTCCTAATCTAGGTCTAGAACCCTGCTTGTGGGGTGTTTTTTTCAGTCATAAGATCGTTTTGTCATATAGTTAATACATTTGTTACAGGCAGGCTTTGCTTTTAAGGGAAGAACATATTTTTTTAAAAAAGATGTTTCTCTGGTACAATTTGTAAAGCATGTCCCTTGCCTGCTGACCTTCCTGAAGGAATCTCAGTTTAAAAAAAAATAAATCAGAAGTAAGTGGTCTCAGTGCAGTTTGTCCATTTCTTCGGGCTATTTGGTTTGGTTTTTGGTTTTTTTTTTCAGAACTGTTATTTCAGTGATGTGAACTAGCTGCCCTATTTACTTTCGTTTCCATACTAAAGTGTCCTGAATGAGTAAATTAATTTTGTCCTTTTTTATGAACTTGCAGAAGTGAAAAGAGGACGTAAAAATGACCTAAAATGAAAATGTCTGCCTAAAGAAGGAAGAAGAAAGGCTTTCTTTTTCTTGAACCTATCCTCTGGGGTTTGGCCTGGTTACTGGCATTACTTAAACTACAAGCTAATTCCACTTATGGTAGCTACATGCCATTAAGAACACAGGAGAATAGCCTGTATTTGCTGAATGTTGCTGGGAGATGTTCCTGTACGTATTAAGTACTAGGTCGTTTGTTTGGAACTACTCTGGATTCTTTGGTTGTAAGAATTGAAAAAAATCACAGAATAATTCCAATTGGAAAGGACCTCAGGAAGTCTCTATTCCAACTTCCTACTCAAAGCAGGATCATTTATGAGTTCAGAGCAGGTTACTCAGGGCTTTATACATTCAGGCCTTGAAAAACTTCCAGGTGTGGAGGCTGCACAAGCTCTACGTTCAGTTTTTAAAGATGACCAATTGTTGTTGACTTGAATGGTTTTTAGTCTCGAAACCCATCTCAGAAACACCGTATTTTCATCAATGCTTTAATATATCAAATTGGCTTACTGATCTAAACAGGTCTGAACTATCCCGAAGTAGTGGAAGACAAAACTCTTCAGGTAATTTTAGGGAAATAACCTGTAAGTTTAGGATGGGTTTTCTGTCTTCCAGTGTCTGCACAACACAGAGCTGGACTTGCAGTAAAAGGTTCTTTCCAGTTACCTCTTTCTGCATATTCTTGTCCCCTGCAAGAATATGTGCATGATCTGATGGTTTCTCAAAGTTGTCTGTTTGGTTTTTTTTTTTCTTTCTAGCTATATACTGGCAATATGTCTGCTTTCATAGAGGTATTTTTTTTTTCCACAGGAGTTATTCCAGTCTTAGCATATTGTGCGTCAAAGCAACCTGTGCTGCCATATTTTGGTTTAGGCTTATATGAATAAGGCTTAGCCAGGAGCCTCTAGAATACAAAAGTAAAGTGAAGAATTTAGTGTTCTGACTGGCAGTGGGCCTGTGTTTTCCTTTGTTTCCTGAAGTAGTTAATGAACTAGGTTTGTCTCCTGGGAAAGTGACTCAGGCTTTTAACCGTACTAAAATTTGAATTTGACTACTCATGGAAAGAGTACAGTTGATCCAATTCTTACTGAGCATGTTTTCATAGCAAATATAGGCATTTAACTTTTATGGCACAAACTCACCTCTGGGACTAGAAGTATTGCAAGAGTGATAAAAATACTAAGTGCTTTGCAGTATGATATCCTGCTACTATATTCATTAAAAATAGATTGCGTGGTATGACTTAATCAAGAATGATCAGGTACCACCTAGAAAACAGATATCCAAGAAACATATTTCTTTTTCCTAAGGCAAATAGACGAGGTGGTACAGATGATGCTTTTTACAGGCTTATATGTGAGATGTATGCTGCAGAGCAAAATTACCTGTCTGGTTTAGGCCCATGTTAATTGCAACCAGCCATACTTCATTTAAACATTATGCAGTAAAAGGGTCACTTTCTCTGAATCACAGTTCTCAGGTACTTAAGGAAAAATATAAGCATTACTTACAAGTGTACCTAAAATTTCTTTTATTGTTGCAGGTTATTTTAGTATCTGCTAACAAGCTGACTCGATATATAGAGCCATGCCAACTAACAGAAGATTTTGGAGGAACTCTCACCTACGATCACATGGATTGGTTGAATAAGAGGCTGGTTAGTTTTCTGTTTTTCTTTTAATTTCTCATTTTTGAGCCATGATTTTTTATTTGTATAGAAACTGCTAAGTGTGTAGAAACGGTCATATGTGTAGTAGTGCAGTTCAAATGCATGAATAGTCTTAGGATAACTAACACTGGATTTGCTCAAGGGTTGATAAATTAGTGTAATCAATTTGTTGAACCAACAGGTTCCATAATGAAGCTCTCTAGTAGACCCTCACTCTAGAATTATAGAATGGTTTGAGTTGAAAGGGACCTCTAAGATCATCTTATTCTAAACCCTTGCCATGGAAGAAAAGCCAGAGTTTATGATATAATCACTACAAAGAGAAATTGTTTGGCTGCTGACAGGAGAAATCGAAAACAAGGAGGAAATACTTGGACTCTGCAATCTTCCAGGGTTGTCTCTTAGGCCTTGGTTCCTACACTGAAACCTCTCTCAGTGCAGTTTCCCCAGTAAATACAGAGATGCAGTCAATGTCTAGGAGCAAATACACCACATGGTGTAAATTAATAGATAAAAATTGTTTAAGCAACTCCTGGTGCAGATAGCACTCCAGAGTGTTTTTAATTGATTCTTCAGAGATAATTGTTTTTCAGTTACTGAAATTTTTTTCAGTTACTGAAATTGTATGTGAAAAAAATATTTAATATTCAAAGAAACAGTGTGTTCCTTTCCTATGCAGGGTATACTTAAAATGTGTTTATCCATCTAGGATCTCCAGTCTGACTATACAGGCCTGTTATAATTTATTATTGGTTATCTTATATAATGAGAGAAACTGGTAGGGATATTTCTATATAATATATCTTTCCTTTAGTTATTTGTTACAATATAGCCCATATTAACAATGATTAAAAGCTGGAATCTTCACAAAGTTGCTAATTTTAATCCAGTCAAGTGAGTTGTCAGATGCTTGTGTGACATGCCTAGCATTATTCTTAAGATTTACTTAAAGGCTTAAATGAAAACGTAGAATAATTGTGTCCATGTAAACTTGCAGGTTTTGCAGAAATCTCAATTTTTCAGTATTTAATAATTCAGTCTGTCTTCATTATATTTAGTGCAACATATACTATCCACTAAGGAATCTTAGTGCTCCTTAGTTTCCTTGAACAAAGCTGTATTTTCTACTCTTTCTACCCTTCCACCTGAATGTTGTTCAGATGCTAATGCGCTAATGCCTTTAATACTGCCTGTCCTGTAATTTTTAGTTCTTAAATTAAAACTTGCCTTTTAGGTATTCGAAAAGTTCACAAAAGAATCAACATCCTTACTGGATGAGCTTGCTCTTATTAACAATGGAAGTGATAAAGGAAGTCAACAAGAAAAAGAGAGGTGTGTGATTTGCTTTTTGGATTATAAAACTTCATTGGAAATACAAACAATATTGGAAGTGTGATATGCCTTAAATATTTTGAAATGTGTAAAGAAATTCTGAGTTCATAATGTAGAATACAAAATTCATCAGTGTGTGTGTGTAGAAAGCTGCTCATTTGGCTATTGACTATATGCAGCTGCACTTCTGTTTTGATATGAGATGAAAAAGTGAGGACTTCACTGAATGAGGAAGGAAACATACAGCTTCAGGTAGCTCCTGCCTTAGTTGAAGCTTTTAGTGCTACTGTAATGCAAATTACTAATAATGTTTGTTACTTGTTTATTATTATTAATGATGTTTTTCTTGTTTTGTTAAAGATCAATAGATTTGAACTTTCTTCCATCAGTTGATCCTGAGACAGTATTGCAGACAGGTATAGTAAGTCAAAAGTTGGTCAATAAAGTAACATTATTCATTTTCTAAGTCCCAAATGAAAGTACAGAGGGCACAGTAACTATTTTAGCCATCTTCACAATGTAACAAACATCACTTAATGTCATCTTTGGCTTAAAAAAGTGATGTCAACAAATAAATGGAAGAACTCCAAATATGTCTTTTTAAATATGGTTTTTAATAATCTTGATAACATCTTTACAATATTACCATAATTAATACCTTTAATTTTGAGAATACATTTTTTCTAGATAATGTTTCTAGATAATGTCAGTATGTTGGCCTTATAGAATGAATTTCTCTTGGTAGCCACCAAATGGTTACAATATATAGATAGTATTTTCCTGCATGATTCTGATAATTTGTCAGCCTGGTTCTGACCTGGCCTTTGGTAAAAGCAATGAATACCATCTTCTGACTCTTTGCTGCTTAGATTCTCCCTTCAGCATTAAACAATTTGGGGTTTTTTGAATTGAAATCTTTTTTTTAAGGTGAACAAAACAACATATGTCGGGCAAAACATTTCATTTTTGTATAAGCAGATGGCTCCCAAGAGCATTAGCTTATATGCATTCTCTGTTTTCTTAATTATGGTATAATGAATTTTTTTTTGAGCTGTGAAGTTTAATACCTTTCATTAAATCATGGAAGTTCCTAAGAGGCAACCTTTCTTTTTGCTAGATTCACTGTATTGAAAGTTTGAGAATAAAAAATGAAACTCTCCCCAATTAAACTTTTCCATCTCTTAGGGGTAAATATGAACAAACTGGGGTTTTAGATAAAACTTCTGTCTTCCATGGTTACAAGTACTGTTGCTTTCACAGGCACCAAATCTACATATGAAGTATAGTTCATAGAATTTTATAAAAATCTAGCTTAAAAAAATAAAAGTTCTATGGAAAATGTTTGTAGTAACTGCTGAAACAATACAATAAAAATTCAAAGTTATCCCAGTAGAACTATGACTTGCAAAAGCCTTTAAAGTTTTTGCCGATCTGTGTAGTACTATAAAAGATGTTTATTTCCATAGAATGGCAAAATGTATTTGAATTCTTAAGACATGTTCATTCCACAATAATATATGCTGAGTAATTTAAAGCTGCTTGCTCCAATCTCCAAAGCCCTTGGCATTTTGATGTCTAGATAATCTTAGTTGAATTTAGACTCTATATTTCTTCTGCATTTTCCTTGAGATATTACAATTGCTATCCTAGCTGTTAATTTTTTTCTTTTATTGGATTGGCATGTTACAATTTTAAGACCTGCAAAACTGATGATATGGAATTGGCAGATTTCCACTTTAATACTAACATTTCTTTAGTGATCAAACACTGTTTTATTTGTTAACTTGTTCATTGAGCTTTTGGGGAACAAATTGGGTTTACTGGTATTATGGTGTTTACATCCTGAAAACTTTACCACAACTTAACAGTAACATTCTTCAAACAGTTTAAATAGAGGATTAGGCAATCAAAATATACTGGTTTTGCGTCTGTGAAAGTCATTATACAGATTCTGTAGCCTGATACTGTGCTTAAGAGCACAAAGAAGAGAGTAAGAAAAATGAGGAAAAAGTATTGATCAAAATACTTAGGATTCAGCCTCACAGTTTCTATGAAATTTTTTACTTGCTATAAAAATCCTGAAAGATAAATTATATTCTTAGTTTTAGTGCTTCTAGATCATTCATTTAATCTAAGAATATGAATTGTTTGAGAGAAATGCTTCAGATGCCACACAGTATTTTGAAGTAAACCAGAATACTTACAGTTGTTTTAGTCTCAGAATTGTGCTTTGCAATTGTTTTCCACATTGATCAGTGCTATTGTCAATATGAATGTTAGTCACAGTATCTGTTTTATATATCGAAAATAAAACATACCGTGTGATTTTTACCCTATTGTATGACTGATACACAAAGTGCGGGCAGTGCTCTGCTTGAATGGGTATCATGAAATGTGCCCAATGCATGAAAGATCATTAGCTGCAAAAATGTACCATTGAATGGTCTAAAAGCAGGCATGATTACTAATAATTTTTTGCTTATCTTTTGAATCTAAATTAACCAAATCATTATATGTATTCTTCAAGGTCATGAGTTACTATCTGAGTTACAACAGCGTCGATTCAATGGTTCAGATGGAGGAGTATCCTGGTCTCCAATGGATGATGAACTACTTGCTCAGCCACAGGTCATGAAGCTACTAGACTCGCTCAGAGAGCAATATACCCGCTACCAGGAAGTCTGCAGGCAACGTAGCAAGCGGACACAACTAGAGGAGATTCAGCAGAAGGTAATGCAGGTAAGCTTGGAGTTCTTGTATACTGTGAACCAGTGGCTTGAGCTCAAGTCCCAGACTGTGTTTCCTACAAAACTAAAAATCAAAAGGTGAGAGCTTCATGTCTCCTTTCACTCCTCAAACTGCAGTGTGCTAGTTTTGCGCCTAGTTTTTGTGGTTATCACAGCAACTTTCTAAAGGTCATAATAAATTGGTTTGGTCCTTTGGAAGCAGGCATGTAATTAGGACTTTCAACATTTTCTCAGCAGAGTCTCAGTAGAGAAAAATCAAGAAAATGGAATTAATTTATTCCTTTTGTGTTTATTGCTTGAAATTAGATTTATATGTTTTCAAGCTTCTGTATAGTTTGAATATGCAGAAAATGAAATGGATATTGCTTTTAACCTTTCAGCATTGATGTTTCTAATGCATGAGGAGTGCAAGTCAAGTACTTGTACTTCAGTGTTCCAGGTATGTGAAAAGATAAAAAATCATCAACCTTGTTATTTCGAGCAGTGAAAATATAATTCTACTGAGGGAGATATTTTTCACTTACGTAGTAGTTAATGTTATTATAAAAAACATTAAAAAAGCAAATGTCATCTTTTGATATGTTGAGCTGGAAATAATAAAAATATGTAAGAGCTGAAAATAGTACTATGTAGAATGTATTAGCACAGCTGTGGATGTAATAAGGTAAGATTTTTTTTGGTGTTGAAATTATAATGGTTGGAAAAGATTTGCTGATTGAAAAAAATTTGTAATGTAGTTTGGCAAATTGGCATTGTTAATGCATTTAAATAGACTTGTTTACTGGGATATCAGTCTTATTTTGTGGTATTTTTATTAGAATAGTTTTTTTGTTTCACCGTCTAAACTATCGATGCCACAACCTTAAGTGAACTGAGGCTCAGTACAGAGGAAAAACATGTTTTGTGGTTTTACTAAGCTAATCAGCTTTATAAAGTGCATTTAAAATCTCTAAATGGCATACAAATGTATGGGGAAAAACTTACTAAATCTAGATTTAGTTTCCTTTTGGTTTACAGGAGAAAATTAGGCTAACAGAGAATATAACAAGAAGTTGATGGGCTGGAGGAAATCAGTAGAGGCGAAGTGCTGTGAAATTTATTTTGCCAAAACAAACAGAAGTTGTAGTACAACATGTTTGCAGTAGTTTCACTTGGAATGGGAGTGTACATAGAAAGTTTTTCCTTTGTGTTGCTATTATTTTTTTTTAGTGTTTCGATTTCCTGCTAGCTTTCATTGCAGTTGATTCCTATTTCATTCTTTGTATAGCTGCTTACATTGCTAATCACTCCTGGCTTGCTTTTGTGTTCCTGTTTAATTTTTCACTATTTGCTGCTTTTGCTTGCTGTGAAGTGCTTAGTTCTTAGTCCTGTCTAAAGCCCTCTTACTGTAACGCCCTCTCTTCCTTTGTACCTTTAATATCCAACCCTTTAACTACCACTCTCCTCTTCTGTTACACAGTTTTGTTTCCCTTTCCTTCATCTTTCATTCTGCAGCGTAAAGACAGCAATGATTTCCAGACATTTTCCGATAAGCAGACTGCTACTAAACAGCCTGCTAACGAGCAAGTCTGTATGGTATATGATAAATTCTAGCTTTGTCCTCTGTAAGCAGAGGTGTAAGCAGACCGTACTTACAAACCTCTGTAAGCATGGTCACAGCAGTGCAGTAGTTGCTGGGAACTTGTACTGGGGAGGTGGTCTTGGTCAGAGAGGGCACTGCAAAGCAGTAGTCCTGCACCCTGTTTCAGGCTTGCATGAGGACTGTAGTTTCCATATGTGAGGAAACACTGAAGCCATGCTGAGGTTACAGGGTGCCTGCCTACAGGACATCTGGGTGCCTTCACTTCTAGGTCCATTCCATATTTAACTAGAAACAGCTGTGCAGAGGTGCTGAGCATAACAGGAAGTTTCTCTTTAAACAATAAGAACATAGAACTGTAAATTCTTAGTTTGTCCTAGAAATGATAGAAGGAAGATTAGGGATGCTTCCGGAGTAAAGAATGTATGCTCTGAATATATTCTGTGGATGGGGCTGGGGTGGTGAAAAAGAGGAATGGGAAGACACAGACATGATGGCTAAAAGGTGGGGTGAATTGTATGACCTTCTGTAATGGTCATTCTTGATTACTGTTGCAGTGTAGCCTAGCAGCACTAGGAAAATGATACTATTAGTCCTTTTTTCATTTGTCGTTGTGGTTATGGTGTTACATTGTGTATTGTATTATACTTCCTGAAAAACTGTGTGAAGTTGTTCTGTCATCTTTGTTTAAACAAAAGTCACATTCATGAGAGGAAGCTGGCTTCCTATGCTTTTTCATTAAGGTTCAGAATGTGGGGGTATTCCTGCATTTCTTTACTTCAGCGACTTCAGTCCTGAAGTGTTGCACTAGGTTTCATCACTACTGTCTCTGTTTTCTAGATATTTAAAAATTTATCATAAAATTTTGCCGTAGATATCATCTGATAATTCAAATGTGCATAAGGAACCCAAAATTTGAGATATTCTGCTTTGCTTTGAATAATACCAACATGAAATAGTTTCAAAATAATAATAAGACTAAAAGAAATCCAATACGCTAATCCAAAATTGTATTGGCATGATCCTGCAAAGATTTCTGCAAAGGAAATCACATGAGATGTGGCCATTGAGACTGTAAGAGGCTTCTGTTATTTGAATAGAGCAGGTTGAAAGACATAAAAAGTATATACCCTGCACTTCAGCGTTAATATAGTCAATTAAATAAGGAGAAAACTCTCAGGTGTGAGGTTGAATACAGCTATGCATTGTCATTCACTTCGGCAAAAAAAAATTGTTTGAACATGAGGTCCATTATCAAGAAAATTGTGTTTTAAGCTCTTTTATTGACAGAGGTATGAAGTAGAAGTATGTATGTGACAAGTCTTTTGCTAGCTGCCACCTGCTTTCGTGGACCTTAAGGTTAATGAAAAGTAGTCTACTTAAAGCTTTTGAAGATGTGAATGGATTCAACAAAAAAGATTTTGACAGATCCTAAGATACTTTTTTTTCATAAAAATGTACTTACTTTGAAGTTTTTCTGCTTATGTTACAAAATTAGTTTTATACCTGTTTTCATGGAATTGATTTGCAACTTTATCATCTGTATCTTATTGACAGGTAGTCAATTGGCTTGAAGGTCCTGGATCAGAACAGCTACGAACCCAGTGGGGAATAGGTGA
Source organism: Gallinago undulata (assembly GCA_026546715.1). Taxonomy (NCBI): domain Eukaryota; kingdom Metazoa; phylum Chordata; class Aves; order Charadriiformes; family Scolopacidae; genus Gallinago; species Gallinago undulata. The sequence continues at coordinate 33,008,625 of JAOTQQ010000079.1, forward strand.
TTCCATTAGAGCTTCACAAGCTTTACAACAGAAACATGAAGAGATTGAGAGTCAGCACAGTGTGAGATTTTCCATACCTTTATCAAGTAGCAAAATAATTCTAAGTACATGCAGTTATGAGCAATGTATTTTGGTTATGAGTATCTAGGAATTTTGCATAATGCATGATTTTATGGGTTACAGAGGTAAGTACCTGAACAGTTTAAGATCTTAATATGGTCATCATATGTACATGTTATTTATTTTGTTTTCCAGTTTTGGAAAATACTGATTTCTATCTACAAATTTTCTTGGGTTTGTTATATTGCAGCTGTTCTTAAATTTTCATTTTGAGTTTGAGCAATAAATTTTCTTTTTCCTCCTTGCCAAAAATGGCTGGGAAGTCCTGTACTTCTCAGGTCAATAAGTTTAATATTTTTGTCTTTATTAAACTACATTTACCAGTAACTGAAACTGGCTTAACCTTTTCATTAAGCAAGACTTAAGATACGGTTGATGTACATGATGAAATCTTGAGAACAGATTTTTAAAAATAGAGACCATTTAAAATAGACTGTTTTGTAACTGTACTGCCTTTATGCCTTTCCTTCTCCTTTTGAAGAATTCCAAAAGTTCAGTAGAATTTTGTCTTTCTATCAGATGATTTACTGTAATTGGGATATGAATACTCAGTGATCCCAAAGGGAGTGTTGGTCACAATGCTTCTACTCTTTTCTCATTTTCCTTGATGTAGCTATTGACAATTCTTTCTACTTTTCCTAAGTTCCCTTTACAGTCATGACAAAGAAAATAGTAACTGGGTTGTAATTTTTCTGACATAATTTAGAAAAACAAAACAAAACAAAAAAACCCAAAACCAACCCAAACCTTTTTTTTTTTTTTCCTGACTTTAATTCATGAGCAATATACCTGAGCTGTTATTTTTGAGCAAATGTCAACCTTCTCTCCATGGTTTTGAGCTGTTGCATATAGCTGTGCTTAATTTTCCCTTAAGGAAAGGCTCAGAAAAATACACTTTTTAGATCTTGTTTACCAGTCTCTTAATTTCATTGATAGCTTGGCCAAAATCATTTGCTGCAACTGTTTTACTTATTTTTAGTTTTTATATTTAGCGTTAAAGTGCCTAGTCTAATTTTTTTTATTTGACTTCTCATATTATAATTCACTGTTCAGGCTCAGAAAGCTAGATTTGTGTCTAAAGTTAATAACAAGTGTCTAAAGGTAATAACAAGAGTTATGTTGATGTTGTGTGAACTTGAGTTTATTGAACCTGTACATCTGTAGTAAATGTATAACAATGGAAGGTGTTTCCATATTATGTCATCTTAATTTCTCCTTTTAGGGTAGATAAGAGATTTATTCTGCTCTTAGATTTTTGGTTGATTGCTAATTCAACTTTTCCATTACTTTTTTTTTCCCCTCCTTGCATCTTTTCATACTCTCTTTCTTCCTGTGAGCAGACAGTTAGAGGCAGCTTTGGGTAAAAGGAAAAAAAAATTCAAAATATGGATATTTATATTCTATTTTGCATGCTTTTAAGTAAATGATGCAGAAGCTGAAGGCATAACTTGAAAAAATTGCAAATATCCCAAAAGGATGTGACAAAAATACTAATTAAACCAGATATTTTTGGCCAATAGATGGTGCCATTCCATAGCATTAGAGGCATATAGAGCATTTGAAGGTCACTTAACTGTAGGCCAAAATAAAAGCTGTTGAGCAAATGTGTTTTGATTTACAGGCATCTCAATTATGCAAGATGTGAACGTGATCTTGATGTATCAAGTAGTTTTTAAATCTGACAGATCTGTTAAATATTTGAACTTTTTTTTGCAAATACACTACTGTGACAACATAACTCCTGCAGTAATCAAAGCATTTGGAAAAATATACATGTTTTGAACTGAGTAGTATAAAGCTTTCTTTAAAAAAGAAACAACAATCATTTTGAAGTTGTTGTTGTACATGTTGAAGTAAATGGATACTCAGTTTTATTCGGAAGATAGAGATTACTTCCACTTTAACAGTAATATTTTTTTCTAAATGTATTAAAAAATAAAATTCCTTGTTTCAGTCATGTCACTGAAAGTGACACCTAGATAGTTTTAGGAACAGCTTTTTGTAATAGCTTGCCACTTTGAGAAATATCTCTTGTTTCAGGAGATCACTATAGACATATAAGCATTAGAAATAGGTTTAAAAATAGTGGAATTCTTCTGTTGGTTCAGTAAAATAGTTTCAGTGGTAGACTGTTCTGGGAGCTAATAGCCATGCCATGTTACCTTCCCATCTTTCTTTCTTTTTTTAGTACAGTACATACATTAAAAGGCACTGAACATTTTGTAAGTTGATTTGAAATTAGGAATGATTTTTTCCTCCTCTGTGAGATTTATTTCATAATTAGTGTGAGCTGTAATAAGTTTCTTTTAAAATCTGATTATTAGTCTGCAGTTAGATGTATGCCATTTTAAGAGAAAGAGAATTATGTTTGGTAGTATCTTAATACTTAATTTTCTTGGTTTTGTAGGAATGGTTTGCTGTTTATGTTGAGCTTAATCAGCAGATAGCAGCTCTTCTAAATGCAGGGGATGAGGAGGATCTTGTGGAATTAAAGGCATTGCAGCAGCAGCTGAGTGATGTGTGTTACCGGCAGGCCAGTCAGCTGGAATTCAGGCAAAATCTATTACAAGCAGCCCTTGAATTCCACAGTGTTGCCCAGGATGTAAGTTTTTAATTTAAACTTTTCAGTCTCACCTGCCTTAGTATTATAAATGTTGAATACACTGGAAAAAAAAATAATGGGGAGGGTGTGTGCTGGGAAGTATAATGTCACTTAGAAAATTGCATGTCTTAATTTACTGTAACTGAAACACTGAGAAGGTGGTTTTCCCACTTTTGAGGAGGGAAGTGCCTTGTAATATGTCTTATGTTTCACTATATTTTAAATAAATTTAAAAATATTTTCCCCCCCCCTCTTGGTGGTTTGTTGTGGGGTTTTTGTTTTGTTTTAAAATTAGGGGCATATGCATGAATTGAACTGCAATTTGGTGTGCTCTTCATAGTTTCTTTTTAAATAGGCATTTATTCCTTTCCTATACCTATTTAAAAAAAATAATCTTGGCTTCCTCCCTATCTGCCATCTGGGGTTATATGTTCTTAGACTTTTATAGACAGGTGGGTCATTTATTTTTCATCTTGATTTTATTTCCTATAGATGAAAAGAGCAATTTCCAAAATGACAGATTTCCAAGTATTTGTAAAAAGATTGCAGACCCAAGGATCAGAAGCTCAAACTTCTTTTTAAATATCAACACTTATGTTGTTCTTCATTTTAGTTGTCTCAACAGCTGGATGGCTTACTAGGAATGCTGTGTGTAGATGTAGCACCAGCAGATGGAGCATCAATTCAACAAACTTTAAAACTACTGGAAGAGAAATTGAAAAGTGTTGGTAAGCAAACGATTTCAGATAAACACATTTGAATTGAATGTATTTCAGGAAAAACTGTAATAATCCCACCACTTCCTATTAAAAAAAAAAGCCCCCCCCAATCCCCTAAAATAATTTCTGTCTCCGAGTCATAGCTAAGTAATGCTGCACCTAACTACCTTTGACTTTCTTATCTTGCTTAAGCTATCTACTGCATAGCAGTTAAATCTGGGAAAACTGTCTAGAAATGTTTTATTTTGTTTCACATGTAATATATGTATTTGTTACATACCATTACCATGCATTTAATCTGTAAACTAACCCCCACTGCTGCCCCAATCATCCTTAGTATCTTTGGACTATAATGCTTAGCTGATCTTTTTGTCTCCAGAACTGACCCATTGATGATTAAGACTGTTATCCACTCAGTTTTAGAATGTTTGTACTGAGTGTTTTGCACAGATTTGAATGTGTATGTTATAAATGGCACATTTAAAGTTGTTACACTGTCAAGCATGTAGAATATTTCAGTTGGAAGTGACAGTGACCATCTAGCCCAGTATTTTGTTAGAGGAAAGAGCTCTGAAGCAAAATGGTAGAAGTAGTTATGATTATGCATAAAACTGTTACCTCAAACTGGATATTTCCTTAAGAAAACAGATAGTAAAGCTGCCAATAACAGATGTAAGAGCAGATTCTAAGTACTGGCATATTTCAATATACAAAAATGTATAAGCCTTATCAGATGTGTTAAGAAGTAGTAACTTCAGCAGGCCATGGAAGAACATTTAGACTACAGCAGCTTAGCAGTGGTAAATATTTTCGGTATTGTGCAACTCTGTGGATGAAAGATGTTAATTAGCTATTTATATGCTGAAAACTTAATACTGTCAGCTTTTATTCCTTTTCTTGTTATCTGCGGGGTCATAAAATAGCAAAGCTTTCTTCACTAATATGGACAAATGCTTACTCCAACTTGAAAAGGGCAGTGAAAGACAGTAATGTCCTTTTCACTTTACAGCCTTCATCTCAGATTCTGTTGCATTTCATATCTCTCCTTTGTGGAAAAAAATAACAAATTGATAAGTGTCCACTGAGTTTTTTCATTCTTTTTTTTTTCTTTAGACTCAGGCTTGCAAGGCTTGCGTGAGAAAGGTCAAAGTCTTCTTGATCAGATATCTAATCAGGCATCCTGGGCCTATGGAAAAGACGTAACCATTGAAAACAAAGAAAATGTGGACCATATCCAAGGAGTAATGGAAGATATGCAGCTTAGAAAACAAAGGTAATAACATTTCTAGTCATCAGGATCTTCATATGCTGATAGGTCAATATATATATATTATTCTTGCTTTATTTTGCTTGCTAATGTATATTATTATTTTTTGCTTTCTCTTCAGTTACACGATGTTGTATAATTGTAATTTATATTTGTGGTATATAAATGGGACAGAAGCTCCCCTGTTGGAGCATATTCCTAAATCCAAGCACCTTTTGTATTTCAGTACTGGATGTAGTATTTAAGTGCTTTTCTTGTAAATGCTCAAGAATTGCACATTCCTTTTGTATGGAGTTAAGGAATGGATGCAAGAGGCATCTTTATATGTTAGCAGTTTGAAATGGAAGGTATAATAAGAGTATAGTAGTGATAATGGCTCTAAAATTATGTATTAATTATGTACAGACTTGTTTATCCTCTTCCTTTTCACAACCTCTGTCCTTTGACCATAGGAAGAAAGAAAGAAAAATGAAATGCTGTTGGGGGTGCAGGATACAAAATGGAGACACATAGTTCAGTTTTCAAAAAATAACTTTTAGAGAGAGTTTTGGAAAAAGAGTGAGTTATCACATTGTAAGCGGGGAAAAATGCTGGGGAGAGTTGAATTTGCAAGATGAATTTTGCCATCATCCTTTTCCTCCAAGCCTTCATTGATTATTTTTTTCTTAAATATGTAGAAGTACTAGATTGGCTACAGTACTACCTTTTGTCTTCTCAACAGTGTGAAACAATCAGATGATGTTGCTCATTATTACTGCTGGAACCCCTGAGACAATTAACAGCTCCCTGTAGAAAGTGCCTAAGCTTTGAGGGCAATGGCTGAACGAAAAGGTGCCTCTAAGGAATGACAAGGTCTAATGAGCATCAGGTTGCTCATTTTAGCAATTAATTCTACTGCTTACAAATTGTTTTCTTAAGGAGCGTAGTGTGTAAGAAACCATGTGTTTTGGTAATGCTTAGAGAAGAGATACTGTTTTGAGTATGTCCTCTGAACCCCCTTTACTTGAGCAGCACCTGTGTTTAGAGGGCCAGCTGTAAAGAGCTATAGAGGACTGTGTGCTACTGTGCAATAAAATGGCAGTTGGAATTCAGTACTGAGAAAAGAAATGCACATGGGAGAAGGAAAAACTTTATGTACAGATTAATGGAGTCTGAACCAGATGTTAACCCAAAGACAAACATTGGAAAACTTTTGCAAAAATTGCTTTAATGTTCAATCAGACTGTCTGAAGCAAGTAGAACACTAAAGATTATTGGCAAAGTAATAGGATAAAGTGTGAGCCCTGTGAGGCCTCTGTGGGGGCAAATCTTACCAATCCAACAAGGTGAGGAACCTGGAGTGCTGTTGGGAGGCTTTGCACTTAGTGCTGGTATTACTCTCTGTATTTTAGCCATATTGGGAATCTTGAGGATGATGATTCTGGTGGGTTGTAGTGCTCAGTTCTATTTATTGCATGTTTCTTACTGTTAAGCAAAGCATTACATATCCTGGCCAGACTGAGCAGCACAGAAATGCTTTATTTGCCTTTTCATAAACACTTGTATCTTAATGTTGCTCCCTGAAAACATTTCCGTCAAACTCAGAGTGCATTGTGTCTGCTATGCAAGTGTTGGTGAGTCTGTCTGTGCTACTGTTTAAGGTGTGAAGATATGGTGGACGTGCGGCGACTGAAGATGCTTCAGATGGTACAGTTATTTAAATGTGAAGAGGATGCTGCACAGGTATGGAAATGCTTACAGAATTTTATCATTTTGGTCTTTGTAGCCCACTGACTAAACTTATGGGAATTGATAGTTGCACAGTATTATTTTTGTCACTTTCAAATGTAGTTTTATTAGTTTGTACAGTGAAAATAAATTATATAGCAATGACTGACAGTAGTGTATTGGGTGATTGCATACATGATCTACCAGTTTGTGTTATTCCTTTTAACTTTTTTCCAAATCAGAAGTGTATGCTGGTACTGAAGTAATTTATGCTTCAGGATTAATTTCTGTTTTATTTTCTAATTTTTATTCTTTTAACTTACATTTTTAAGGCAGTAGAATGGTTAAGTGAACTGCTGGATGCTCTGCTGAAGACACACATCCGATTGGGAGATGATGCTCAAGAAACAAAAGTTTTGCTGGAGAAACATCGAAAATTTGTTGATGTTGCACAGGTGAAGTTCCATCAACAACAGCAATGTTGCAGTTACTACCTTAGTTTATTCTGCTTCACGTAGGCAATGCAAGCCACAAACCAAAGTTTACATTGACTTTCTTAAAAGGCATATATTTCAAATAGTCTTCATAAAGACTTCCGAAGGACTGCAGTCAAATTATTGTAATATGGATGAGCAACTTAGTTTTGGTCTATTTTGTGCTGTACTTCATGAAACAGAGCCTGTCTTTATATTGGTTTACCGGATAGAGCTGACTGTTGGTGTCTGATGGTCCTGCTCATACAAGGAGTTTCGGCACTAGCAGAGTTAGTGGTTGAATAGAATTGACAGCTTTAGTTCTTGACTGTAGCAGCCAACTAATGAATCCTGCTGTAGAAGAGTCTACTCAAATTTACTGAAGCCACAGGGCATGTTCGCACTCCTGTTTGGAAATCTTGAACATGCAAACAGTTACCAGGTACATGTGAAAGCATTTCACTTAAGGATGGAAAGTGTACAAGCTGGGCCTTTTCCAGGTGCTTTCTCAGATGTATACTCCTTTTAGGAGTGTCTAATTCAGACTTGCTAATTAACAGATGTGATGTTTTCAGATTGCACCTGTTATGCTGGAACTGATGTCTCTCCTGATGAATTAGAACTGGCAATGACAGGAGGGTAGCTTGCTGCTACCGTGATGCACCTGGATGCTGGGTGGCCACAAACATGGTGACAGTGAAATCAGTGAGACAGTTGTCTTGGCAGTAGATACCAAGTATCCCATGTAAGATCCAAGCAGCTGTTTGATATTTTCAGGAAGCTCTGTTCTTTTGCCCGTGTGAATGCTAGGCAACCAGGGATTATTTTTTATTTTTTTTTAAAGAGCAAAAGCACAGTTTGGTTATTACGATTTTATTTGTACTTCACCAGCATTTCTTAGTAGACTAGATTAGTTCAATATACTTGTGGATCTAAATTGAGATGGTTTCATGAACTTGTCTGCTGTTGTTTTAAGATGCTAATTAGCTCTAATTAGTTAAATGTAGAGTTTTTGTGTGTACTTACTTTTCCATCCTCTCCAACTTTTAGAGTACTTATGATTATGGGAGACAATTACTGCAGGCAACTGTTGTCCTGTGCCAGTCCCTGCGATGCACTTCAAGGTCCTCAGGGGACACACTTCCAAGACTGAACAGAGTGTGGAAACAGTTTACAGTAACTTCTGATGAAAGAGTGCACCGGCTGGAAACTGCTGTTGCATTTCATTCAAGTGCTGAAAAGGTGAGCATTGTGTTTTCAAGGAAAAAAAAATAAAATTCTTATCAGAATTTAAGCAAACAAAATGTAAAAAAAAATGAAGTTGTTTGTGTTTTGTCCTTTCTAAATATTGAAAAAAAAAAAGGCGGAAAGAAGAACTTAGGCATATTTTTCTAATTGTTAATTTCCATACTTAATGCAATTATTGCTTGCATACTTACATTGGTATAGGGCCTGCTTAACAAGAACAACAGCAGCCCTGAAGTTCAAGTGTGTTGAGTTGGGGTTGGGAGGAATTTTATTTTTTTTTAAACTCTTCAGAGGGGAACTCTGATGTTGATCATAAAGCATTTCTTTCTGTGTTTTAGACTGTACTTGTTAAAGGTAAGGAATGGTTCTTGATTTGTGCTTTTACACAAGGATTAATACAAGACTATGGGGTGATTTGAGATCGTTAGAGAGTTAAAAGGAGTATTGCCTTTTAAGCTGTGTGCTTAAACATGATATCCTTCTCACAAACGGTGTAAAGGAATGCAGGTCTCGCCAGTTTTGTTTCCATGCATGCTTTGTTGCTGCATCATGTAGTTTGCACTTAAAGCATTTTGAACATGCTTTCTTCAAAACACTCCTCTGCTTTGGTATGGTTTTCAAAGTCCTATAAGCAAGTGTCTCACCAGGGTGCCCGGCTTGATGATGCTAGAAGCCACAGAGGATGAGCATTCAACAGTGTTTTGAGGGGTAGTTGCTGTTCAGTAACAGCTTGCTGAAGGTGGGAGGGGGGAGGAGGTGATGGTTTTCAAATGTCTGAATTCAAGATAACATCTGTTAATGTAGATCATGAGAGTTAGGGCCTTTTTGTCCAGGAACCGTTCTTTCTGTGAAGTGATACATTTTAGCAAACCAGTTTAGAGTATTTATCTCTAATATTGACAATAAAATAAAAAAAGTAAATGGGTAGCTGAAAAATAATGGTATTGCTTAAAAACATAATTCTCCTAGCACTATTGTGACATTAATGAGATTGAGGAAAATATGCTGTTAATATCCATACTGCTTTGGGAAAAAATAAGTGACAGGGAGAAGAGGAAGAAAATACAGAACTACCTCCTAATATTGAGTCCCAATCCTGTCTGAAAATGTTCAGACTTTTTTTAACCCACACTGTTCTATATCAGATGTGGATTTTAGTTTTGAAATGGCATGTAAAGGGCCCCTCATTATTCATGTGTATAGAATACACTATTTTGGTTGGAAGAAACAGTCCTCTAGTCTGCCACACCAATTCAGGGCTGACTAAGTCAAAGCATGCTGTTAAGGGCATTGTACAAATATCTCTTAAACACTGACAGGCCTGGGGCATTGACCACCTTTCTAACAGTGTTTGACCATCCTCTCAGTAAAGAAATGCTTCCTCATGTCCAGTCTGAACCTCCCCTGATGCAGCTCTTGAACCATTTCCACACATCCTATCACTGGATACCAGCGAGAAGAGCTCAGCACCTCCATCTCCACACCCCCTCCAGGAAGCTGTAGAGGGCAATGAAGTTGCACCTCAGCCTCCTTCTCTCCAAACTAGACAAGCTCAAAGTCCTCAGCCACTCCTCATAGGACATTCCTTCCAGCCCTTTCACCACATTTGTTCCCCACCTTTGGACATGTTCAAGGATCTTCATGTTCTTAAAATGTGGGATCCAGAACTGTATTCAAGGTGAGGCCACACCAACGCTGAATACAGTGGGATAATGGTTTCTTCCATTTTATATGATTGTCTTGATGCAGGTTACTGTTTTTATGCATTTGATACTTGTTGCTGGAATATTGTCTAGCAATGCTGTTTTTCTTTTTTGTTCCCCCTTAGAATGTAAAATATTCTAGTGCAGAACAGTGGTAACCCTGAACTATCTTCTCAATGTAGCTTAATCAATATTTTCCTTTCTTGAATTATATGAATATTTCAATTGATCTTGTTCACTCAGCCACTTAGTGGCACTTAAAAAACTACATGCTGTCCCTTGTCTGCTTTATGCTGTATTTCTTTTCTCTTTTTTTTTTCCAACAGATTTTGCAAGAATGTCCAGAGCAGCCTGAAGCTTTTAATGAATTGGAGCAATTTGATGAAATTGAAGCAGTTGGGAAATCACTGTTGGACAGACTAACGGTGCCTGTAGTTTATCCTGATGGGTATGCAAAAAGTTTTTCTAATGTCTACTGAATATGCTTTTGGTAAAGTTTTGTAATAGTCTTGTACACAGAAGAGTCCTGAATGTTGATTACTGGCATTAGAAAGGCAGTGCACTAAAACTCATTTAAAAATTCATTCCCATCTTTTCACAGAAAGCAGGCAGGTCCAATTTCAAACTTTTCTAAAGACAATGTGCCCACTCTTTCAAAGTAGTGACTCTTTCACATTCAGAAATTAACTAGATTTTACTTTTGCTTTATGCCAGCAAAGTATGTAGAACTAACAGAAGAATGACCAGCCCCAATATCTTCTCCCTGAAAAAAGTTATCAGAATTGAATCATGGTATTTTGATTAATTTATTTGCAATTCTATCTGGAGTCTTAAGCCAGTAGTACATTGAAGATAAATTTACATGAGATTTATCCAGCAAATAGTATGAGCTATTTGTACTAATTTGAAATTGGTATTGGTGGGTGTCTTGAGCCACAAAAGCAAATTGAATTTAGAGTCTCAGCCATAACAAAACTCAGTTCTCTCTGTTCAGTAAAATACATTTGTCCATTGTGATGCTGACCTTGCAGTAATGTCTTCTACAATGAGTATAATCAAGCCTTGGAATAGTCTCTGGGTGTGTAGGATCCTGCACCGTAGTGAATAAGATCCGAAACCAATATTTTGAATTGGAGGCTGAAACCTTATGACACGATATCGGGCAACTGAAAAGGAAGTTAGTCATGAAAATTAACTTCCTGACATCTTATTTCCAAAATATCATACTGCCTATGCAGTATAGTTTCCTTCAGTAAGGAGTACCATCCATGAAGATGGACCCAGGTCTGACCTAGTAGTGATTTTTACTGCCCTTTCAGTAGCGTATTTGAAAATAGTGGTGGCTTTTTATCGCTGGGAGGAGGGAACCAACACCCTAAGAGGTGTTATGTTTGAAGTATTTTGGTATCACTTTTGTGTAGCAGATTTTAGTGATCCAATGAAAGCAGCAACTGTTATTCTTAAAATCCATGTAACTTCCAGATACATTCTAATGTTTGTTGTTACTTTAATAGTCTGTGAGAGCTCCCCATGAAAGATGATGCTTGCCGTGTTTGGAGGTTTGAGTCCTAACACGATGCTCCTATAGCTATAGGTATGCATACACTTGTCTTTTAGGCAGGCTGACTGAATCCTGAACATTGTTTCTGACTCCTGGCATTTCAGCAGGGTTCTGCATGTCCCCTTTATTAAAAGTGGGATCTTAGCTCTCCTAAGTCCCAGGATCCTCTGCTTGTCATCCCTTGGCATTCTATTTTTGAAGCGTTAAACAACTGGCAAAGAGTTCACTCATTGCTAGAAGTAGTTTAAGAAATGTAGGAACACATGAAATGCCACAAAGTTTGGAGGAGTCTTCATCAGCCTCTTTACCGCTTTGGAATTTTGTCAGTATCTTCTTGGAAGTCCAGGTCACTGTTCCCTGTCCTGCTCATGGCTTTTAATCTGCATTAGGAAAAACATCTGTCCATTCTGTGATCCTGTGTGCAGTTGTGCAATCTGTTGCCTTAAGAGATCCCTAGTCAAAATGAAATAACATTTCTGTCCACTTATTCCTGTCCCCCCACTCTGTCTTAAATCCCTTGCCCTACCACCATTTCCAGTCCTCAGTGTCCGTGCTTTTTAATTAGATTTGATACCTGTTCTTCTGATTCTCTTCAAATCCTCTTTTCACTGACAATTTGTTTAGTGGTTTCCCTAATGTTTCAGCTGTTGCTTTGTTGTGTTTGAGTGAAAAATCAGTTTACACAGCCATATGTTCTCGTCAATTTGAGAGACAGATGACATAATTTGGCAGCATGTGGCGGACTTCACAAACACAGAATCCTTCAATAACACAGCAATTGTATAGCTTCAGAATTCAAGTATGGACAGGTTTCCTTGATTGTCACAGTACTCAAAACTGCCAGACTGACTTTTGATGGGGGTAGCCAGAGAATGCCAGTAAAAAATAACATGAGGAAGTATCTAGTTGTGCTTATAGAATAGCACCCTGCTGTTGTGAGAATCTTTTGGGTATAAAATGGTGATTTAGGATTTGTTACAATTTCATCAATATCTGATATCAAGTCTCATCACTGAGCCTCCAAAGCCTTGTAAAGGTGGCTTTTAAATTTCTAGATGGAAAACATGCCTATTTTTCATATCTGTTTTGTGTTTTCTAGTGCCATTCACATGTATGTTCATGCACTGTCTTATCACTGATAACTTTTAGGGTTTTTTTTTCTTTTAGGTCTGAGCAGTACTTTGGAAGCCCGAGTGATATGGCTTCTGCAGCAGAACACATTAGAGAGAAGATGAAGCTAGTTAGCCTGAAAAAGCAGCTGCTGAGACAACCAGAAGCCACTACCCCAGACAGCTAATACTGACCCTTATCTATGAATTCATAATAGGACTTCAGTTTGTAATCCAGCATGTTGTTTGCATATTACAGAATTTGGCATAATATATTAAAATGCATTTCACAGCCATTATAAGTCTCATCTTTTTTTCAGAGTAAATGTTCTCAGCATCTTAACACTGTACATCTATCAAGCCATAATTATTTAACATGCTATGAAACCATAGATTCCAAGTATCTTATGAAGAGAAACTGTAAACTTTGCACTGAAATTGCTGTAAAGCTTTACCTGACCTGTCAGCTGCTTCTTAGTTAAACAGCTGATGCAAGCTTTGAATGGTGCTAATGAAGTGTTAGGAGTTCCATACTATGAAATTGTAGTTCTTTGCTTGCCCTTATGCCCAGGTGATGTAGTAATTTTAGACTGTAGGTAAAGTCCCTGCAGTGTAGACAGTGGTGACCCTATAATTTTAATTTGAAATACTTTTTAAAAAAAGATCATTTTTATTGTGCCAGTATGCAACCTGCCCATCAAATCTTTGATATATCAAATTCATTAAACAGATGTTTTCCTATTTGTATTGATAATGTATTAAAAGCTGTTTGTGCTTAATAAAAATCATCTTTTTAAAATGTAATATAAATTTGTTCTGGTCTGTATTCCCAAATGTCATTTGTGTTATATTTTTTGTGATGATAAATAGTAGTAAAAATCAGCAAGTCTGTGTAATTTTTCTTAAGAAATACTCTTTAGCACATGGCGGCTGTAAAGGGAACTGCTCTTGAACCATTATTAATAAGAGCAAGGGTCTGTCTTTTTTATTTCCTGAGGGCAATATTTACAGAAAAGAAAGATGGTATGTGCATTAATCAGTGTTACATTAATAACAGTTTTGTTCCCATGTAAGACTGCTACACATCTCTTGTGGCTTATTTCTAGATCTTGTTTCCCTTTGAATATAGAATCTTGAGTAATGTGAATATCCCTGGTTATGCTTTTGAGGTCAAAGAATTTCATCTAATGAAAAATGATTAATGTGAAGTTCATAAACAACTTAAAACCATGAGATTAGTGATAAAATGAAATGTGTTAAGAGAAGGGAATTAGGTTGAAACAAAATTAGCTGTGTGCATAATTTGGTTAGCTTCTTACTCTTCAGGATTTAATGTGGATAAATTCAACATTATATTTACTGGAAGATGGTGTGGTATCGGACCATTTTAGAATACTGCGTGTCAAACAACTGTAGGTCTGAGTACCTTATGTTGACTCACTATATTTTGCTCACAGTAAAGATAACAATACCTGCAGGAAGAGAGCATTATTCCTCTGTAGGTTTTCTTGATGGATCTGTCATTGAAATATTATATTTATTTGTCTCAGTTTTTCCACATTTTCTCCCAGGAAAGCAATGTGTCACATAAAACTATTTCTCTATAAATTTAATAATTCAAAATTAATGGCTTCTCTTCAACTTCAGTGATAAAGGTTGTTTTTTTTTTTTCTGCTCAGGCTGTTTTGGCAGAGGAAATCCAATTATTTGTGGATATATTTGATGTATTAGTACATACTACGTTAATATTAGTTCAAAACCAACTGAAGTTTCACAGTCCTTATTTATGAAGATACTTTTTCAGTATAATACTTTAAAATTTAATTTAATTTTTCAGAGGAAGCTGCTGTTAATATGGCTAGTAAATGGATGAGAAATTTATTTATAAAGAACCCAAACATGGATAAAATCTACATATCTTTAATAAAAAGCACAAACACAAAGGTAAATTAAGATATACTCATTTATAAGCAGTGTGTCTCTAGCTACAGCATTTGTTTGTAAATCAGATCTACTGACAGTAAATAATGGTCTGCAGTATAAAATCCCATTAAAATATTAGCTTACAATAAGTATACATTACACTAAGATTATTGGCAGGTTATTTTATTTTTTTATTCTCTTTAAGGGCTCAATAACGTATGCAAAACCAAAACAGCATCAGAAGCTCCTATCTCATTCATGTGACAGCTGTGTACACAACTTGGAACTGATGACCACGCACCCTAATAACCCTGATGTTAATTTTGGCTCCTTGTATGAAGTCTGATCTTGAGGCTGTGCTTATCTGTTGTCCCGCATTCCTAGAGGCCAGTGGATTCTCACTTTCACCCTTTTGTCTCTAATCAAGATTCTGATATAACCCCTTGGGCTATGCCAGCTTTTACTCTCTCTCTGCTCCCTTCCTGTCTGAAATTCCTTGCGTTTAGGGAAATCACGTGGCTGGTACGGTGCTATTTACTAGCAATTCACCCATTTTCTATGTATCAGGGAAGATGGCTGTTGTTTTCCACGTCTATTGCATGAATTTGCTAGATATTTCTTAATCCTCCCTATGAACTCTGAGACTTCATATCTTGCTGAAAGAATGGAATACACACCATCCGTCAGGAGCACTGTGGAATGGAACTAACCGGGAGGTTTTTGTGCTGGTCTTCTCTTAGTCAATCTACTATCTAGGATTGTACTTGTTACGGAACCTTTAGAAAAACCTGGAGTCAGATATATAGAGATGTGCTAAACAGCAAAACTGTGCTCAGGTAATCTGTTAGTGTTACTTGTCTGTGCAGGTACTACTGGAAGCAGTAGTGGCTCTACGTGTGGCTCTTGCTCTGCGCTTTTGGTAGCAAAACAGATTGAAATAATAGAGTTCCAAAAGATACAAATATGGTTGTTTATTTGTTTTAACATAAATCACCTGCAGTGAGGGATACAGTGCTATGTGTAAGATGGGGAAATGCCAATAGAACAGGGAAGGATTGATTGTAAGGAACATTGTAGTTGTACTCTGAAGTATATTGTGACTAATGACTTGAAAGTGATGGAGTCAACC
>JAOTQQ010000079.1:33031154-33090087 GCA_026546715.1 Gallinago undulata
AAGCTGAGTCGCATGACAACTCCCTGCATCTCACCTATTGTGCTCCGAAACCGGTTCAGCTGAGTGCTCCCATACACTGTGTTAATTCACAGCATATTCATTAGACTCTCAGAACCCCGTTTTATTACGTGCAATTTAGTCTTTAGAATAAAACTAATCTGGAAACCTAGATCCAAATGTGATTTAAATTGATCCAATACTTAACGTGACATTAGGTTCTCAACCAATGTGTATGCCACCTTCCCCTAAATTCTTTCAGCTTATACTTTGCACAGACATATCGGTAGCAAGATGTTGAACAATACAGAGCTCTTTCAATTCTCTAACACAGTTCTCTTGCTACAAAGGGCCAAGTGTGCCTTTGCACTTACTGTTGATTGTCGATCCCTAATTTGTTCTTGCAACTCTCAGCTTCTCCTTTGTCATCCACCAAGACTTATCCTGGTTCAAAATCTTGTCCAGTCTTTTGGTCTTCCATCTCCCTGTTTGAATTCCCTGTTTTTTATTAACCTTTTAAATATTATCCTTTCCCATTTTACACTATTTTACCGTGGTGAGAGCTACATCTTCTGCCCCCTGCTCAATTTCAAGAGGAGACACCTGAGCTCCTGAGATGGCTGATCGTTAATCTGTGTGGTGGAAGAACCAGAAGCTGCTTGGAGTAGACAGCAGAGCAATTCAAAGGCTTCTGAGAGTTTGCCACTTCAATGATTGCTGCTGGGCGTAAGAGAGAAGGAATGCTGTGTTGAAGTCAAGGCAGTGAAAGCAGTGTCCTTGAAGACTTGAAACAATGACTGCACCTTGTACACAGTATTGCAGCCACATGCTCTGTGTAAAGAGCCTGAAGAGAATGTCAGATGGGAATGTGCTGCCACAGTGGGCTTTCAGATCCTGGGATGACAACGAGGGAGACTCCAAAGGAGCATGCATCCTCCAGGGCTGATACAAGGTCCTTGTCCCTGGAATCTGCAATCAAATCCAACAAGGACATGCTGACAGACCACTCTTTGTTTTTCCCTACTAGAGCCAGGTAAAGATACTGATGTTCTATAGATATCTTTGCAGGAAGAGGGGCTTCTGGTGATACCACAGCACTGGGTGTAGTGGTGTGGAAAAGTGACATCTATCCCTGGATTGACAGCATGGGCTTCTATTCCTTCAGGAATTTGAGCTGTGGCAGAAACCTTCCTGTAGCAGCTCCTTGTTGCACAGCACTTACCTGGGTCCTATGCTGTGTGGAAAACCCAGTCCTGGTGCTCAGGTGAGCCAAATGTGCAGAACACCAAGATAACACAGCTGTCTATCACTTATGGTCCTGGCCGATGGACTATTTGATCCTCTCATGGGAAAGGGCATGAGAACACCTTGGTTTCTGGCATATTTTTGTGTGGAGAAGGGGTCGATTCTGTAGAGGACCAGTTGTGAGGACACTCTGGAGCAGAAAGCATAGGGAAAGTAGACTGATGGCCCATCATGAAGTTGGAAGAGCAATATCACTCCCTGAACAGTGTTTCAAATAAAAGCTGAAGCCTGTGTGATAAAAATGAGAACTTTAAAATCATTCTTGTCTAAAATAATGTGCTATTAGACATGTGGCTGTGTAACATACTTCTGTAATTGTTCTAAATTTAGCTTTCTGAAATTTACATCCATTTAAATCAACCCTTCTAAACAATAGCAACAATATAGCTTCAATGTTTTGATGTGCTTATTATGATTATATCTATTTAATTAATCTGCTGTTGAATGAATGACTCATACTTTTTTCATCCTTGCTGGCTGATTACTTTTGCTAAGATTGAACAGAGATATTTCAGTCCTAAATGGTGGTCCTTTTAGAATCCAGCTACACTGATGTAACTGTCTCTTTGAACAGTTTGTGTGATTTTTAACTGATATTTTTATTTCACAATTTAATACAGATATCTGTATTTGTGTATAAACATTGAAAAATAATTACAGGAAAACAGCCTGTCAATACAGCTAAATTGTAAATGTAAGATAAACACAGAAATTAGTGGGCCAAAACTGTCATTGTAGTTACCTTATTAGTGGGACAGTTTTCAGCTGCCTTGAGACTTAGATGTAGGCTACAATCTGCATCTTAATCTTCCTTCTTTACAGGGAGAAAGTGCAGCCTGTCTCACATCTATATTTGGTGCAGAGCACATACTCCACTGTGCTAACACACCACATCAGGAAGGAATTTCAAATGCTCCCAAGGAATTTAGTAACAAAAGTCCTGCTGGCTTTCCTTACATGCATGGGCGAGGGATCATAGTAATCTTGTGTAATAAACTGTTCTCTTTCTGCTGCTGCTCATGGAGCCTGAAAAACGGACTAATGGACTATCTGATGTCTTTTCATCCTCCTGACAGAGTTGGATACCTTGGGACGCTGTTTTCTCTATTGACAAGCTTGCAACTGAGCTGATGAGTGTATGCGCCACCTGGGAGGTGTGAAAACTGCTTCACTTGAGTATTCATCAGAGCACAGCTCCATGGGCTGGGCAGCCTTTGTTTTGGACAACACCCAATGAGAGAAATGCTGAGCTTCCCAAGGGGTGCTGATGGGGTAAGTCTACTTTCCAGCTGATTCTGAGGAAACTGAAGTGGAGAAAACCTCCCTGTCATTTCTTCAGCAAATTTAAGAGGACGTGCTGATCTCTTTCACAGGATGTGAGAGAGAATGAAATAGGATCACTTTGTGCTTCACACTTGTGTATTGTTTTCTGTATAGTTTAAACGTTTTGCCCATTCAACAGTTAAAGTTTTCATTGTTTTTATTTTGTCATTCTATTTATATTCAAATAGTCATCAAGTCACTTTTTTTCTTTCAGTCTTTCTTGTTGTCATTTTAAGGGAAGGTGTAAATCCAACTTGTGTTTTTATTGGCTGTGACAGCAAAATAAAATTAAACTTGCGAAGAAAAGTGATACCAAGTAATTAATGTGTTTGGATTTGGAGACATCTGTTCAGATGAGTTGGCTTAGAGGTACATCTGTTAATCAGTCAGAGCTGCCAATGGTTTCAAAACTGTCGCAGGGGCTTGTGCTCCTCTCTCCCTCTCTTTTCCTTCCTTTCACTGATGTGCTTTTTGTCCTCTTCCTCCAGTTTATTGTTATATGAAACCTCTTCAAGCTTATCTGTGAGTAAGGAAGCTAAAGAAATAAACTTTTACAGAGTGTTGTGTTTAAGAAAGAAAGGAGGTTCTTTCTGAAAGCACTAATGTTTTTGTGTTTTCACAGCAAGAAATTTGTCTTGCTGCAGGGGTTGTTGAGTGGAGATCCTAACATTGCTGTTTTCTATGCTGCCCATCTTGAGTCACGTGCTAAGATAACAAGATAAGAAGAAAGCAGATCAGATGATCAGGTTATCACAAAGTTTGGTTTATTATTTCTGTATATTTGAAAACAGTCACGGCGATCGTACACTCTTCAGGAATTCAAGTAGCATGATACCTAGTGAATAAAAGTGTAAGCAGTCCCTTTGTGTCAGCATTTCTCTTTACCTTCTGTATAAGCCAAGTAAAGAACAGGAAGATATTTTTTTTAAAAGATGCTACAAAGAATGGTCTTTGTTTATATAACATTTAGAAACTGGAGTTCTAAATTTAAAGGCTGTATGAGCTTTCTTAAAATAAGAGTGAAGGTCAAAGTGATATAACATGTGATTGCAAGCTCTAGTTGAATTTGGTGGATTTCTTCTATCATTAAATAAATAGTAGGCATTTAGGTACTATTTTGACAAGTGCTAGGTACAAGTAGCATGTATACTTTGTGGAAATCCTCTAGGATACATAAAGAGGGATATAAGGAAGAGAATGCTTTCAGATGAAAGAGTGGGACATGAAAAATTAATGACCAGTAGACTGAAATGAATCAGCTGTCATTGCTTCCTAGGTCTGTTTACTGTATGGGTTTTTTTGAATGTTGTTGTCCTTGGAAGCAAACAAATAGTGATTTTGTTCTTACCATTTCACTGAATTAGCAATGTTAAATTGCTGATTTCTTGATCTCAGACATGCAGTTGGTTTTACAATTAGCAGTGGTTTTTTTTTTCTTTCAGAGACGTGTTCAGTGTAACAAGTTTGAGCTGGAATGCCTTTGCTTTTTGGTCTTTTCTCTGCTTTGTGTGATGATGCTTTTTGGGTAGCTTTTTCTCTTCTTGCTGTTTTCCTAGGGTAGTATGAAGTGTCTTCAGGACTGGTGATGGAGTGAGAGTAGAAGGGGTTTTGTTGGGGTAATGCACAGGAAGAATGGGAAGATACAAGCTATGATGCTGCATTATACTTGTATGGTTTTTCTTTAAAATGAGCCCGAGAATGATCAAACAATAATCCAGCTAGCATGGACCATGGTTGATTTTTACTGCTTTTTGCTGAGGGGAAGCTGGGTGTCTCTTATCCCTCAGGCACGCTTGCACAGCTGTTTCCTAGGCCTTTACTGGGACTTCTGTGCCTCCCCTTTTTGGGCCACCAGGGTGGTCGGCTGTTTTAGGGCTGTCTTTTCTTAAGCTCATGGACCCTAAAATGACAGGGAAATGGCTTCTGCCTGTGCTTCAGATTTTACCTACCTGAAGTTAATCTCATTTACCTCAACTGGCCCTTTCCCTCCCTTTTGCAGGTAACAACAGCCTCCCCTCTTGGTGCACCTCAATGTTACCTCAGTGGCTTTGGGAACAGAAACCCCTCACAGGTGTGAGGGGAGCGAGGCCGGGCCGGGCCACCCGTCACCCCTGCATGGTCTGGGGGTGGTGGGAGGACAGACTTCCCTCAGCTGCAGCCTGTGTCCTAATCTCATAGCTCTGCTGGGGGTGGTGGAGCAGCTCATGGTCTTCCTTGCTCTGCTTCTGGGTGCTGGGAAATTAGTTTGTGCCTGGCCCATGCTTGTCTTGCCTCTTTGGCCCTGAGCGAAAGGGTAAGGTTTGCAAGTGCATCTGTTTCTTTCTGTTTTCTGGCAGCCTTCATAGTGTGGTTCTCTGCAAGAAACACTTCTTTCTAATGTAGTGTTAAGAAAGAGAAGATATTACAAGGTACTGTTCCCCACCTGAGCTTTTTGACCCCTGGGATGAGGCGTCTCTGTTTCCCGCCTTTTTCTCCTGGCTGCTACTGCTGCTGGGATGGATTTTATCATACCCATGTTTACTTTTTAGGAATAACAAAAGTTGGTTAGAATTTTAACCACTCTGTCATTCTAGAAACTTAACCAGTGTAAGGTAGAGAGGGCTCTCTTCCAGGAGAAATACCTACCTCCTGCTCACCCTTTTATGTTATGTGATGTTCATGGCTGCAGCTTCTTTATGAACCTGGGGAGACTTCCAGAATGCTTGCTCTCATTCCTAATGATAATGAAAAATGGTGCCTATTCAAAAAGTAAGATGGTAGCAGCCAGCAATAAAGCAGCAACCACAGACTTGGAGAGTTGTGACATCTTGGTCCCTCATTCAGGTGGGACTGCCAGAGGGAAGACGTGCTTATGCACCTTATTCCAAGACACACAAAACCCATCAGTTTGAGGGCTGCTCCTTTCTCTTGTTCTCCTTTCCTCCCCTGCTGTGTACGCCTGTTCTCCCGGGCATGAGACAAGGGAAGGAAAGGAGACCTGTTACACTTACAAACCAATCAAAGTGAAGGACCTCGCATCTCTGAGGCTGCAGGGAGTGAACTTTATCTCTCCTTAGAGGCATTTTCATAGTGCACTGGCAGCTCCAAAGCTCTGAAGAGAAAGCAATTCATCTCCAAGAAAGACAGGCCCTTTTCCTATGCGTAACTCAAAACTGATTAGCGCACTTCCCTTGCCACACATGAGAAAAGGCTGCTGATAAGACGCACTCCATGTTGAAAATGAAATTAGTTTTATCACATTTACCTCTCAAATATCCTTTTTACCTATGGTTGTTACAGATAATACCTGACACTATTTACACTAGAGAGACGTGATCTTTTTTTTCTGTTTTCCTGAGATTGTTTCCTTTGTTCATTTGTTCAGTTTCATTGTTTCTTGCAGACAGCTGGTGAATGCTACTTTCCTCTTGTCCTTCTTACTCTTGTCTTTCACACAGCAGTGTAAAGGGAACATATTTCTCTCTGCTGACACAGCCTGCCTGTTTCTGCTTCTAGCAGGATTTTTGTTTCTTTCAGACAGAGGAATAGATGACAGATAGGTAAGTAAACAAGACAGAGAAAGACATGCTTGTTAAAATTTTTTTCCCTGGACACAGCTGAAATGGATCATCATGCAATGCCAAAATCCTCAGCTTTTTCTCCCAGGATTTGCTATAAGGTAGTTTCTGATTCCTTGCTACCTTTCTTCTGTCTGCTACTCTGATGTTTTCCTGTATCTATCTTGTACGCTTAGCGTAAACTGAATACATACAATATTTATTCGTTTGTTATCAGACATGTTGAATCACTTGACTCAGCTGCTGCTGAACTTGCTTATGATCAACTTCTTTAGTGTGGTGGTTTTCCATGATTTCCAGCTGTCAGCTCCATGAAAAATGATTCCTCATTTAACCTGAGTGAAAAACAGCTCTCATGTCTGGCTACCCTCGTGAGATGATGGATTGGCGCAAATTGTGCTATGAAATGGTACACTTAAAATGTGCTTCTGAGAGAACAAAAACTCAAGGGCATGCTTTGACATACTACAAAAATTGGTTTGTAACTCCTTTTATAAGACTAACAAGAGGTCAGGCTGTTTTTTTCATATCAGTTTTTCCAGCAGTCAAGTCCTGTTTGTTCTCAGTCCTGCCTGCAGGGTGAAAAATCCAAAGTTGCTTGTCTTCAGAAAGTTTTTTGGAAATCTTGAGTATTTAGCAAGCTTTGTACAATGAATCCGTCTTCTGTTCAAACCAAAATAGGGAGTGCTCTTCTGTTTCAATTTTGAGGTCTTCTTCAGGACTTCTATCCTCCAGTTTTTGTGTGGCCAATAAATTTCAAACATTTTGTTCTGCCATGCCCATTACATGAATACCCACTTGAGTCTCATTAATATCTACATAATGTTCCAGTGGCAGGGGTCCATGGACATCTCTCGGATGTTACAAGGAGTTTCAGAAAACTATGTGATATTTGTGCCCTTCTTAGCAGCTTAAGGGTTTATGGTACTGTTTTGTCACAAGGGATGGGAAAATTGTTGGTTTGGTTTGCCAAGCCCATTTAGTTCAGCACAATCCACTACAATTTGCTTCTGGATACCCTGTTTGAAACTTATGGTTTGAAGATGGTGATCAGATTAAGACTATAATCTGCCAACAGTTGTGGTATGGGGAGGGGGGATGACAGGGGGAAGAATGAACAAACAAAACCCCAGACCTTGACATATCTGTTCATTTTTCCTGTAATTACTCAAACTTTCTTGCACTCCAAAATATTTTAGAATTTTCTAACAGATCTTGCTTTTGTTGCAGGTGTGTCTGTTCTGGTTTGCAATTAGCAAATCTAGTTTATATAAAAACATATCTAAATGTTAAATATTTTTAAACAAATCCAGCAAGCAGATGCTTAAAGGAGAGTTATGCATGTAGTTTCTTGGGTGGAATTCTGTTTCCGGAGTGACCTGCAAACCTAAACACCAGTGTCACTTTCTCAGCTGTTCTGTGGAAGGATACCTAGCAGCTGCTGTCTTGTACTGTAGCCTACTTGTGGCATGCTCTGGACTTCTGGCCATGGAATTAATATGCCTGACCAATACTGTGACTTAAAAGTGTCTATTCATTTCCCTGGACTGAATAAAAAACTTAAGTGGAGTTTAAACAATTATCAGAGAGGTCTTCCTTATGCTCATTTAGAACAAAATGGAGACTATAGAAACAACTGATGATTAAATCAAAAAGCAGATAAATTATCTTAATCTTAAACGGGAATAAAACACTCCTTAAGAATTCACAAAAAGTACTTGGTTTCAAGTACTCTGGTTGTTACAGTGACTATACTTTAAAATATTTTTGGATTCAAAATCCCCTGTCTGTTTTGATTCAGCATCTGACTTATATACACTGTTCATCCTGTTTAAATTGACTCGGTGGAAGAATTCTGTTGAGCAAATATATTCAGTAACTAGTAAACAAGAAAATATTTTACTTGTAGAATGTGAAAATGTAAGCTCTGTGGTTGCATATTTTGAAACATCAAACCACTGGGACTTTTTTAACGGTCTCAATAGTAGATTTTTTTCCTGGCCATTTTAATTTAATCTTTATTCCTTTGGTTAGCCAGTGTCAGGTGATGTTCATGGAAGAAGCCCTTCACACTTGAGATGGTGACAAAAAAGAACAGGCAGTTTAAAGCTACCAAACTAGGGGTGTGTCAAATCTCTCTCAAGAATGATAAACTCAATGGAGTTGTCTATTTTTAACCTCCTGTTCTTTCCTTTTGGCAGACTAATCGGTGTTAGCTGAGCTGTTTCACTGAATGAATCCAAGCAACTCTGCTGCTTTGTGAAATGGGCAGCAGATCTTGCAGGAGCATTTCAAGTTTGCTTTAATGTATGAAGTCCCATTTTGAAACACCATGTCAAATGAATACAGTTCGGAGCAGAAGCTTTCTACAACAACAGTCAGTTCAGTTGCTGTTCAGGCTGGGGATGCCAGTATTGTTATAGCTGTACTTAAGGTAAGGCAGCAATTTCTAACATGTCTGTTCTTGGCTTTCTACTACTCAGTAATTGCTACTTCTTTTAAAAGAAGTTTCGTGAAAATTAATAATTAGCATAAAATGATAAGGCAAGGTCATTTAGTGAGTTAATATCTAATAGATCTTCCTTGGAAGTTAATCTTTGTTTCTGTTCACAAGTTCTATTCGTGTTTGTTTTTTTTTAATAGAATAAATAATTTGGCCAAAATATGTGGGCTTTTAGAGTTAAGGAATTCCTTTTACTTCTGAAACAGAGTGGGAGATAAATGCGGAATGCTATGAAAATGGGTTGATAAGCATGATGTTACTTTTAATCATAGTTAAGACTCCTCAAGAATTATTTTTAAAACTAGGCAATAATTTTACATAATAAGTAGTCTACCAACTCCACAAATGTGGATTGCGTATCTTTTTTGAAGTATTTGCTGGGGGCAAAAAAAAGCCTAAACCCGATAATGAGTGGTTATTTGTGTAAGCTGTAAATTCACATTCCCAAGTGTTTCAGTAGAAGCATTTGTATATGTATAGGTGCTTATAAGCACCAAAAGACCTGTTCTGTGAGCTGGAACCCACACCTACAGCTTGCACAAGATGTGGCACGTGGAGTAAAGCTGGATGCCTCAGTACTGAATCCCAGCTGGAATTTATTGGCAGTTTGATTCTTCATTTTCCAGGCAACTTGGAAAACATGCTGGCCTCAGCCACTAGAGTTTGTCTGTGATACAGAATGAGGTGATAACGAATTGGGCTGTCACTGCATTAGGGTGGTTATTCAGGATGAGGTTACTTCAGTTGTGCAAGCAGGAAAGTTCTCTCTTATCAGTTCTCACCCTTCCTGGTAGACTCTGGCTGCCTCTTCAGGGGAGTAATTTTGTTGCAAGGAGACTTAAGTTTAGGGTGAATACATTTATTTTTCCACCGTGTGCTGTGGGAACCATGCTAGCCTCCAGTGATATGACTGCTTTGTTTCTTATCACCGTCCTCTCTGAGTTACACTTGTCAGACTGTAGCAGTTTCACAACACAGTGAGGAAAGAATTAGCTATGCTTTGGGTTGCTATCGAGCTTCTGTTCTTTGTGTATACTCAAGGAAAGAATGGGAGATGCCATTTGGGTTCCCTTTGCAAAGGCCTGCTGCTAGCACTGCAATCTCTCTCTAGATGTATATTCAGTATGCAAGTATATTGGATCTGTGTGGTAGAAATAAGATTTGGGGTTACAGTCTTTGCATCTGCTGTAATATATTTGTAACTCCTGCCCACCCTCCACCCACCAAGTTTCTCTAATTATCTATGCAATCTTCAGCTGAAAGGGGAGATGAGTTGGAGAAATGTTTTTTAGCTCGTTGTGGTAATCTTACTCCTCACAGGCAAAACCAAAATGGCAGTAGCTATTGGGTAAGACGAGAGTCTGGGATTTTGATACCTATTTCAAATGAAACTAATTTTATATTTTACCCCCAAGTGTTCTGCAGTTGCATAAATGTCTATGGGTTCCCGTGTTCCTCTGAGCGTGGAAAGTATGTGTGACCTGAGAAGTTGTGTGAGTAAAAAAGAAAAATGAAGGAAAGCTTATGTTTTCTGAAGACTGAAATGGTTTACTTTATTACAGTGTGGAAAATGGGTGAAGCTTCAGCTGGCTGAATCAACACCAAATTTATTAGAAATTGGCAGCAACCAAGATGAGACCAAAAAACTACTGCAAGATCATGAATTCCTCCTAGCTAAACTTAAGGTAAGGTGTGATAAGAACCCACAGAAATGCATCTAGTCCTTACAGTTCAGGTACAACAGTTGACATAGCTGCCTGGACCACCTGTTGCGATGCGGGTTTTCAGTTAAGCTCCACATATAAAAAAGTACGTTCAGCCTTTGTCAGTGTAACAGGTGAAAGTTAGGCCTCTGAACTGGAAAAATATTTTAAGTGTGAATTACTATTTTCTGACAACTGCAGTAAAGATGCACTGTTTTTTCTACTTTAAGCATTACTTCAAATCAAGTGAGAAACTCCTGTGGCCCTCAGTAACTGTTAAATATAATGCAATACCAATTATTTTTTATTCTCAAATGTTATGAAAAGCTTGATAAGTTTTTAGCAGCAGTAAACACAAGCAAACTCTTTGTAAGTGTGGAGTAGATATTTCAGGCATATTTTTATTGAATATTAACTGATGTAAGTTACTGTAAAAATGATATTGTAACATTAAATGTTGGTTGTCTTGAGCTAGGAAAATTTTAGCTAAGTAACAGACCTAAAAATCAGATTTTAGCATACTTGAGAGCAGATTATATCACTGACACTTGGAGACAGAGAGACATGCTTACATGAAAAAGCTAAATTATATTAAATGTGTATGTTTGACACTGGAAAGAGCCTAAAGGCACTCAAGAATAAATATTTTTTTTTTCATGATTTTATAGGGCAGATTGACTTTATATGTGTAGACAAATAAATTCCTCTAAGATCTTGGAGCTGTGCGCAGCAACTTATCTTAATAGATTCCACCTTTTCTTTTTTTTTGAGATTACATAAAATTCAGATCTGAAAAAGCAAACATGATCTGGTTAGGATCAAGTGTATTTTATTTAATACTAGGATAGTTTCAAATGCATTTGATTGAATACCAGTGACCATGTGCTTCCCCAGTCATTATAAATCTCAAACATATGTGAGGTAATCTTAGTACAGTATATAGAGAATGTAATGTAATGGTGCATAGTGTCAATTTTGAATAATATGAAGAATAGCATTACAAAACAAAAAAACACCCCTCCAAATCTTCCACTCCACCCACATTCCCCACCCCACCTCCCACACCCCCCCCCACCCCCCCCCCCCCCCCCCACCCCCCCCCCCCCCCCCCAAAAAAAAAAAACCCCAAACAAACCCAGAGAGTGTGGTTCTGTTATCTTTACTTAAGCAAGTGCCTCATCTTTACTATCATCAGTGCTATACTCAGGCCTTCTTGTAACAAGCTTCTGTATCCTGTTTGGACAATTCAGAATTAGCTAAGTTCTTACACACTGACGACAGAAAGAAAGCTGAGATTTGTTTTGTAAATGTAAATAAATAAATAAAACAGATCGGGGAAAAGAAAGCATAGTAATCCCAATCTTTAAAAGAACAACAAAGGTTCAATTAACATTTTAACATCAAGTCAAACCTTAGTGTTATATATTTATATTAAATGCTGTTTACTAAAGGGAAGAAAATAATGTAAGTTTTTCTCTAAGAGAGACCTTGTAGGTGTTACTGCAATCTTGTAAGGACATGAACAAGGTCAGTAAAACAAAGTTCTCTCTGTAGACTCCAACTTGAAATCATTGTATTAAAGAAAACAGAAAAATATAAAATCAAAAAAGCAGCCCCAAAAGCTGTTAGATGCATCCCCGAGCTGCTATTCCAGTTTTGTTTTAAAATCTTTAAACCTAAATTAAGTTTTGATTTTTTTTTTTTTAAATTAAAAAAGTACTTAATGAAAAAATGAAACAATCCAAAGGCATTTCATGCTCTCTGATGCTCATGCAAGCATTTGACTTTCTATTCCTATTAGTCTGGACACATGAAATCCTAAGTTTGTTTTCCCTTTTGGTAGTGTTTAACTTGTTTTCTGCTCACAATAAACAGTAAGATAATAAAATAATCACAAATAGTTTAGTTCATATTGATGAAAATGCTAAATGTTTTCACCCCTATTTGTGAGGTCTTACGACTGATTGCTTGATTATGTCAGATCAGAGAACCTATTATGCATAAATCGTTAAAGAATACTTGTCATCCAAATATATATATATAATAATATATAATATATATATTATTATTTCATGTTTTATACCAGCAGTCCTTGCAAAATTCAGCACTGATTAATGACCTCTATATAAAAGGATTAAGTTAAAAATGACTATTTTTTCCTCGATAATTTAAGAGCTGCAATAATATAGGAATGCAATATCATTATAATTTTGTAATGACCATATGTTTTTGAGACATGATCCCTTCTGTCTTATAGTAAGCTGTTAACACTTGTCAGTAATTATTCAGTCTTAAGTTACTAAATTGACTCATTGAAAGTTTTTATAGGGACAATTCTTAGTCTTTGAAGTATTATTAATAGTAATTTTTTCCACTTAGCATTTGTTAATGAATGCATTATTTATATGAAGATAGATAAAGAGGTAGTAATGTTTCAGTCTTCAATATTGTAGAGATTTAGTTACTTGCGAGAGGATGAAAAAAGAATTTAGAAATCCGGGCAGGAGAGGGGTTGAAAAGATAGCACAAAGTTGCAGTTGTTACAGGGTCCTTGTTTTGATGATGCCCAGTATATGCAATTTTATTTGATCTTTTATCCTCAGTGAGAAAAATAATTTTGTAAATTTTAACAATAATTATACAAATACATAAATGTTCCCCCACCTGTGATCTTATCCACTGCAATTTTTAATTCTTCCATACCAGCTGCAAGTTACTATTTTCATTGAGTAACTTGTTCCAACTGACTCTATGATAGTCTATGGTAGCTTGTAACATATTTATTTTTACTCTAAATTAGATCTTGGGATTTGGAGTGCATTATAAATAATCTTAAAAAAAAAAGGTAAAGATGACACAAAGGTCTTGTACTCAAGGAAACTTTTTCCAGTTATATGGCGCCATTGTGATATTTTATCTTAGGTTTACATATCCTTTTAAAACCCGTATATGCAACTGTAGTAATGCCAATATGGCATATCTAAAATCATAAATACCTTGTTAGAACAGCACATTCATGAAAACAAAGGCTTCCATAAAATAATTTATGAATATTCATCAAAAAAGATTGTTTATTTCAAAATGGTGTATTCATTACACTTAATATTATTATTGTTGATGATTTGAATTGCTTCATTGGTTAAACTTGTATGAATTTGAAAAGTTGCTAAATGCTGTATTAGCTTCATTTTTTATCAGTCTGTAACTTTTCAAAGTAAGGATTAGAAAGCTGCATTATACCAAAAGGAAAAAGTTTATATTTTTGCACCATGTTTCATTGAAAAGAAGGGAGGATGGAATTCTTATATTTTTAATTTTAGAGCTTGAAATGGTTTACAAGTAGAGAACAGTATAATTAAGAATTTCTCCACTTGGATCCCCGGGAAATGCATACAATTTTGTATACTGTGGAATATTTTTCAGTCATCTGAGTTTCAAGTACAACAGTGAGGAAGATTAGAATTGTTTTTCTTCTTTATTGTTGTATTAAAAAAAATGCAAAATAAATCATGTTTCCTAATAGATACTGATACTGGATACACATATGCTTAACTTTGCTGATTAGTTCAATCCAATTGAAAGATAAGAATTTGTGCAGGACAGGCAAAAGTTCCTGAGCCAACAATGGTTTGAATGTGAAACTAGTCCTGCTTAAGAGGAAGGAGTCGATGATTAATACTAAATGCATCTTTGGTATCACTACCAAAGAAACTATGGACTTTTAGAAGATAGTTTATGGAATAATTGACCATGCTGGCATTATCCTATGCTATTTTGAAAACTCATTCCTGGATTTGATAATCCTTTTTGCTTTTTAGCTTCATTATTCTCATTCCAGTGTATGTATTGTAAGTTCAAAATATCCAGGTGAAATTCTTCCATTGACTTCATACATTGAAGATTCACAGGTGTAAGTAAAGACAAAATTCGGCACAGTGACTTACAATCTGTTTATAGTACTTCTGATGCTAGAGGAAAAATAATATGATCCAGCTCACCATTCCAGGGAATTGTTTTTAACGTAGCAATGTCAACAGGAACTAAAAAACCTAAACAACCACTTTGACACTCAGTAACGCATATGGTACTTTAAAGGGCAATAGGAACAGACCTATTGAACGAGAAAGCAGTAATTTTTAGAACATTTCTTTACTAAACAAAGAACATGTACGTGATGTTTACAAAAACTAGTTAAAATTCCTTTCAGCGCTCTTGAAACTGTATATAACATTGATGTCCTTTATAGGAGAAATTATTTTATTTGGTTTTGTTGAATTGTCATACTAGCTACTAGTAGCCCAGAAGACTAATGGAACTTGTTTAGCAACAGTAATTTGAGATAAACTATAGTTCAGTTTCTTAATTTTGTTCAACAATGCCTAATTCAGCAGGAAAAATTGCTTATGTTTGTCATTTTTTTCGAGGCAAATTTACAGATTTGTTTTCCCTTGGATATACATTTGGTGTTTGTAGGTGTTAAAGAATTACATAATCTTTTATAATTGATTAATTCATTTGACAGGTCTAGATGCTGCTAACACTTAAATGTATTCATTGTTGCAGGTTCCATGAACTGAAATAAAATGTTGGGTTTTTTTGAGTATGGTTAAGAATCAAGCATGACTGTTTTCAGGTTTGGAATCATAGCCCTTTCTCTTTGTGCTTTGACCCTTCAGTAGTCTCAATGAATATGTTCTGATTCTAAACTAATATATACTGGTTTTATTTTGCTAAATTAGACCATATCAGCAGTAACAGTTTTGTTGAAAACATCAGCTTCTGTGCTTTCATGCAAGATTCCTTTCCTATATTTGCCTCATCCTTGTTTAGATGACCTTCAACAGGTTTAGATGTTCTGGAAACATAAAAATATGAATATTTTAATATCTCATTCTTTACAATTACAAATAAATGTGGGAAAAATGAAAACCAGAAAAACTTAAGAGACTAGGCTTCCAGGAGGTAAAATGGTATTGACTGCATTGTGCATACACGCTTCTCTGCCTTTCTTCAGTCCTCCATAATCCAGCTGTTTCCAACAGAAACCCAATCTGGAGATAACATGCTTTCTTAGTGTTTGAATCTCCCAATATTAATGCTTTCTGGATAATTAAAAAAAAAAAAAAGAAAAAGATTGTGTGTGTTTCTGTGCTTTTGGCTATGACAATGTTAAAATCCCCACTAAGGCAAACAGCGGCATTCTTGGTTTGCGTCCAAAGTTCTGGTTTTTATCATGAAACAGACTGTGGCAGAACTGCTACAAAACAGCACTAAATCTAGCCTCTGAACTTAAGTTTTAAACCAACACTGTTATTAATTTGTTTCATGAACCTGAAGATTTCTTCTAATTACTTTATTTACTTCAATTCATGGAGCATAAAATGCAAAATAGTAATTTATATGCTAATGTCCAAGAAAAACAAATTAGAAAATTACTTTCTTCCAAAAGTGATAGTATAGTATGCTCATTTTTTGCATTTGGTATCTTTAAAGTAAGTCTTTCAGTTATTTAAAGTAAAAATATTTTCATAATGCTTACTTTTCATTAAATTTGTTACAGATTTGTTAATATCTTCTAAATTATTTATAATTAATTATTAAGGTGCCCAACAGTACAATTAGTAGCAAAGTTCAGCTGCATTTTCATTGTAAAGCAGATATGATTTTTGCAAGTGATTTAAAAATAAAAAGGAGGGAAAAGGTATGATTAATGAATATTTTTTTCAATATTTGATTAGCTAATTCACCAGTTTCAATATTCGCATGAACAAAATTCCTACTGAAATAGTATTTGCCTCAAAATAGTTTTATGGCTACTTTCTAGGCTTTAAGTTAGTAACTATTTGTGTTGTATAATTTCAGCACTACCTAGTAACAAAGATTAGTTGTAGCAGCATCTCAGTGACAAGGATAGTTTACACCTCTGAAAATTCCAAGTTACAATATTCAGTCTGTAACAATCTGAAGCTGTACCTTTTTACTATGTAAAACATGAGCTAAAGTGTGAAATTTGGCCCAAAATAATAATACTACTAAATATAGAGAAGGAAGAAGGAAAGAAACCACAGAATAAGGATCAGGGTTTAAAGATAGACTAAGTATAATTCTGTAATTATGAGAAATGTGTGGCCCAGTCGGATGCATACGCGAGTCAGCTCAAACAATTTTACAAGCCCTACATCTTTTTCAGGAAATAACAACAGACAGAAATAGGTGGAAAAAGAGATGAAAGGCAGAGAGTTTTCAAAAATTCTCTCATTCCAGAGCAATCAAATATTCAGTTCTGATGAGAATGTTGGGAACAATCTGGTCATGAATCTCATCATAAAATGGTGAACCTGAAATGAACATGATCATGAAAGGAAGAGGATTGGGAGGAAGCATATGAACTTCAGTAGTATAATAACAGAAATATTACGAAGTTCAGCAGTCCAAATATAAGGTCATGCAGTTAAAGTGAATAACAAATGAATACACATGTGAACACTCTTTATTTCAGTTCTACGATATGCTAATCGTAATTCTGTTGTGGGCTATATTTGCATTCCGAACTTTTATATATATATTTTATATATATATATATATATGTGCTATATGCAGAGTGATTTTCAGCTAACTTATGACCAAATTTCAAATCACAGATTTCTGTAAATGGTTGCAATAATTATGATGGCAAGTTTAAAAAAAAAAAACACCACACAAAATTTTTATTCATCATTCAATTAGCTAGCATAAACAGTGTTGAATTGAAAGGACTTGAAGATACAGCACCCTAGAATGGTTGCTTGCTTTGACTGACTATCCTCCTAATAAATGCCTCTAAGCACCTGTTAGAAAAATGATTATTTCTGCAGAGCTTGCTACAATTTGTTTATGTCTATAAAAGATGCCCAGGGGCAGCCTTGCACGAGCAACCCAAATGAGTCTGATATTGTTGTCTTAGCATTGTTTCTGAGTTGCCAGCACAAGGTGGTGGTGATTATTCTGCTTGTTCATTCAGTACTTAGTACTTTTTTTGAAGCTATTGTAAGTCAGATCTAGTGTGAATTTTTTCCATCCCAAGAAAAGCAGAAATGATCAATGTGTTTTGGCCAGGAGAAAGGGTAAAATACCTTTCACTGCACACCTTTTATATTATACAAGGAAACTTTACTGGTTTGGGAGAAACTGCTAGATATTTTTCAGAGCTGTTTTAAGTTAAAATCTACATAAAAATATGAGTGAATTGAACACTAGCAGTTTTACTGAAAGACAGATTTTTCATACAGCAAAGAGGAAAACAAACCCTATAATGATTACATAAAATAGAAATATACCTTAAATGTGCGCAGTTTGCTTACTTATTTTTTTCCTCAAAGCATTACTTTGACAGGTTTTAAGTATTTCTTAAAGTGGTGTACAAAGGTGAAAGCAAGGCAGTTCCTTGGCCTCAGAGCCAAGAAAACAATTTTTTTTTCTCTTCTATGAATAATATATACTGCCTACAAAACATGTCATCAGCCACGGAATTGAACATGGATTGATAAGCACTGCAGTATAACTCTATTTCCTGCACTATATTTTGGGTGGGGCTTTTTTGATGTTATATTTTGTTTGGGTTTTTTCTTTGTTGGTTTTATTTAGGTAAATTGAATTGTAGAAATTAAAGTTTAGGAATTAAAATTCAAAATACATCTAAAGCATAAATAAGGAAATCCAATTACAATCCAAAGCAGGATTCAGTCAAATAAGTATATTAATCATTCTAGCTGTAGGTGCTATAATTATACTTCTTTACTCCAGTAACTTTAGATATTCTTTATATTTGCATATAAGTATATATATGAAGCTTATATTTGCATGTAAGTGAGGAATGAACACTTTTTCAAGCTAAAGACAATGCCAAAACTCTAATTGGAATTGGTACTGAACAAGTTCTTTATACAAGATGAATTAAGGTGGCACCATGAAACTATTCAACTAGAAACAGTACGGTAAGGGAGCAGTTGACAGTCTGAAGAAGTTAAACAGTATTATCATAGACTCATAAAATGGTTAGAGTTGGAAGAGACCTTAAAGATCATTGAGTTCCCACCCCCAGCCATGGGCAGGGACACTTCCCACTAGACCAGGTTGCTCAAAGCCCCATCCAGCCTGGTCTTGAACACCTCAGGGGGCATGGAGCACCCACAACTTCTCTGGGCACCCTGTTCTAGTGTCTCGCCACCCTCACAGTAAACAATTTCTTTCTAGTATCTACTCTAAATCTTCTCTCTTTCAATTTAAAACCATTACCCCTCGTCCTATTGCAACACTCCCTGAAAAAGACTCCCTCCCCATCTCTCCTGTAGCCCCCTTCAGGTACTGTATCATGTACGGTAATGGAAAAACTTCTGGATACTTTGCTGTGTATGGGTGATGTGGTAAATGGGTTATTAGAAACCTATGTTGTTTCTGGTTTGAATGTTACTAGTTCTGACAGCCGGTCATCTTATACTTACACCTTGTATAGGCATCTGTGAGCTAACTGTAGATGAACTAGCTCAGATACAGCAGTGTAGCAGCAGTAGTATGAATGTGCCGCTTCCACTAAATTTGTCTGCCAAACTTTAGTTGCATACCTTTAGAAGCCTTTCTAGGAATCAGTGTCCTTCAAGAACAGGGTTTGTTCATTTGCAGGTGGTGCATTTCTTGTGCTTGAATCCCTTGAATGCTCAGTTAAGTTCCAAGCATCCTGTGGCAAGAAGTGGTAAATTGCAACAGGATTGTTCTCAGATCTTTTTTGAGCAGCACAGCACTAAAGGATTTACGGTGCAGATAGCTGGGGCCAAGCATTTCTGCTTTCAGTGAAGATACAGTGAAAGCAATAAAAACTAGCACTAGCACTGAGTTCTAGGGAACTGACTCTGCACTGCATTGAATGAGTGACTCAAAATTTACTGTAAGCGTGTCTTCACCAGCTGCACTCAAAAGAGATACCGTAGCGCAGACTTACGCATTGCTGCACTGGTTTCTCTGAAACAATACTGTTGTAAACTGGCAGCACTGTAGATGCTCAAATGGGTAAGGATGGGAGACAAGATTAAAAAACAGGAGAGGCTTGATTAAACTAGAGATGTCTGCAGTTACAGTAAATTTAATGTTAGGGGGTGTTATTATTGTTGTAATAAATACAGGTGTTGCAATATATACTTTTCTACAACAGTATGATTCTTACACAGTACCATGAGTTTCAAACAGTTTATGAATTTTTGTGGTACAATTTTGTTAAATATCTTACAGCATTTCCACCTGGTAAATTTTTTTAAAGAAATGATTCTTTGGGAGTAAGCTTTCCCAGTGAAGAGAGGTGTTAATTTCAATTTAATACAATACAATAGCAGTGGTATTCAACATGTTGTTAACTCATCACTTTGATCCAGTGTAATAGTGAGATAACCAGAGAGGAAGCTCTTGCACCTGCTGCAGGTATTGCTGGCTCAGAAATGCATTTCTTCTGTCCCAGGTTCTCCTGTATGGCTCCTGTTTCCTCTTTCCTTTTCTCAGCTCTGATTATGTACAGCCAGGGCAAAAGTGACCAATGCACACAGAGAAATGCCATATGTACAATGGACAGATTTTTCCTGTGCTCTAAGTAGTTCCACAATATTTCACTACGGAGCAAGCATGACTTGACTTTTCAGGCTTGATCAGGCTATAAGGTATTTTTTGGTTTTGTCGTCTTTTGATTCTTTTTTTTTTTATTGCTCCATAAACTGGCTTGAGAACTTTAAAATCCACAAATTCAGTAGCTTTCCTATTGAAGATTATACTGAAATGAAATGTGAAGCTCAAATGCACAGGCTTCAGTGAAAGTTTTTGCAGCCCTGCATAAGATTTACCAAGATTTAGAAATATTATGAATAGTGCATGTCTTGATATGATCCTTGCTGTAGAAAGTCTCTTTATTTTTTTTTTTTCTGTAAAGCTAAACTTAACTATGTAACATTTAAAGGTAACGTTGTTGAAATGAGATGATAATTCTGTATCAGCAGAGACATACAAATATCTGGGCATGTTTGAAAACAACTTTGTAGCCTGAAGACTACAGCTAAAAATGCTCACCTATAAATAAAAGGGTAAACTCTGTGTTCCAACATGAAATAATTTTAACGTAGTAGTTAAAAACAATAAGTAACAGGACCTTTTCTATTCTTCAGAAACTTTGGAGGTAAGAATCTGTGATGAAGCACAGCACTCATAGCAAAAAAAAGTAGTTTGGGAAGCGATAAGCTACCTTTGGGTTATCTCAGCCCTGGACTGGAGTATCTGCTGAACTGACCTTGGACAAAATGCAAAAAAAACCCAAACAGGACAAATGCCTTTTTCAGTAATAACTATCTCTGATTCTGAGTGGTCTGTACACTCCACACTGCTTTGTGTTTCTGTCCTCACATGGGAAATGACTGATTCAAGAAACAATCCCATAGTTTCCCTCTTCGCTAGAGTCACATTTTGCAGGCTTGAAATAAATCTGGGGCTTTCACAGGGATTCCAGCTTTCTGCAAGTCTCTTGAAGTGGTTGGAAAGCAAGGGGATGGGAATCTCACCCATGGTATTAATTGTTAAAACTGTGGGTTTGTTTTATCCCTTTTATGTTGAGGGTAGGTAACTTCCCAAAGAAGTAAGTATCCTCACTGGTTTCTAATGTTCTCACCAAATTTTAGAACAATTCAAATGATGAAAATTTAAACACCACATAAAAGTGAATTGACATTTACTACTTGAACTCTGACATGAACTTGCACTTCCTACTGAAGATCATACAAGTGAATAAAAATCAAAGAATCAAAATCCCATGTGCACATAATTTGTTATAGGACATAAGCCATAAATTTAGGGTCTGTTATAAAACAGACTTTAGGACATAACAGCAATTTCCTAGCATTGGGTGATAAATGACAAGAATGGAGAATGATGCAGTCGGCACATGAAATCTTTGCTTGTTATTTTTCTTTTCCTATTCATGGTCTTTTCCTATGTTTACATTCATCAGTAGTTAAGCTATTGAAAATATGAAAAAAAAATCATAAACCCTATTTATTTTCCATTTTTATAGCTTTTCAAAGTTGTATTTCCTGATTCACTTCTTATTTCCTGATTCATGATTCTTCTAGAATATTCTAGAATATGCAAAATAGTGTTAGTGTAGAATTTACGTTTTGATTTGAGTGCTACCACTTTGAGTACACCGAACTGTTAGAAAAGAGGGAAACATTTTCATGTGTCCTGTGAGAGACAGAGCTATAGGTATTTTACATTATCATATAGAGTTAGAAAATATTGATTTTTTTGATGAAATTGGACAGAGAACAAAACAGTGTGACATGGAAAATCAGTAATAAATTCTCTTTTGTGTCTGAAAAGCTACTCAAATTATCCTTGACTGTGTCTTCATGGTACAAAAATATTGTTTTATACTGTGTTTTTACTGGAGTAGCCTTTTAAAATTCTCTTGCAAGCAGCCTGGCTGTGTTTTCAAAACAGATTTTGAGAATCAATGTCTAGGTCTGTTTTGAAGGAATGTAAATGTCATATCCTGCCTCTATGTGGTCTGTGAAATGTAATGAATGATAAGAGGAACAGCTGGCACTAGAAATTAATTGGAACAATGAAATATATTTATTGAATGTACAGACTATTTATTTGGCAAAGGGCTTCAATTAAAGAAATTGTTCATTAGTATTACTTGTGCAAAAGCTTACAAACAAATTTAGTGGCATAGTTAGTAAGATGAGAGTGTAAGAGCATGAGGCTATCTACTTTACTAGATTATATAACACAATAGAAATGTGACTACACTATTGATGATTAATGGAGGTTTCTTTCTGCTTGATCAGTTTTTATTGTGAAAATCCTGTGAGTCTGAAGTTAACTAACAAGTGGAAAATAGAGGATGGTGCCTGATAAGATGAGTAAAGTGACCTTTCAGGTGAACTAACTTCTTTCTTCCCTTTGGTATTGTATTAACCATTGGAGATTTTAAGACCATACCTAAAATGCAGTATTCTCAAACAAGTGAGAGAAACCAAGAAAGGTTTGAAAGAACTGTGTTAGATTGCAGTGAAAGATGGATTTTCATTTAAAATTTTTGTGAGCTCAGGTCATTAAGTTACATTTTTATGAGGTTGGTATTAAATTTTATTAATTGCACAACAATATAATCTCTATGGTTTAAAAATTATCATGATTCAGTGCTGCTCTTTTTAAAATTTCTAATAATAAGGATTCTGACTGCTGCATTTAAGACTAGAAAATCACCTCTAGCAGCTCTTACTTACCCTGTCAGATAGATAAATATTCTTGAATAAAAGTTGACTGACCTACTTTGAATTGGATTGCCAAGACCAGCTGTTTTTCCTGGTCTGATTCTTGTCTTATTGTGGTATAATGGAG
Source organism: Gallinago undulata (assembly GCA_026546715.1). Classification (NCBI taxonomy): domain Eukaryota; kingdom Metazoa; phylum Chordata; class Aves; order Charadriiformes; family Scolopacidae; genus Gallinago; species Gallinago undulata. The sequence goes on from JAOTQQ010000079.1 coordinate 33,053,957, forward strand.
ATATAAAAAAGTTGCTAACAATAATTACATCAGAGTGACAGTATCTGTTCCATGCAAATAACCTCGTTTAAAATCATGGCATCATTTAAAAGAAATTTTAATTAGATTTTTACTTAAATGCAGGACAGGTAGCTGATTTGGGGTGATTTGAGCTTTTATTCTCATACTATGAGACAATCAGGATGGGGATTCAACAGAACAAAAAGAACTGGGTTTTACAGAAGGATTAGAAAGCAGCAGTTTCCATTCTTGGTATTCAGAAAATAATATGGAGTGTGTATTGTTCTCTAGAACACTGGCTTTTGATCAGATGCTCTTTTTTATGGGTTTTTCACCAAACAATAAGCATGTATTCATGTTGCTGATAATGACTTCTCTATATATTGTAGAAAAAGATGGGTTGTTTGAAGCTGCTTTTATGCCTGTTAATTTTAGCACTGTTTGTTTTCACAGTTGGCTGTCTGTAAGCTCAAGTTAAAATTACTATTTCTTAAAAAAAAAAGTGAAATTAAAGTTCCCTGGTGTATTATGCTGTTCTCACAGTACTGCTTTTCGAGAGAATTGATGAACCTCTTCAAACTGATATCTTTGTCTAGTATACAAGGTCTAGGGAGGACTTGAGGTTAGGGTTCCATGTTTAGAACAATAAAGTTTTCTACAACTTCCTCTTTGCAGTTGAATGTGTTAGGAGAATTTGAAGTTTTCCAGTTCTTTAGCCTTTATTACAGTCTGCATCAAGAGAATGGGTTATCATAGATTTTAATTCACCTAATATAGATTTCTTTTCCTGCTACACATTCATGTGATAGCACCTGTAATAACAGCAGAAAATGGGCACTTTATTAATTCATACTCATGATAAAACCTGATATGGGGGTGGGGGTTAGGATATAGAACTAATGCTAATCAATTTTTTTGACACACTAAAGGTTTTTAATATAAACTGGAAATAGCCCAGTAGTTATCTTTTTCACGGTGAGATTAGCGGAGGGAATGAAACACAGAAGAACAATTTTCTTGACAATAGACTATTATTATTTGGCGGCCAGCTTCAGCAATGGAACAGGCTGAACTTGAAATATTGCATAAATTTGGTGTTTTTCTGAGAATATCTACATATGTTCAAGCTACTCTTGTCTGGATTGCGTTGGAGCCCTCAGAGACTTATAAGTTACCTTGCAAAATTTTAAAGCTTGTAAAGTCAGGCAATGTAATATGATGACCTATGAAAGATCCAAAATACTTACATTGCTACCACTTCCAGGAATATCTGTGTTTAGGAAGTGTAAACTCATTTGAATCTAAATGCTAGAGGTAGAGTGATAAAATCTCTTAACACTTGTTTTTAAAAGAAATTTCATAAAAATATTGCCTCAATTGCAGATGAAATTCAGAAACTTGTTATGAAACATGCAGGAACAGCAACAGTCCTGTCACTAGGAACTGGAAATAAAGCAGGAGTAGGAGACTTGGGGGTAGTTTATTAGAGCCACTGGAAAAGTATCCTGATATCAGTAGTTTGGATTCTGTTTACAGTTTTCTTCTTTTTTTTTCTTCTTCCTCCTCCTCAGGCTTTGGAAGACCAGGTATGGGACCTGCTGCATGAAGCGGACAAGGCTGCAGAGGAGAACAAAGAAAAGAGTCAGGTTTATGATGCTATGGCAGAGACCCTTGGGGATGCATGGGATGCCCTTATCATTATGTTAGAGAAGCGACAGGCTCTTCTGGAACTTACTTCAGTGTTCTTTGAAAATGCTCTGGAGGTTTGTATTTAAATCAAATGACAATTTGAAACCTTCCACATCTTAGAGGTGCTCTGTCCACAGTAATTTTACTCTGTTATATATGTTCATTGCATTCCTAAAGGCTGAAGCAATTAAGAAAATAAAAATAGCTAGATGCATGCTTCTTTTTTCACTTTCTGGATAGTTCAGGATGAAGCTGAATAAAAAGACATGTAGACTTTAAGAAATATCTTACTCATGATGTCTCCAAAATTCATACTTGACAGAAAATGACAGTGAAAATGGAACTGGACCAAAACCTAAAGTGTGTTATTCAGTGGCTATGGACATTCTGCAGAATATCTTTCATTCCTTATGATTCAAATTATTTCATGTTGAAAGAACTAATTTTTCAGACAGCTTCACTAATGCTTACAGAAGATTGGCTACTGAAGGTTTTACACTGGAATATTGTAATTATGCAAACTGAACATTACTCTAACTTGCTAGTCCTTTACCTGAGACTTCCATGTGCAGATGTGCACAAATGGACAGTTGTGTAAGCCCAGAGACAGATTTCAGAGTGTTGTGTGTCCCTGTTTACCCATTTCTATATCTCTTATCCAAATTCACTGATACACAGAGAGCTAAAGCATGGAGTGATTCCATGCCCTGTGAGTGTGTGCTCACTCTGTGTAGCCTCACATTCAATTCTTCCCACGTTCCTGGAGCTTTGAAGAGTTGAATAATTCTCCCTAGTAATTTTGTTTCTACAGTAACCCAGTGCCACCTATAAATTACAGAAGCAGCCATTCTACTGCTGTCTAAAGAACTCCAAGATCAACAATCTACTAATTATTGTGTCCTGACGATGTGTATTATACAAATAAATTAGTACAGAATTGGCATAAGTGTCACTATGATAAATTCTGTACTACCAAAGGTTAATCTAGTACAGACTAAATCCTTAACAGGGTAGCTGAATTGTCCTTGCAAAGGTTTGTATCATTAAAACAAAAATCAACAGCAGGAGCACAGCACAGATGATACCCATTATATAGATATGCAAAAAAGCAATGCAATATCAATTTAAATGGGAGTTTCTGAAACTTCTTTTGGAAAGGCCTGTTTTTGAAGGACAGCCTGTGATTGTGGAAATCTATGTTTTAATAACGGATTTCCTTTCTGGCACGCAGATCAAGAGGGAGAAGAATGTGGAACAATAGAAAAGACAGAAAAAGCAGAGTGGTTGCTTTTCATCTTCTTTATTTTCACCATAAGTTTCTACATTTTGGCTTACACTGAAACACAAGTTTGAGTTCTACTGGTTTCTTTGTTCTTTAAAATAAAGCAGTAGAATTGATAAAGACTGGCTAAAATGCAGTGTACATGTCTTAACTATCTCTGAGCTACTCATACTTGGAATTACACCTGCAAATGTGGAAGTCAAATAAAGAATTCCACTTTTAGGTTTAATAATCTCAGCAGATTACCAAATCTGCTCCAGATCTTCCTGAAACACCGCATGTTTCAATATTTCAAATATGGAACCCATGGAAAAAAATGAGCTGTAAAGGAGTAATCTAACTTCAGTCTTCATTACAGAGATGTTGTTTCTCCACATTAATGAATTACCATGTTTACCATAACATTAGTTAGCATAAATTCACTACTCATTTCTGCCTTTAAAAGATTGTTTTGAAGATTCTATCTCTGTCTGGTGTTGCCCTTAATTTTTTTTCCATTTGATACTTTAACATTAGAAACAAGTTCTGTGAAGGAGAGCTAAGTTAAAGGCTTCATTCATGTTAGAGTATTTTACTGAAAGCTTTGAAACTAACAAATTCTTCCATAAGAATTTATTTTCAGTGAATCTGAAGGCAAGGTAGGAAAGATGAATCATAAAGCAACAAATTGTAATTACACAGTATGTAAACTGACTCAGTCAATGAGAACCTCAAAACTCCAGAAGGTACATAGTGGCCACAAACCATCTGTATCTAGCAGTCACTTAAGATGTCTTTTTTCCCCAAGAATTTAGAAATTCTCATGAACTTTCCCTATAATACAGAGATTATGATCAAGTTCTGCAAAAGAAATTATATCATTCCCATCATTTCTCTTCTTAATGCAGTTTGCTGCTAAAATTGACCAAGTTGAAGATTTCCTGAAAAATGCCCAAGAGTTTGACAATATTGATTCTTTGAGAGAACTCCTTTTGCAACAAGAGCATCATACAAAAGGTACAAACAGTATTCCATTCTTGATGGTGTGTGATTGTGCACTGACTCTTGAAGGATGAATTTCTTCTTCCTGTGTGTATTTAATAAAAAATAATTAATAAAGTCTTAGAAAAATAATATAAAAATGTTATATTTGGAAAAATATAATGGTGAAATTACTCTTTATCAGGCTTCCTGAAAGATGTGAAGCTCCTGGTTTTGAGCTAGATCTGTCATGGTTCCATCTTTGTTGCTGAAGAGCAGCTGGTAGTAAGCTTGAATTCTGATTTCAAGGGAGTTTAGGTCAGGTGATCTGCTAGGAGACCAAGCTGACTTCTAGTGCTGATTGGCAAGCAAGTTCTAGAACCATCATTCTTGTTCCATGGGAAAAGTCATCAAAGTTATCAAAGCTACCAATGAATTAGGATTTTCCTGTGGAAAACTTTGCATTAGGAACTTTCCAAGCAGCTCTAGTAACAATCCTCTATTAAGTCCTAGTTTCTGGAGAGCGGCTAAGGGAGAAGTCTACCCTCTGCTTTCCTTTGCCTAGGAATGGATTGGAAACAGAAGTGAGGTGGGAGCTATGAGGCAGAGGTGGCAACTAGCCAGATTCAGAATCTATTTGCCTATGATTGTTCCTTGAACTATGCTTCTGGCTGTAAGGAGTGGGTCTGTGTTTCATTTCTCCATTGAGATGTCCGATCTATTCCAAGATGTTCTGCAGATACCACTGTAAAACTTGCAGTAAAAAGGATGCTCTCTACCCTTTCACCATAACTTTCTTGCACATGTTTGCCTAGAAAAATTCTTCCATGTAGCTTCTTTTTGTTCATTCAGATTTTCATGTGAAGCACCTCCTATTGTGTTGTAGTACTCTTAATTCAAAAAGGGCAAAAAAAATTTTCTCAAACCTGATCTCATTGTGTGGCTACTTCAGATACCTTTGCAATTCCATATGGTTCTGTATTCTTTTGTATGAATTAAGACTCTATCTTTGCAATTTTAACCAAAATTTTCTGTAAGATTACTAATAGCTGTCAGAATATCAGTTATATTTTATTATTCACTAGTGGAGTACCAGCTTAAATATTTTTTATCTACCTTTAATGCCAAGTATTCTTCTCAAGAGACTGAATTGAACTCAGGTACCTCTAATACGAGGTTTGGGGCTTCCAACTTGACCTTCATGGGAGGAAAGTGCTCACTGTATAGCAATTTTACCTAAAGTATCTGTCAGTAATTTATTGCTGAAAAGAGGTTCTATAACTGTGTAAGAATCAGCTGAAATGGTTTGCCAGCTTTGACAGGGATAAGCCTTTCCTCAGATGGGGGAAAGTGGTTGCAATTGATTGGCTTCTTCATCTATTTTAACCACATGATATTTGGAAAAGTAATATTGGGCTATTTGATAAAAAAAAACCAGTGTATTGGTTTCTGCAAGAAGGATACTATCTGCCCATTCCAAATTAAGGTGGCTGAAAAGATGACCTTTACAAAGCACTGGTTCTATCAATCTGTGATAGGTAGTTTATCACAAAAAAAAATAAAATAGAAATTTTGAAACAAATGCATTTCAAATAAGGATTAAAAAGTTGAAACCACATGAATTATCCTCATTTATTCATTTTTATATGTATTACATTTTGGAGGGGCTGAAATGGAACATGTCTGATTAATACCGTCTTTCTGGAAAGCAAGAAGTAAAACAGACATGCTTGTTGCTGTGAGCTTGTGGAAACTGAACTCTCGTTAGTCCTTGGTGGCTGGAGAAGTGGAGGCATTCCATTTCTGCATCTTCCCTAGGTTCTCCAGATGAAAGGTGGAAATTTAGAGTGCTCTGCCTTGAATTACCAGTACATGTATTCCGATGGGAAGATGAATGTTCCAGCTGTTTGTTGCTTGTTGTTGGTTGCTTCACTTAACTAAACTTTCTTTTCTTATACTTTTTTCCTGCCTACTTTGTCTCTTATTCTGGCTTGGGTCCCCTTCTTCCTCATTTCATACCAAAAAATTTTCCCTTTTGATTGGAAAGACCTATAAATACTGATATTTGTCTGTTCAGTAGATTTTGTACTGTCTGGCTTTAAGAAGCTGGAACAAAGACTCATGATTAGTCTTAACATCATTGAAGTGTTCTAGTCCACCTAATTTAACCCTGAATGCATCTAGGTAGAGTTTATGGAAAGAAGGTAAGAATTTCTGATATTAATGACTTACTCATAAGGTTATAACAGCCTCCAGATGGAAGAACTTTTTCTTTCAACTTCTGTCAAGAAGTCCTAAAAGCGACCTAAATTTCACTTGCATTATTAATGAAGAAATACAGAGGCTACTGACCCCCCCCAAACAGTGGGGTAGGAAATTCCATTTCAGCTTACCTGAGGATTGGGAAGCCATCAAAAAGAACTCAATTTTGAGAAAACCATATAACTTCTGGATTTTGTCCCAACGACTCTCAGTACACCATTATCTGTATAGATAATATATACCATTGTAGCATACATATGAATGTGTATACCTTGTTATACTTTGTTAGGTTTATATAACAGCTGTCCAAACTGCAATATCTTAGGATATATACCTTCTGTGTAAATATTAGATAGTTTTAAAAATACTTGAATAATATTTGAAATATATTAATAGAATTACAAATCACATTGGGTTTTTTTCCTATGAAATTCTATTCTTACAGAGCTTTTGGAAAGGTCACTTGCCCTTTTAAACAAAAGCCAAGAGCTAACTGAATTTATAGAAGAATTCAAATGTGAGGGGCCAAATGCAAATCCGGAGTTGATTCAGGGAGCCCACAGCAGCTTCTTGAAAATTGACAACCTTCTTGAAATGCTACAAGACAGGAGACGGCAACTGGACAGATTTCTTAAACATCAGCGCCAAGGACTGGAGCAGGTTCTGCAAATTTGTTTGTGGCACCAACAAGAGAACCAGGTAAGAAAAATAATATTAAGGGAAGTCATTGTAAAAAAAAAAAAATAAAAATCTGGCAACTGTTTTAGAGTAGAGACTATTACAGAAAAGGAACTTAAATATATTTATTAGGACAATAACTCTGGTCTGTTGGAGAATGGCTATGTGAGCGCGGTCATGGCTCCTTTAACATAAGCGAGCCAGACTAGGCCGCAGTGGGAAATTCTGAGTCAGGCTGACAAGGAAGAAATGAAGGTCATGCTGACCTTGCACAACTCAGATAAAATAACTTTGAAGAAGTACATTGTGAGAGAGTAGGAGGGAACCTGGACCCAAGCACGTAGCAAGTAGAAGGAGTATGATAATGTAGTAGGAGGAGTATGATAATGTAACTTTTAGCGCTTAGCTAATGGTTATAAGAGAAGTAGGCATAATTATCAGCAACAGTATAAATGTGTGAGTATATTGTAATAAAGTTGAAGCTTGCTTTATCACTCATATTGAGTCGACTGCTTGTCTTCCCTCACTCGTCGCACTGGTCCATTTCTGTTTGAGATTGTAACCTTTGAATATCTGATTTTGTAACTATAACATCCTAACAGTTTATTCTAATGTAACTTTGCTGTCTTCAAAAACACTATTTCCATGATGTAGCTCTCTCCTATAAGTTACCAAATATGGTGATTAAAATCAAACTAGATTCCCTTCAAATTGAATACCCAGCACAAAAAAACCTCTAGGCACATGAGTGATAACAGTAATTGATAATAGCAATTACAACTGCAGCATGCTGTTTCTAGACTAGTCAGTTAAAGAGAAGATGTAGCATATTTAGCCAGTCAGTGTGTCTGAAAGCAGAGAAGTATTTTGTTCTTGGAGTCAAATCCAAAATCTGTAGTAATTGCAGGTTTTCCACACCTGCAACCTGTTTCTCTCTCTTCTTTCTCCCATCTTATCTCCTGTCTCTTACCAAATTTTTCAAATACAACTTGTTTTTGTACCTTCCTTTCAGAGTTTAGACATTTAAGTCTTACTCTTTCTCATCCGCTTTCTAGTCCTACCACTCTTTTTTTCTTTTCATTCCCCATCTCCCAGCATTCAGATCAAATAGCTTTTCTCTCTTTGTGCCTTGCATTATGAGAGAAACTTTTGCAATGTAAGACTCTCATTTTCCTTGAGAAATGTCATGAAACTTCACCAGCTTGTCAGAAAAAAATATGGGGAGAGTCCTGCTCCATCTCTTTGGATATTAAGTATGCTGAGAAGAAGGAACATGCAAGTTTAACTGCCAAAGTCTAAGACTAAACCTGAACTGTTTTCGGTGGTTTGTACATAGGCTAAAATTTGTATGGACCTCTGACAGTACAGTACTGATTGTGATACCTCTGCAAGTTTCTTTCTTTGTCCCCAAAATAAAGTTTCCTTCTGTATCAGAGGAAAATATTAGAATCTGTTAGCAGCAGTCTGTTCTGTAGGCACTAACTTTGCCTGTGAGGTTGTCTAAGATGAGAAGCACCTTATTTAACAAGCACTACTCTTTGTAATTCTACATAGAGACCACAAAATTTTTGAGGTACACAAGCATTTCTGAGCTGCTCAATATCAGTAGCTGCCAGAAATAGAGCAACACTTGTTTATTTAATGATAGAAAAAAATCCCCAACAGATAAAGATAGTATGGTCTTATGCAAGTGTCTTAATCTCAGTATGCAGTTATAAAATAATAGATGACAAAAATACTGAAAAACAAGAACTACAATATAGGAGGCTGTATTTCTCTGTAAATCATTAGAAACCATCCATTGCTTGCTTATAGATACATATTACTGCTGCTGTTACTGGTTTTGATTGTTTTTTTTTTCCAGTATCACCACATAGCATAAAAGAAAAATCCTCAAAAATAAATCTTGTTTCAAATTCTAATAAATTTACAGCTACAGCTGAATTTTCAGTATTGGTCTAACTCACTATATTGGAATTATGCCCTATTACAATCTAGAAAAATGATTCTTTCTCTACATTGAAAAGGATTAGATGTTACTACAATTACCTGATCACGCCAGTGGTATTCCATAGTATAGAAGCATGGAAGAACATTCAAAATGGGAACATTTCAGAAATAGTTTCTTGTTCCAGATAATATGTGGGGGATAAATATGTGGGGTATTTTTTGGAGCCAAACACACTTACGAAAAAAAAAAGTAATTTCACATTGCCTTAGATGTTAAATGTCACAATTTCATAAAATTTACCAGGGAGTTCTACTTTTCCTTATCACATAATGGATAAAAATTTGGGAGTCACCAGCTAGAGTTCACCCTAACTAAGATTATATGGTAAATAATGTGAAATGATTTTTTTTTTGTGTATTCTTCCATTTCCTCTCAGATATGTGGTCACATCACAAAGCGTTAAGTATAGAAATGGTTTTCTACTGGCAAGTTTCCTCATCTGAAGATAGTGGTCAGAATTTAACTACCTGTTAGCTCATAACTGCATCCAGTTTGAGGCTGGTGTACACATGGAGGGAAAAAGTTAAATAGTTTTTAATGTCATATTTATCAGAATATAATTGTTTAGTATCTGAATTTGAGTCAAACTTGGTAAAATGTATGATTTGTACATTTATGGACCATTAACTTTCATGCATCATGGACAAATAATATATTCATGTGTAAATATAAACACTGGAAAATTAACTTTTAGAGACTTGTTAAATTTCTCTCTCTGGCCTCTGACACATTATGCATATATATTTCTGAGCAATGACAGAAATTAAACTCTCAAAGCCTTTCAGCACATCTGAAAACTAATTTTCCAATCTCTACATGGGCTGAACTCCTCTTGATGTCTAATGATGCTACATATGCAAGAACAGCATATTGAAGTCCCACTGACATTAATGGGAATTCAGGGCATAAGAGAAAGCAAAGTACTGGAGATGAGTTCTGCTGTGTAATATCTAAGATTGGATTTTTGTTGATTTTTGTTCTTTGTATTGCCTCTGTTTTGCTAGGCATAACTATGTAATGCAGAAGGCTGCACAATCTATGGGCTGCTTTTCACGAAGAAAAGCCAGCAGCTGTAAAGATCACCAGTTACTGCCTGGTTCTGAAGAACTAAAAATGCAGCACCCTCCTTTGATCTCTAATTGGAATGTGATGATCTGATAGTTGTGATTGTAACATTTGTATTCTTCAGTATTCTCAATATGTGAAAGTGTACTTATTTTAAATTTAGAAAAGGGTATTTGACCTTCCTCTGATAATCTCTCTCATTAATGAAAACCAGAGGCAGATTGGCCTGTTTTGTACATAATAAGTTATCTTTGGAAGATGATTTATGAAAGTAATTTTTCTTAATTGATCCAATTATGCATATATGGGACAATTAAAATTATTCATGGTACATGGCCACATCAAGGGCAGAGATAAAAGCTGAGTAAAACACAGGGGAGAGGTGATTACACCCACATTTACTATCTGGACAGAGATCTGGGAAACAAACTATCTTGGCATAGGTCAGAGTGGTAGCTAGTGTGTAGAGAAATGTCTTAACATGGATTACACCTGCTGGTGGTGTGCTCTTTGCCGATTTTTTTTTTTTTTTTTAAATGACTGTTCTCAACATAGTACTGCTCCTGCTGCTGATAGCTAAAATGAAAACATTTGGTTTAGCTCAGACAATTTGGAGGCAATCTAATGCATAAAACTATTTGAATCGTCAAAATGTTGTAAAAAGTTCCTCTGAAGTTTTGACTTTATACTTGACTCCATGTACTTTCTGTGAAGGCTGTCTTCATAAATATCAAAAATTGTATTTTACAATGAGTGCTAAGTCATTTTAGACATAAATTAGTTTGTTATTCAAAACTATAATCCGATCAATTTAAGATTTCTTCTCCACTAGTTACTACTGATGAAATTGGGGTGCCAGTGAACTTTGCCACTGTCTTGATTATGGCCAACACTTCTTCTCTTGTCTATTTCCAAATACCTGATCTCCTGTTCTGTTTCTCTTGATAGTGATAACTTAGTTCCCCTTGCTACTCCTGCATATATGGGCTAACTTTATAGGATTCCCAGACTTTGGTCCTATGTAAAAAAATTGCCGCACCTTGAAATTAAATTAGCTTCTCACATCCTGTCAAACCTCACGTTCTTGTTAAAGTATGTATGTACCTAAATGGATTACTTTGTTTTAATATTGAGTTCAACATTTAATGTTGAACTCACCACACAGCTTGGTGGTGTCAGCAAACTTGCTGAGGGTACACTCAATCCCATGGTTCATGTTGCTGACAAAGATGTTAAGCAATGCCAGTACCATCACTGACCCCTGCGGAATGCCACTTGTCACTGGTCTCCACTTGCTGTAATTACACTATTCAGGGCTTGATTTTTGCCTGCTGGGTTGCTGACCTGGACTCGATGAAACTGACAACAAGCAGTGTGAATGGGCAAGAAATACTCAGAAAGTTGTTGGTTTTGCGTCCCTCTCCCACTCAGCCCTTTATTTGTTGGAAAACTTGCTGCTGCTTCTGAATTGACAGTGGGAAATATAGAAAGGCAATGGAAAACTATAGACATTGAAGTCACCTGGACTGTAATCAGTGCAAAAGGAGTATTTTAACAACCTGGGGAAAATGTTGGAGAGACTTTGATTTCTGATATGGATTATTCATTGTAAACAGAGCAATGCATTTTTTTTAAATGAATAAGAAAATCTAATTTTTGAAGACCAGGAGTGATTGTAGATTTCGACCCACCAAGGAAAACCACTGTCTTTTTCAAACAGATATATTAACCTTGTCTCTTTTCCCATCCCTCCACCAAAATCATTGAATGTAATCTTCTGTGGGGCTCTTTCTTAAAAAGCAGTTACATATTCCCAGCTGTTGCTTAAGAACTAAGCTGGCACAGCTGAAATCATTCAGTGGTATTAGCTGTACTGGAAGCAGAAATATTGCCAGGTGCTAAAGGGGTGAAAGCATTACTATAACAGGGTTAAAGAATGGCTTTTTCCTCTGCCTAACATCACAGAAACACGTTTGTTTTGCTAAGCAGATTAATGATTCAGAGAAAAGTCTTAATTTATAAATAAATTTTTCTTTCCATTTTAGCACAGTTTTTATTGTCCATTCCATTAATTTGTATTTTGGTGGACCCATAGTAAGTGTTCTGTGAAAATGTGCTTCCAGAAAAAATGTTTTGATCAGTAAGTGTTCAGCTGGAGGATATGCTCAAGAAATGAAGGTTCAGTAGTAAATAATTTGGTTACTTTCCTATCTCTGTTGAACCCCTGAGATAATATGCCTATCCTTAAATTTGTAACTGAAAATGTTTCCAATGCATTTTAAAGGTTCTTTCATGTTTAGAATTCTCTAAATTTATTAAAAATAGCTTCTACATGAGCAAATAAAAATTAATCATAGTGTGCTATTTAAATCTGATGTACCCAGTACAAAATAATTCTTAGTACGCTACATATGATTTAAGTATTGTGGTGATTTTCCAGATAGAAAAGATTAGAGGAAGACTCCCTGATACTCCCTGATAACTCATTCTGACTAATATTTTAAAATTCAAAGCTTCATTCAGGAATTCTTGCCTTGTGTTGTTTGCAAAGAAAGTCAGAGATATTCACTGTGAATCAAAGAGAAATAAATTCAAGTATTTTGTGCAATTTAGAAGCTGTACTTACACACTGCATATGTTTGCTGCATATACTTGCTGAAGTAAGTCTAGTAAGATGTAATAATTACTTTTTTTTAAACTACCAAAGATTATTCCATATAATATTATCTCAATAGTTTAACTGGGTTTTTCAAACCAGGGATGGAGAGGTTCAATGAAGAGGTAATAAGGCCTATTTGGTCGTTATTATCATTATTACTATTATTATTAAATATCTTGCAGAAGTACTCATATTAATGGTCTTTTAGTATACACAAAGGGATATTTTTAAATCGATGTGACTCTAGGGAAAATGAGCAATATTTTTATCATCCCCTAAAGCATGCATTTATTCTGTATGTGACTATAATTGATTATTTTTTTTTACTATTTTAATTCATAATTTGGTAATACTTGTTAAATACATTTTTGTCTAGTTTTTTACATATATTCCAATATATGTTGTGACCACAATCCTATCCTTCTGTATTTACTAATATTTATTAGAATATTTACATTTATATTATTTAAAAGCAAACAATAGGAATGAAAAGGAATTAAGATTAGGGCTTCTTTTGTAGATGAAACTGTCTTGTATATATTTTTTAAAATGGACAGTTGTTTCTCCAATTTCTCACTGACTGAATTGTTTTTATTTCTTATTTTTTATTTAGGCAATATCTTGGTACAATAAAAACATCAGGGATTATTTTCAGAAGCAAAATCTAGGCTCATCTCTATTGGAAAATGAAGAGTTACTTCAAGAGCTTGAAGAAATGGAAGTCAAAGTGAAAGTAAGAAATATGATCATTGATTCGTGAAGCAACTTTAAAAATGAATAGCAAAATGTGAACTTGAGGGTTCAGTAAGGGGTAGATACATGGTACATGTATGTCAGATACCTATTTCTATATTTCTAAATGAGGATTTTTTTAATCTTTATTTCCTCTGTATTCCCATGCATGGGTGCACAAAATTCCATTATACCACTTTTCCTCTAAAATTTTCATTTCAGTTGGTGACAAAGCATGATATTGTTGTCCAGGGTCACTACTTTCTAGGATACAATCTTTTCACCCCAGTAATGACACAAATTCCTGATAAGTCTGAAATTACAGGTAGCTGTTCTGTTCAAATGAGCCTACTTCAAAAATAGGTTGTACTTGATCTCTATACTTGACATCTCCTAATTGTTACATAGTGCTCAGCTACTTTTTGTGCAACTAGAAACTTTATTAAGCAATACTTTTCTATTTTCTTCCAAATCACCTGTGAAGTTATTGAATATAATTTGGCAAGCACTTTAGGAACAGAATGATTTAAAAGATACAGTACTATAAATTTATCTAGCTTTCTGTAAAACAAACTTCTATAATTCCCAAAATATGTTTTCCTGCTACATTCAGACCAGAAGAATATTGTGATGTATAACAACTGTGCTCCATTTGTGCAACCTAATGTATTTTGCAGGCAATGATAGTATCACTGTAAAATGACATCGATTACCTTGCAACACAGTCTTCTAAAAAAAAAAAAACCAAAAACCACAAACAAAACCAACATGCAACGTATTCTGCTTTTTGAAGCTCTAGTTGGTATAAATTTTATACACATGCACGTGATCACCACACATTTGGATATTTGCTGGGCACTTCTGTGGTAAAGAGTCATCAGAATTTTTTTCTATTTGTTTGATTTTTGTCATATGAGATTTTTTCCTGCAGGGACTAGCTTTCTCCCTGAAATCAAGAGTCAGATTTCTTGACAATAACTTGTCATACTTGACAAAACCGTAAAACACTTATAAAAATATTGCCATGTTCACATGGAAAATTGTTGGGGAAAAAAACACCACCACAAAGCACCCACTATACATAGCTATGGTACCATTCTATGTTATTTGCAAAGTCTTAGAGTAGAAATTAAGTCCATCTTTTAAAATAGACAACTAACTACATTAATGTTTCCAAATTCCTCCATCTCTCTTTTATTGATGAATTGTTTAATATGTCTGATTCTTTAATGTTTTCTCGAGAGAAAAGCAGACACCAGATTTTACTGTGTATATATTGGAAATAGTCTCTTTAGCAATAGGAAAAGTACAATATCAGTTTTTTTCTAGTAACGCTAAATCTATAGTTGGAGTTATGTAACCTTTAGGAATCTCTGTAGTGTCCAAGTTTTGCTCTAATAAAAAAATGAATATTCCATATTAATTTCACATCAAAATGTAATTTCCAGAAGTCTCTAGAAATTTTATCAGTTTGAGTAATTATTTTACCAGTTTATGTAAGAATATATAGATATGGTTGTGAAGAACACTTCAGTTTATGTTAAGGAAGAACTCTTAGTAGTACCTTTCTTGACTAATTAATGAATAACGTGATTTTTCTGTAGCTTGGTCATTACTTAGAGAATAGCTGATGTTTGCTGTACTTTGTCTAGTTCCCTCATGCCAAAACTGAATGTTTCCAAAAAGCAACTAGGGACTTAAAAATATTTCTAAATATATTTCTAAATATAAATATTTCTAAAGCAGTATAAATTAATCTTTTTCAAGTAACATTTCATATATATACTGTAGCTTTGAGGGAATGATGAAAGGTTTCTGTGTAATAGGCATGCAGAGCTAGTGTGTTCTCACAGGTAGTAAAATAATGGAAAGTTCTATTATCTGAACAGTTTCACACAAAAAATACACATATGTACTTACGTGTATTGCTGCATTAGGAAGGACAGGACAAAAAAATGGCTTAAATTGTTCCCAGGCTGGCCTATGAAGGCTGTAAAGATTAATGCCTTATTTGTGTGACTGGGCTGAGAGAAGAAAGGAAAATGGTTTGTTATGTTCTCGAGTTGATATCGTGCTTGAACCTCACCTTGCTAAGAAGTGAAACCACTGAAAACTTTATTGCTGTCTCATACAATAACCAAGACCAAAGATAAACCCAAGGACTCATAATTAGGAAAAAAGCCCTCAACCCTCCCAAACAATAAAAAGACATCCCCCCAGCCCCTCCCCCCCCCTGAAGATTTGAGAGAAGAGGCTGATTTAGGAAATCCTGTTTCAATGGAGATATCTGCTGGCATTGATTAACTTCTTGCTGTTATGTTTCTATGTGTATTGGAAATTCTTGGCATGGTAAAAAAGTAATGCTAGCACCACTTCGTGGCCAAATAACTTCAGAGATGAAGAAAAGTAGTATTCTAAATTGTTTGCATTTTGTCTAGTTTTAAGGATTGAACAATGCCAGAATCAGTTGTCCTTTTAATAAGGATTTAGTAGAAAGACTTCTCCGTTTTGTAGATCTGCATACTTACTGGTTCTGGAGTAGCCACGCTAGGTCATAACATGCTCTAATGAGGTCTCAGGATCGTTCTTAATGACCAAATTAAATATTGCTACCAGTGCTATTAATATTAAGCTTTTTTTAGTAATGGTTTGGGCTTTGCTTTGGTTTGGGTTTTTTTGGTAAGTCCCTCTCTGTCCTGGCATTATCTTTAAACATCTCTCAATAATCTTCTGGGAGGTGACTGGCTTTGAATTACTTTTTCCTCTTTTTTTTTCCATTGATTCTAAAAACTCCTTGTTAAATACACTCCTGTATTCATTCACTGAACTTGCCAACAGACAGATACCATATGGTAATTGTCATAACACATCACAATCCTTTGCAGTTGTATTCTTTATAATTTGAGGGAATTACATGATTATCTTGGTAGTTGGGTGTACTGCAGTGTAGTTGCAGTTATTGAAGGTAAAACCCTTTAAAATATTCACAAAAGCTAAATTATCAATATACCAATGTATCCAATGAATTAGAAGTTGGGCTCAGAAAAAGTTCAGTTGTGAACATTTTTGCAGTATAAGAGAAGGGGCTAATTTTTTTATATACTCTGAAAAATACATATTTTATACTTAATTGGCTTGTGGTTTAAATGTTAATTTATCTACTATATGGATCATGATCTGAAGTCAAATAGGTCTGTTTCAAGGTTTTCTCAGCTTAAATTTAGAATATGCCAGTGGAGACAATTTTACACAACTTCTCAGGTTTTAATCCAAAGTTAGAATTTTTAAGTAAGAAATGTTTACAGTATAGACAAAGACCAGACAATTTATCTCACAATAGTTGTTTTTTAATAACAAGATAAAGCTGTAGGTATTTCTACTTTACAGAAAATTTCAAGACTTTTAGTTAAAGCGACAATAATTTTAATTAATCTATTTTGACTCTCTTGAAAAATACCCTATTACTCAAGGAACATGGAAAGCTCATTTTCCTTGCCAAAAGAATAGTGAAAGCAAGTGTTTAAAAAACTTACTGCTGTAAGGAAAAGTTAGATAGTGATATGAGCTAAGGAGACCCATTGAGTATGGGCACATATAATGCAATGTGTCTTTAACAGGTCAGAGGAATTCACAAGCATTTCTTGACAAATTGAAATGTCAAGGTAATGGTAGGCTTTGTATTCCTTTCCAGGAAAATGAGTAACAAATATCTGGTCCTGACCGACAGATCGTTACAAATGTAACACTGAAGGACAGAAAAAACTGACATAGATTTTTTCCACTGAGTTGGTATGTCCTGTTGATGGAATGTATCGACTTTTTAAGTGGAGAAACATTTCCTGAATGTTTCAGAAAGCTGAAAATTAAACTGTCACTAGCTATTTTATAGAAAATTGAACCAAGTTTAAGTAATGATCAAATAAGATAGCGAATGAGCCTAACTACATTTAATACCCACAGAGAGTGTGCAAGGTTTTAATGTTTATGGAATATTTTAAATTATAAATTATTATAATAAATTGGTTTTTTTTAGCTTTTGTGAAAGTTAGAGAAGAAGCTTGCCTCAGCATAAACAAGGCAGAGTTTAACCTCTGCTGTAGGATCACCTAAGAGCTGCTATTGGGCACCTTGTATCAAAAAAAAATATTATGAATGTTGTTACAGTATTCCTCTTATAGGACATCATTTCACTAAAAGCTGAGTCATTGTCTTGTAATTAACCTTGCCTTCTGTAATTGCAATTTACACATTGCAGTAACCTGAAACAATTCTGAAGTTTTTTGGATTTCTGTATTTGCTTCTAAGCCAACTATAAACAATTTCCTTTCTTGTTACATTAAAATATGCATTTTTCATTCTTGCATAAAATGTTATTTTAAATTATTATACAACTACTGTAAAATAACAAAAGGAAAATGCACATATTAAGCTGCACTTTCTTTGTGTGATTTTTTTTTGGTGTTAATTGTTATTATGCCCAGTTAAAAGCTTCCAAGTGCAGTGTTGTTTTCTAATTCTGCTTAACATCTATATGTTTAAATGGAAGTGAAATTTTGATTAGAATCTGACCATGGAATGTATTTGGTACCAGTCATTCCAGCTGCAAGTATTTGAAGATGATGACCTTGTGATACTGATGTCAGGGGTCCACACCTTACTCATAAATAGGCCAATTAACCTGTGTGTATGGAGGGACTTATTTTTCCCTAAGAGATGTTCTTCGGGTAAAAAGAAACAAATGCAGCACAGCAGAATGCAATTATTCTCAAGATCCTCGTTCTTGTTGAATATTTATTAGGACAGTGAGAGGCAAAGACAGATTTTTATGAAAAGGGAATGGTGCATCAAATAATACAGCGTGGGCTTCCACTTAATTAAAAGTTCAGGCTGAAGATTATTGCATCCGTATGTCAGAAGTGGCGATTATTTTAATTTGAAAGAAAAAGAAAAAACAACAACAAAAAGACCAAGAAAGATTTTACTATAACTGTTTATCAATAGGAAAAAAAATGAAAATAAAATAAAATAATTGCTTTTATTGTGTCCCAGATTAACCTCTTTTTATTTCAATAGGAAACTGAAAGTATTCAAGTTCTCAAGGAATACTCATATGGGGTTTGGTTTGGGTTTTTTTGATTGTTTTCTTGGGAAGTGGTGTAACTTCATTGCAGTATATACTAAAACAGCAGTATTTCTTACAAGCATACAAGGAAATATAATGAGCAGCATTTGGCCTTCAGTTGCTTTCTTGTTGAAGGGCTGAACTTGAAAACTCTCCAAGAGTGTTTTTCATAAGGGTTCTCTTCTGGAAGAAAGAAAGGGTTAACATGAGTGAAACTGGTTTGCATCTCTGTAAGCTTACAATGCAGGTATATTGAAGCATAACCAAAACACAGTTCTATATGGGTTTCTGACATATTTTGTTTTCAAAATGGAACAAAGCTAAATTTGTTGAAATATGTGGAATTAGTTTTCTTATTAAACCACTTAGAATCTGGTTGAAACATTTTAACTGTATTAAATTATTTCAGGCTGGCTTTTGGTGGTTTGTTTTTTTGGTGGCTTTGGTGTTGTGTTGTTTTTTTTTTTTTTTAAATTGGTAATATTATCATAAAAACTAAAAGCAAAAGCAGATTTAATGTGAAGAAACTAGATAAGACGTTAATGCACATCTATAGATTTTTACAGCTGCTAAGCTCTTCCCTGGCAGGAAGGTTAAGAATATTATCCACAGTGAAAAATTACTTACAAAATCAGCAGGATTGTCATAATTTTCCTTTTTCTATTCATCATATTTTCAAGATGAAGGAATATGTTGCATTGCACAGAAATAGGATACTGATCAAATACGTCTGTAATCTGAAACACTTTTACTACTTCAGTGAAGGTGTTAGCAGTCCTTTTATGTTTATTAAGTCTTTTTAAAATTTTCATCCTCAAAAAGCTTACTTAATACCTAAATCAATTTTAATATCCTTTAAAATTGGTTTTAATGTAATGAAAATATGCTTGTTAAAATCTTGTTTAGAATCTCATTTACCATATAAAATGGGCATCATTCTTTACTCAACTTTGCTAAAATATTTGTCACTGGTATATAACCTGCAGTACCACAGACTAATTAACACAGAAAAGTTCATAACTTAATATATCTTGGTAGTTGTTTTTTTAAGAGAGATTAAAGGTATTTTAATATAATTCACTATTTTGGGGCTATTGCGTTACTATGTATAAACATCACACCAGGCATCGCATTCCTTATTTACATGGGTTTGCTCCTATTTTAAAAATCACTTTTGTTACCCATGTCAATACCCTCTGTTTCATCTTTAGTTCACATGCTGTGAAACTGCAGAAGTGAATCCAAAGTTCAAGGCAAGAACATACAGGCATGGCATGAATGCATGTGTTTTCCATTTTGAGTACTGCTTTTCACTGACCTGCGGATAATAATAGGTCTTTTTCTTAAATTGTTGAAGTTAATCTAGAATGCAGCAAGGAAATTGGTCCTTTCTGTTGGAATTGCCATGTACTATCTAAGCCGGGCTATCTATCTTGGGGAATGGCTGTGCTGGGAATTATAGACTGTCTCTCAATAGTTCTTGGTCCAGAACTAGTCCACACTAATAGGGAGAGACTGCATCTGGTGGGTCTGGCAACTGCATCTGGTGGAGAATTCCATGTAAAATAACTTGTGGACCTCTTTGAACAATTTTTACCATACTAGTTGTCGTCACAACAATAACCAACATCAGAAAAGGAATGCAGTGAACTACACTATCAAAATAGGTCTACTCTCCCTTTTTGTACTTCAAAGAAGGATAAAGCAGCATGGTGAGACAGTGAGGGAATTAGAATTGCTACTGTTTGTGAAAGATCTGTGAAAAACCAGATTACTACTGCTGGGAAAACTTCCAAAATAGCGTCCTTCACTAGCAATCATTTCTCTAAAAAGAAACTTTAAATGTAAGGTTAATGTTCTTTAAGCATGCTGAAAATAGAATAACCTGCCCTATAATCTTCTTGTGCCATATGCACACTTTGGAGTGTTTTCATTTTAATGAAAATAAATTGTCTTATTTTAAAAGACTTTTCTGTCTGCTTTAACATTCATTTGATACAAATATGTAGAAGGAAATTCTAAATGAATTTCAAAAAGATTCTTCTCTTAATTCATTACCAGAAAAAATGGAGGAAATATGCTACCAAAGGCATGGGAAATTGTAGTATAGTATCAGAAGCTCCTTTTGTTTTGAACATCATAATAATACACCAATTTTAACTGTGGACAAGCACAGAAGGTATACAGCACCCTGTGTAACAGCTTTACTGTTTCATAGTTTTTTTCTGTAAAAACCTAGGAAAAAGAAACAACTAGGCACCAACGAAGTAGTTGCAAGACAGGAGGAGATCAAATGGTGTTTTTTCTCTTCACTCTCTTAAAGCAAAGCTTCTTTCTGTTTAGGCCATCTAGTCTGATACGCCTTTCGATACCTCCTTATAACCTAAAGAAGTTAGTGGGACTGAATACTGTAATAACATTTATCACAGCTAAAAAAATGTAGGGAAAAATGCTTTTTTCATGAAGGTTTACTCCCTACATTTGATGTATAATTTGGGTCAGTACACTAGAAGCACAAGTCAGTTCAGTATGGATAGTTGAAAAAAGAGGTACAGGTCAAATAGACAATCACTTCTGATTAGCTAAATATGCTTCCAAGTCGTGCAATATAGGCAAAATGTCTATATGCAAATTGATACTGATTCAACTGAGTTCATTTTAAAGCACCTTAATTTTATGTTCCTAGCTCAATTAAGTGTCAATAATGTTTCTGTGTCTTGAAAAGCTAAGTATGATCTTCGTTTTTAAAGCATCTCTTCTATCTGTCACTGCCAGTAGGAAGGTTCATGGTCAGTTAAGGCAGAGATGTGCTTTGTGGTTTTGTTTAGGAAATCAGAGAAAATGTACAATGGAGAGTGTCGAGGATGATAGCACACCTCACTGTGAGGGAGAGTAATTTCATTGAATTGATTACCAGACCGCTCTCAGCAGAAATTGTGCCAGTAGAAGCAGCTATTAGGCAATCTAGGCAATATTTTAATTTGGTTTTGGATAAATATTTGGGCTTAAGGGGCTGTGGGAGTGTGGTTTTACCCAGCAGAAGTTTCTTGTCTTTACATTATCATCTAGAACTTTTTTCCCAGCAGACCCACTAGTAACTGTTAATTCTGCCTGTGAAACTGCGTCAAAGAGTGTAGAATGCAGCCACTAAGAACTGTCACAAAAAACCATAATTTGCTGAGAAATCCCTCCTAGTTGTAAATGGTGATAACTTTTAGGCCTATAAATGTGATACGTGTTTTCCAGTATTTATATTGCTACTGTGCAGGTATATCACTTTCTTTATGCGTAGTTGATTAAAATGGAATTTTTCCTGTTAGGAATGGAATTCCACCGTGGAACAACTGGAGGCTGAAGCACTGAAGATCTTGCTTTCAGAGGACTATACAGAAAAAGAACATCTAAAGTTTTCAAATCAGAAAATCTCTCTGTTGCGAGAAGAAGTGTGCTTCCATATGGAAGAAAGGAAAGCCCTGCTACAAGAGGCCAATGACTTTTTTCATACTGCTGGCAAGGTTGGTAAGAAGACAAGTCTGTAATAATATGGAGTTTGCTAAACAATTTGGAATAGAAAAAGTGCAAATCTGATTACTTTTTAATATGACTTTTCACCTCAAATTTCTATCTGAAATGGCAAATGCATTTAAAAAACCCTCGCTTTTTAGAAAAAACTATATTGAGAAGAGTATTTGGGACGTATTATCTGCCAAAAATTAGACTTAAAGTCATGGGCTCTGTAATGATGCCATAATCCTGTATGATAATACAGGAGCTGCTCTAAAATACCCAAACTCTTACCGGCTAGTATGGATACCAGAAATGATATCTATATTTGCAATATTAATTGCGGGCTAATTAATAATAAAACATGAGAAAAATCAAGGTCAATATACAATTCCTCATACTGGGCATGTAATATACTACATGGTCTAGACATGATGTAACACCAAAGTGGACAGTTGAAAAAGCACAAAACTCCCTTAATCACAGCACAAATGATGAGTTATTACCCACACCTATATTAAGGTCAGCAGGATATTGTGTAGGCAACAACGTCCATCACTAACGTGCTCACGTGGAGAAGGAATGCTTCAGATTCCAGAATTAGATACTTGCAGTTCTCACAGGAGAAGGCTAAGAGAGGCTTATGTGTCTATTGAATTCTATAAATTGCTTATTTTGTGTAGGTTGTGTTTGAGTACAAGCAGCTTTGACTAGTATGTCTCTTTAATTTTCTATCTCTTCCAAATCTTATGTGATAAAAATGGGTAAATCATTGATGACCAAAGGAAAAAAAATACTTTAAAACATAATTGCTTATGTGAAAATTATTTTCATAAATTTGGTCATGAATGGTTATGATACTTTCTTCCTCTGTAACACAAGCTGTTTATCATACTCAAATACTTGTGTTAATACACTTTCAAGAGTTCTGTTCATCCATTTTATTTTTCTTCATTGTCTGTAATGTGACCATGAAAATAATAATCTTGTAGACTTTCTCTTCAAATCCCTATCCCAAAGCAAAAAATTATGCTCTGGTACCACAGTTGCATGTAGGCATGATGCTTTTCTTCTCATATTCTGTTGTCTATGCCAATATATGCTTATGCTAGAAAAAAAAATAAATCTTAGATATGCATATATGCTAGTTCTTGAAAAAAATAGATAGAGATAGAAAGCTGGCTTTCTGTCAATTTTTTAATGTTGATTTGGTTGAATTCTTGAAAGTCTGAAATTAGGTCCTGATATTGCTATTCTGACAACAACAGGAAGGGTATAGAACTACAAATGACTGCAGCGGCTGCTATGGAAAAAGTCAATCCAGCTAATATCTTTCTGTAACCAGGCTTCCTACTTGCAACTGAAATAGAACATGAAGAAACGTGTTCTTTGCTCATGGTAGCAGCCTTAGTTGATCAAAGTAACAACAGCACTGAGAAAACAGGCAATACAACCCAATAAAGTTGTCTGTTGTCCTTGAAGGTGCGGGTTGATAAGCACACAAAGCACTTTGATATGTTTAGGAAGAGAAGGTGCAGAGAATACCATTTTTTGCTTTCTTTTTTTGTTGTTGTTGTTCGATCCTGGTTGTCTTCCAAATAGTCCAGTTGCTATGCCACTTTGACCATAACAGGTGACGCCAATTTTTACCTTTTTGATTTATTCATTTTAAATTTCCTTATTGCTTTTTAGCAAGGCTCAAAACATGTTCTTGGATTTGCTGCTTACCTAGTTAAATATGCTAACTAGTAACACTTCTTATAATAAGTGTGGCTGAGTGGTTAACTCATTCTGAAATTCTTATAAATCCATAATCATTCCTGAATAGTATATAACTCTCCTATGACTCTTAAATTTATTATTCTTAATTATAGTCCTGAGAACTAAAATTCATTATACAGAACATACTACACAAAATCAGTAAACTTCACGTGGTTCCTGAATCCATGTGAATGGCCTCTATTTACAGAAAAAAATTCTTCGAGATTCACATAGGTCCATGAATCTATAAGTTTCCAAAGATGATTGTAATTCCTGTTTTGATCTGAAGTGTATGGCCTTTTTTATACTTAGTGATGACTAAAAGTACTTAATGTTTTAGGAAAAATCCTACCTGAGTACCTTCAATCACGCTCTTCCTCTGATGGGGTGTTCTTGTTCTTAGAAAACTTTCTTTGTAAGGTCAGGATATTTTTTTTTAATTGTTGAATGCTTTATTCTGCAAGAAAAGAATAACCTGGCAGAGACAATAAAATAGTATGCAAGTCCTATTTTAATCCATTGTGTATAGAAGTTGAATTACTTTTGCTCATCCTCTTTTCTTTATTTTCCTTCATTTCTTTGGCAACTATTTCAGTTGTTCAGAGTTCAGATCTCCCTCCTTGCTATTCTGAGTCAGCAATACAGGGTTCCTTCTCATCTGCTGAGTTCTTGGTTCAAATGTAATATGCTGAAGCAAGCTGGATCTTATTGTGAATCTCATTGGATTTTTGCTTTTCAAATTTTTATGAATGTAAAACTTTTCAAAACTCCCTAAAGTAAAATTCAGAAATTTAGTCTGCCTCATAGCTTGTTTGCTCTTCTGATGTAGAAATTTTAAAGCTGACACAGTTAAAGACAGTATTTTAGCATGTATATAGTTTTGTTGTCACTCAGAATTCTTTTTGGAGGTGAACTGAGGCTTCAAGAGCAGTGTATTTTCAGACTGCAAGTCTGCAAAATTATTCACTGAACTAAAGCTTAGAGTATATAAAGAGGTTTGTGAAGCCATAACAGTTTTGTTTTGTATTGTACAAACAGTTGATTTCCTTTTAAAAATATGAATACAGAGTAGTCCATGTTACAATAACTTTGTTACATAAATGTATAAGCTCAATGAGAAATTAATGCTATTAGATACTCTCTACTCATTTGCTTTATTTAGATTTCTTGTTTTTTCTCATGTTTAGAGCACATAACCAAAAAAAAAACCTCTATAGAAGAATACAGTGTCACTGTTTAAATGCTAATCATGCACAGTAGGTTTGGGCATGTTTCTATTTTACTGATATTAGTATTTACTAAATTTAATCATCTAGTAGTGCAATGTTGTCCTTACCCTGTCTAAAAAAGACAGGAGTCTTTTTAGAGTACTTTTGCTGCTTTTTTCCGATATTTGAAAGAGAAACTTCTGTGTGCACTAAAGGGAAACGGAGACTAGGTTTAAAAAAAAAAAGCCTGTGTCCTCATGTGACTTGCAAAGTCAGTATCAGGCCCTACATTAAAATACTGCTTTTCATTTCTGAAGATATGTCAAGTATTAAATGTCTATTGATCATCTATTTGTGTAAAAGAATGTATGCACACATTTTAAAGAGAAGTATTGACAATGGATTTTTTTTTTTCAGGTACTTGATGGTCTTGAAGGTATCGAGAATTACCTTAAAATCTTTAATTCTGAAGGGTTCCATTTGCCTATCTTGATAACGAAGTACGAGGAATTACAGGAAACAATTAAAGGTTGCACAGCGACTACTGTGCAAAAAGGACAAACTTTAGTTGATAAAGCAGATTCTCACAGGTATTCCCTCCATTTTTGCATATTTGCTGCATTTCTCCATATTCACCTGTTGCTTTATAACTCAACTAGTTAGAATCAGAATACATTTAGAGCCAGTGTAGTTAACTAAATAGGTCTTAAATGACCTGAAACTCAAAGTTTTGGCCATACTTATCTGTTGGTATTTATACAAACCAATCTCTTTAACAAAAATCTTTAGGAATACTACATGCTACTTGCAAGAGTGGTGTCAAATAGGGAAATTGGTATGTTAGGGCAGTGTTCAGAAAAAACAATTTCATTAACATTCTGGAAAAGTAAATGTAGGTAAATGAAAAATAAAACACCAATGGCTATGAACACTCCCAACTGCCCAGTGTAATTTTAGGCCATTTTGAAAGTCGTCATTGTAGCAATTATAATGTGATTAGACACAAGAAAGAAATACAGATGTTAAACCAAGTGCAGAAAATATGGAAGTTTCTCCACTTCTTAGTAGTTTTAATTCATGAAAGAAATAACTTTTTTTTTTTCTTCCAAAGCTTGTGCTGATTACAGTGAGTACTCCACAGTTCTGATTTTTACACTGATGTAGAGTATCACTTAGTTTACAATCAGTCCTAGTGGCTTAATATCTCCTACCTGAAGGTCTTAGTAGAATGCTGGTGCAATAAGAATGAAGATCATTTATACTAACGAGTTCTACTTCAAAGACAGAGCAGATGATCTTGACTGATGGTAGGCTCATGGTCATCTTGGCTCTACCTTCCCATTACAGGTTTATGTCCTTAATTATTCCTGAAATTTGAATAGCTTTATTTTATTAATTACAAGTCTAGATAAAATTCTCATTTAATCTCATGACCTTGCAAAAAAATTTATCTAAAGTGCTTTACCTGTCCCGCATGTAATTGGCTTGACACTTCATCAGAGGGATGAAGTAAAAAATTCAAATGGAAAATTGTTTTGTGAACACATGAAGTTGGCCTTAGCTGAAGTTACAGTTCAGTAACTGAAGCTACTGTTACTGCTTCAGCACCTTCTGGTATTTTAATTAAATGGAAAGGGATTTCCTCAGTGAAACTTTGACTTTGGTTCCTAAACCAGCCATAATTCCAGAATGTACACTGCTGTTCTCTAGATGTGATGTTCTGCTCGAAATTACCTCAGCAGAAGCAGATGTTGTGTTTCAAATTATGTCTGCACAGCATTGATTAATGTTAGGAATGCTAAAGACCTTGATAAAATAAATCCCTAAAATAACAAGTCATTAATTTCCTTTCTTCCTTATTAAGAGTTTTTAAAAATTGTTTAAGCAGCCCAAATCAGGAGTGGGGAAATAACATCATCAGTACACATCAAGAGGAATGAGATGAATTTATCAAAATAATCCTATCAGTCATTTCTGGTAAAATTCCATAAAAACAGGTAATGCACGGGCAGGCATTCTGTATGCCAAAGCACTGCTCAAGATACTATCTAAATAAATAAGGTAAGACTTCTGCCTAGAAGGCATTATAATTTAAGAAACGGCAAAGCATTGCAGCTGAAGCAATATTGATTTAGAGAAGGAAGGTAAAACTTAATATCAATATGCAATGTCACTAGAAATGTATTTTGCTGTTTTGCTCTCAAATATGTTAAATGTCTACTTGCATCATAAAAATAAATAAGTCCCTTTCTCAGAAAACAAACAGAGAATATTATTGGGTTTTTGTTTTTTTCCTACTGCCTTCAGGCCTCGTTGCCTGAATGTAATGAATTTGCCATGTATTTCAATGAGTAGTGCTGGTACTTTTGTGCTGGTGGGACTCTTTAGACTCCTAAACGTGGGCTTGAAGATTAAAATAATGGAAATATTTAAACTGGAAATGAACTCTGGCGGTCACTTGGTGCAATCCCTTGCTCAAAGCCTGTCAGTTAGATTAGGTTGCTTAAGGACAAATTCTGAATATCTAGAAGGATGGGGATTCCATAGCCTTTCTGGGCAACCTGTTCTAATGCTTAAGGACTCTCCTGCTACTTGTGTGACTTTACTAGTTTTAAAAAAGAAGCTCTAGTAGTTTATGATTTACAAATTGAATACTGATACCCTCACATTGAAGGAGGACTACGTTTAAGGCTAGTGACACTGACTTCAATGGCATAATTGGAATCCAACTCACAGAAAAAATGGAGAAATATGATGTTAATTCTGTCCTACTTTCAAATCTTCTCGGAGCATGTTGCAGCCTTATACTAAAAGATAATCCAAATAAATGAAAATATTCACATTGGAAGAGGGATAGATTATGAAAAAGTGACAGCAGTTCTTTCTAGTAATCCTAAAGTGTTTAAAAATGAAAATATTGGTAAGTCTGATTTTTCAGCGCTCATATTTTTAAATTAAAACCAGTTAAAAAAAAAAGGAGTAGCAAAAATTTACATGTATTAATTGTAAAAAAAAAAATACAATCAGCACGTTTTGTCCATTAACAGGACCCTTGTTACTTTGCCAGCCAATTAGCTTGCCTGTCTTTATTCTCCTGCTGTTGTAAATTTATTATGTTAACTCATGACAAAACAATGATACTTTCAAAGATTTTATTGAGATATAAATTATAGTTTTCAAAACCTATAAATCTTGTTCTCTTATTGCTTTCTTTAAAGGAGTGGTGCTAGTAAAAGTTTTTAAACATACCTCTTTTTAAGGCGTACTGAAATAGCGTAGTGACATTTTTTAGAATTTAAGCACAAACTAACAGGTTGCTCTTTTGAAAGTGTAATTTACAGAATTTAAAACCAACTACTCTCTAAAAAGGACTAAAAATCTGATTACTCTTTGTGACCAGTTCTTGGACCAGATTTGAACTGAATGGTTTATTAATACCATAATTCGTGTTAGTAGTGTAGAACAAGAGATGTCTTTGAGATTGCAGAATTTAACTCTCTGGTCTGACGTGAGGAAGAAAATTGCTTTTAAATTTAGAGGGCAAAGGAGGAAGCCTTGAATAAGTACCTGTATTAGCATAAGTTTCTGATGAAACGGAAATAATAAAAAACTTATTTTGAACATGTTTGTCTTACAAAAATCCTTACGACGAATGAATTTCAGTAGTAAATTGATATGTGAGTTTTTTATCCCAAAAATTCAGATCTTAATTACATGTCATAACTTTCTTACAATTTGAAGAGGACTGCTTCAAGTATTCAGACTGTGAATTGCTTACATGATATTACATATTCTAAGTTATAAGGCAAGCTATTGTTTTGTAAATTTAGTCTTTTCTCCAGTTAAAGCAACATCTTTAAAGAAATGTTGACTTAGAACGTATATGACTTTTATTTTTCAGCTACTTGTGAAAGCACTGAAATATTTGAAAGTCCCAAGAAAACATGGTTTTTAGAGTTGAAGTGTATGCCATATCTCTTCATTCTTTTTAGGCATTTGTGGTTTTTGTCTTTAGATAGTATAACTGAAGTCAGAATTATTTGTGAAATGAGAGATTTCTCAGTGAATCAGGGTATCTGTCACCTGAATCTAAGGTACTGGTGATAAATGATTTGTTTATAAATGTCATTCCTGTGTTCTACTCATTATCAATTTTGTTTGGATTAATTTTAATATTATTCTTGGTTATTTTTCTTTTAAGGGTCATGGTTTAAAATTCATAAGTTACTTGTCATACAAATCAACAGAAAAGGTGGTTTTTTTTTTTTTTAAATCATTATAATCCTGATTGTTGAGCAAATAATGAGAAATAACAACAGTTCTGCTGTTCCATTTTAGCTCTTGGGTGACAGGAATTCAGAAAACAATGGAATACGTTAAAAAAAAAGTAGATCAATTAATCATGCAGTGTCCAGATAATAAAGAACTTACTTTGAAGAAACAACAGTGGACTGCCTCACTTGAAGATCACCTGAATAAAGTACATCATAACATTTCTTTTTCTTAATGCATTCGTGAACATTGCATTGTGTTTCCATATTTTAGCTATGTGAATATTAAAGTTGACTCAAATAATTACAATAACATATTGGTTTGCTGGAGAGAGTGCACAGTTGTAGTTAGAATGCTGTTATCAGCACAAATAAACCTTAAACTGTTCTGAAAAATGCAGCTGTTTCCGTGAGAACATTTTACCAGTGATCTTCAATAAAGTATGGATTTGCTTAGATAATGAACTATTATAATTAGTTTTGGAAAAGAAGTGAGCAATCAGGACTGAGACCTGTATGCAGGTTTCCTGTTCAGTTTTTGTGTCTTCTGTTTCATTTGGCTGAAGATAAAAATAGAAGTGTGGCAAAATTGTTTATAAGCATGGTTGACCACAAAACACGGGAAATTTTCAGTAAGGCTGAAGGAGAGTAGATATTGTTCACTATAAAAATTCCATATATTCATTAAGATACTGATGCCTCAAGGACATCACAACCTCTTTAGTCTGTTGAATGAACTGTACTACTGCAGATATTTTTAATGACTTCTCAGAGATGGAATAGACAGTGGCTCCTAAGTACAGTTCCATATTCAAATTCATATTCTATATTCAAATTAAATTCCACATTCAAATTAAAAAAGTAAACTTTTAACAAGCTTCATATGAAGGAAATTCCAGACCGTGGCCAAAAAAAACCCAGTAAATAAAATCTAATAACTGAACAATTAAGTCTGCAATCTGACACTTTATAATATTTGCATGATGTCTATAATAAACTATTCTGAATCAAATGGGAAGTTAATTTGCCATAAAATGGTCCCTTTGCATACAATTTATATAGAAGAGGCCTTGAGGTATTAGAAGACACTGAAAATCTTGTTGAGTTTAGGGGAAAATAAAAGATTTGGTGATATCTGCTGTTGGTCTTGTAGAAATCATGCCACCAGCCTATTGTGAATCTTAAGCCAAAACTTCCACTATGAAAGTAGTTTTACCACAAAATGTAGACCCTGATTATTTTGATACATGGTTTCATTTTGCAGTTTGTTCAAATCATGTTGCTCCCAGTCTTGAATTTGAGAACATTTTGAAGATTTGAGTCATAGTATGTGATCTTTCCTCACAGTGAACAGGGTTTATTGTTGTATTCCTACCAAGAAAAACATGCTTAATTCTGCTTATGCAAAGTATTCAAAAGAATCTGGTGCTAAATTCAACTGCTCCTGAGCTTCCTTTAATTAAGT
Organism: Gallinago undulata; assembly: GCA_026546715.1. Taxonomy (NCBI): domain Eukaryota; kingdom Metazoa; phylum Chordata; class Aves; order Charadriiformes; family Scolopacidae; genus Gallinago; species Gallinago undulata. The sequence goes on from JAOTQQ010000079.1 coordinate 33,084,626, forward strand.
TTGAACCTCAGTCAATAGCCACTTCTTCAAATATACGGTTCACCTGTCTAATAATAACTATGTGTACTCTTTCTGGTATCATCTGCCTCTGCTCTTCATAATCTGCTTTGTTATCATTATGCATATATAAATCTTAAGAGTGGCAATGAAATGGAGTTGCATACGTGTGTCTGCACAAATATAGCTCTCAGCTTGGCAGAGAAGTTTTAAATGTACTTTCTGCAAAAAGCCTGGAGCACAATAGAAGTATTTCTGCCCAGACTATAATATCTAGATTATAAAACAGTTGTGCCTTAATAATGGGATAATTAGGATAAAGCAAATCACTATGAATAAAGTGAGAGCAAACAGGAGTATTTTTTCTCAAATTGTGAACATACCTCTTAGAATTTTTTTAAGAGAAATAGTAGCATTTTCTTCTGTTTTCCTGAATTTCTCTGATCATACAAAGTACATAATCTAAACTCCAACAGACAAATGTTGTTTCATTTTTTTTTCTATATGAAGCCATGTTTTCTACTGTTTTTATACTGTTTACTTGTATAAATTAACTATATAAATGATGTTTTCAAATAAAGGTATCTCAGTCAATTAAAAGAATCACCCCGATGCTTGCAGTTGGCATGGAGATTGGTTCATGTTTGTCTGAGTCAGAAAGAGTTTTGAATAAACACCTTGAACTGGCTAAACAAACAAAGGTAAAAAGAAAAAAAAAACAGTTTTAATAACATTAAGTAGTCTTAGAAACAAGTGCATGCTGTATATAATTCTAAATAAGGTGAGAGACTGAGAGTTTCTTATGGATTCTTGAAAGAAAAGAGATCTATAGTTCAATTTAAAATGGTAGTTAATGAAAAAACACAGATAACGTTACAAATCAGTCCTTATATCATTGGTTATCCCCATTGTCTCCATCTCACCATGTTATTTGTTTCTACCTCAAGATCCCACTATCAACCCTTGATAGGAAGACTTCACAAATGTGTATTGCTACTCCTTCCTGAGGCACCAAGTTTAAAAATTGCCTAGACAGAGGCACAGAAAACTCTTCTTGTGGTTTATTATGCCAAATAAAAGGGATGATTTAGCAAAACAGAAAAGAGTAGTTCCGAGGTGAAAAAAATGTGGAAGGAGATGTAGAGTTGCCATCAGATAGCCACGTGTCATGTTGGGAATGCAGCCATGATAGGAAAGCACTGCAGCACTAACCTCTGTTACACAGATGAGGATATTCTTAAATCACATCCAAGGCCTTTCCAACTACCATAGCAGTACTGCAGTATCTGAAAGTGGCTTAAAATGAGTTAAATCCCCTCCATGGTCTTGACGTGGGTGTGTATTTCATGGTTACACTGAACAACATGACAGTATATATTTCAGGAATAGCCTCTATTGCTGGAGTTCTTACAACTCCTTACCACTATGAAGTGCTTTTTCATTTCAGGCAACAGCTTATGTAACCCAAGAGCTGGATCTGTAGTGTCTGTGGAAATAAAATGCACTTTAAAGAAATTCTGGAGATCAAATAGTTCAGCAGATTAGCAAGATCCTCTTTTTGTTCCACATCTGTGTAACAGTTTTTAGCATCTTTTCTACCAAATTTTTGCATGCAAGGGTATTAACTTTTATTGCTGATCTGAGAAATAGTAACTTTTACCTATTCTTTGGATTGTGATATGCCAGAATTTGAACTCGGCTGAATGACAGAGGTAGATATGCTAAGTGTTATTGATTTAAATATATAAATTTAGATAAGCATATAGACGTAGATAAATGAAGTTATTGCTTAAGACAGTGAATCTGAAAACCAGAATTCCAGCTGAATCATTGAAATATTAGCTCTTGCTCAGACAGCATACTGTGACTTCTGGGTCTGAGCAGTTGATACATTAACAGATACAACCCACTATTTGATCTCCATGTGATTTCTGCAGATTTGCTGTATGCAAGAACATTGGTTTGTGTTGAAATGCAAGGTAGTCTACTTGAGGGGTGGGGACTAGTCTGGGGCTAGGAAGCAATTATTCATTCAAGAATGAAGGCATGCGTGGAACTAAGATTCATAAGGCAAATTGCTGCAAGAATAAGCCTTAAAACAATTACAGTAGCAGTCTTATGAGGACCCACTGCTTCTGGAGTCTCAGTAGAGCGGACATGAAGGTCTATGAGAATTAAGTATTAGACAAGCAGCTGAGAGAGATAACTCCAGAAAATCAGTTCAGAAAAATAGGCTAGACTGTTTATTAAAGGAATTGTATCAATTCTGGCTATTGATGTTCCTTGATGGAATGGTTCTGTTGTTATAGCTATGTTAATAACTACATCCATAGTTTTTACTGTAAAAATGTTGCATGAAAGAAATTATTATTTTCAGAAAAACCGTTGATTATAAACTCTTCTTCAACTAAGTAATTGAATTTTACAAAAGAAAGCAATACTACTGAAAATTGACAATGTGATATCAATACTTGCAAGTCCCTTTCAGTCATTTTATTTGTTGTTCTATGCTTGTACCCTCAAAGGAAACTTCATATGAACTGGAAGCAGCTGAGAGAATCATCAAAGATATGGAAGAGTTTGAACCTGAGCAGATGGCAGCTTTTTCTAGCAGAAGTGACTTTCTGAATGAAGAACTGAAAAAAATCGAAAAAAAAATTAGTTCAAGGCTAGAAATTGTAGAAACTTATGTGGCCTTTTTAAAGTCAGCTATAGAGGTACAGATTAGTTATTCTCTGATTGAACTGTGAAAAATCTTATAAGTGAAAAATGTGCTTTTATCTAGCTAAGGCAAATCCTGTAGATGCTATACCTTGAAAACACTGCAAGTCTTCGTAAGTTCCTTTCTACTTGGAAGGAGGTCTGTTCCATCAGGGCAAGCAGCCCTGATTATTGAATTTGCATCAACCATAATGACTAGTCTATATGCAGATTTTTCTACTCATTTAAATCTCCACTGTAGCAAGTATTACAATTGAATTTTTACTTTTTCTCTTGTGCAAATGTGCTGTCTTTTTATATGCATAACATAAGTGCTTATGTGTATGTACTCTGACTCTTAAATTTACTGATTTTGTTTTATATATTTTTTTAAATATTTCACATAATATGTTGATATAGATCTTTATTGATGTCATGCACTACTTCCAATGAAGTCCTAATTCATCTAAAGGGGTTTAAAAATTAAATATAAACCAGTTCTAGCTGAAATCATAATCCATTCAATACCAGCATGGCTTTGGTAGCTGTGCTACTGATGTCCAGGACACTTATTCTTCATTTTGGTGTAATCCTTGATTTAAGATTCTACAAAACTGTTATTCTTTTATATTTAGAAAGATTCTATTCTGTCCCAAATTTCTATCAGATAAAATTAGCCATAGCATTTATTTATTTTAAGATAAACCTCCAAAAAGTTGGATTGTGTCTATTTTGGATTATTATTCAGTTACTTCATATTAAACAAATCTGTGAAAATCATTGTGTTGATACACATGTATATATAACATCCATGGAATGATATGTGACAGAAATTGAACAAATTGTTGCCACTTGTCTGCTTGCTGTCCACTGGTTTACAGGTTATTTAAAACTTTTTATTATTTAGCATTTATATAGTTTTCAGGGAAGATGATAGAACTTAAAACCTGGAAAAGATTCAGAGGCTGCTGTTCAATTTTATTGTGTCTGTGTACCTTCTTATAGCAGCTCAATTTTTGATTTGTGTTTTGGTGCTTCTTTTTATGTCTTTCTGTAGGTGAATGATGATATTCAAACTCTGAAGGAATTCTATAAATCAGAACCACTACAAACAAACAAGGAGGCTGAATATAAAATTGCAGTGGAGTCAGCTAATACTCAGTGGCAAAAGGCTATAAAGAAGATTTTTTCAACTCAAAACATGGGTTGCAATTTTCTTAATTTAGTAGATATGGTGAGTATAATTCGATAAACCATATTGAATATTTGCTATTTGCCTGTGATGAGATCTAATCCTAGTTCTGTGACACATGGATAGTGATTTCTTCAGTACCTATTTTTAAAGGGACTAATGATGTTATATACTTTAAAATATGAAAGTTTTATTTGAGTGCTAATGGCATTATAAGTAATATAAAAAGTTTTGTGATTAACAGTGACAGAGTCCTTAATAAATGATCCAGTCCGTGCATACAAATATATTACATGCATATATCCCTTTGGTTCATGTTGGAAAACAGCATGTATACAAGTACAGTATTAAATTTATTTTAATTCCACTAAGAGGCAGTTGTACTAATTTAGTGTATGAAGTTCTTCTAAAGGAATGCGTGCTAGAGCTACTTATAGATAATCCTTCCTAATGTCTTTACATTCTGACTTGGGTTCAGCTGCACTGCCTAGGCATCCCTATCTGGTTTTCCAGCACCCCTTCAGGAAATGATCAATTGAGATGTGCAATCATTCCCTAAGCCACTCCTCCTGAAGTGATCCCCATTAATGTAAACATCCAGCTGTTCTTTCTATTTTTACAGGACATACAAGGGAACAGCTACATTAGGGTGAGAAGAGGGTGTTGGTGTTGCTAACATACAGCAGCGTGCAAGATGAGCTGGAAGAAACTTCTTAAGGAGGGAAGGTGCTCAGGCAGTTAGTGTGAGCTAAAGTGTGTGCTGTCACAGATGAATGCAACCAGGCACAGATAAGATAGTGTAAAGGCAAGCTGAATATGTGCGAATGTGAGGTTGCACTGCAGCCACTTAAAGTCTAAACATATCCTCAGATATTATCTCTCTAAAGACCTGGAAGTGTCTTGCCACCGTATTTTCAGCTACTCTGTTCCCATGATATTCTTAGGTTGTAGTTTTTAAGTATCTAGGAGATACAGATCATACAAGTAATTTACAAATGCAACTTTTCTTAAAAGAAAAATTCTGAAACAGGAAAAGCAAAACCCGCCTTACCCAGTTTTCTGGTGTTTCTGATATGGGCTCTGTTAAAAAGGAAAAAGTACCAAATGTTCAAATGCTAAACACTCCTACATGCTTCGGTGCTGCTTTGGTTATCAGCACAAAGGAGTGGTCTTTTTTTCATCCACATCACTTTCCAGTTGCTATTCCTCATAAGGCCATTTTGGGTAGTTCTGTCTTTCAGAAATGATTTTATTTTGTATGAGCATTAAACAATATCACATATCAATAAATTGGCCATTATGTAACTGTTGTAGGTTTTAAACCTTAATGTTTTCTTAATATAATGGCAGTTCCTTTCCTAAAACAGAGTATTAAATGAGTATGGTGCCAATTGCCTGACTGCATTGTATTAGTCAGCACAAGCTCTTCTGTAAATTTTCTGAAGTGCTTCTCAGGATGAGATTACAAAAGCACAGAGGAAAACACCCAAAATAATTCATAGAATCATAGAATCATCTGGGCCGGAAGGGACCTTCAAAGGTCATCTAGTCCGACCCCCCTGCAGTCACAGGG
>JAOTQQ010000079.1:33096594-33258375 GCA_026546715.1 Gallinago undulata
GTCACCCTCACTGTAAAGAAGTTTTTTCTCATATTTGAGTGGAACCTCTTATGTTCCAACTTGTGCCCATTGCCCCTTGTCCTCTCACTGGCGACCGCTGAAAAGAGTCTGTTTGAAAATATCATGCTTAGAAGACTTAGCTAGCTCCCTGTGTTTGTAACCTGTTAGTGCTCCTATAAGAAGCAGGGAAACAAAGACTTAAATTTTCAGCCAAGGATACATAGCATGACTTTTGAAACAGTCTTGGAGGACAGAAGAGTATAAAATAAATGTCTTTTGTGTGCCTTCTCTAATTTAAAGAGAATTGGCAAAGGCCAGAAAAGAAGGAATTACACCCTCTACATCATTGAAAGGTGTAAGGAAAGCTCATATGACCTTTGAAATCTGTATTTGCCAGTTTGGGCTTCCTGCTTCACTAACTAGCTTGGGTAGCAGCCTCCAAAGAGCTGCAGCTCCTTTGCATTACACTGCAACAATTTGCCACAGACCTGAGCTAAGCCTCAGGCTAAAATTGTAGCTTAAGACTGCACTGAATCTGTTTCTGTGATTATAAGTGACACAAGTTATTTACTTAAGAGACCTCTGGCAATGAAAAAGCCTTTAATTAGGTGATCACTTTAAAAATAACATTTATGCATGTCTGCACAAAACTTGCAACAGAAGAGTAATGGATTCTGAAGCAAGTTCTCAGCTCTCCCCCAGTCATCTCACTGCTTTCCTCTTCATGATGTCATCATTTATACACTTATGGAAAGGTATGACTGAAAATGTGGATTTTAGCCATAGAGGGAAATGAGTGATCTCTCTCTGTTCACAAGTCAGTAAGAACTGATACTACTTAGCATATTTTTCACCTTGTAATTTATTTTGATTGTGGTCCCTGAATTAATCATTAATGACTTCACAGCACCTTTTCCTTCTTCTCTCTTTCTGACTGGCTGTTCTTTATTCTTTGCCACTTTGAAAATGTGTTTTAAGCAACCTGCTTTCATGGGCTGTTTTGATTATTAGTGCTACTAAAATTTTTATGTAATAAAAGGGAATAAAAAGGGAAGTGTAAGTGGCTAACAACACTGAAGTACCTCATGGAGTGGCTCTCATAGGTATCAAAGCATTTTACTGGAACTATTGTTAACAATTTTTGTATTGTTAACAAAAATATGTTTAAAGCAACTGTATATCTTGCTTTTTCCATTTATTTTGTAGTTCTATGATAAATTGGAGCAATTGGAACCTCAGCCCCTCTCCTCCACTGTCATTCTCCACCCATGACAGGCCAACTATAGTTAGGAACAGCTGCATGACTAATGACTATGACACAATAGACAAGTTACAAAGTTCCATTAAACTTGTGGGGCTGAAGTCACTGAGGCATGTTAAGCTGTACAGGTTCTTTAGTATTTCTCATTTAATTTTGCAGAAAACTGGAAAACTGAGATACATTCAGATTTCTAAAACTTGGCAGCCATATATCTTCCTTGGTACAACTGCTGATGATAACAGGAGTCATGTACATGCACTCTGAGGGGATGATGTACAAGTCTGAGCTGAATCTGTTTTTTCCACTGAGGCTAAAAGAGAAGAGTGACAGCAGCTGCAGACCTTTGACACATGAGCCATCATATCTGAAACAAGGAGATCTAATTTCACATACTGCTATGAGGAGAGCCTCTGGCCTTATAAATGATCACTCGCCTATGTATGTGCATAAGCCAGTGAAATAAATAAACTCTTGCTCATCTTTTCTTTTCCTCAAAATTAAACCAGAAAACAAGGACCTTCTGTTTTGAATGCGAAATATTGTTCTGCAGAGGTGGTTTTATTAACTGAGGGCTTTTAGATAGATTTTATTATTCTGTGTACTTAGGTGGGATAAAGAGCTTAAACTAATTGGAGATCTATCATTGTGCCAGTGATAGAATTCCCTTCCTTTCCACCACAGTGACTGAACACCATCTGTCTGTTCACTGCTGAAATAATGTAGAAACATCCCACTAGATGAAATGAAAATGAAAAATATATCCCTTGATGGATTAACATTACTAAGTAATAATAATAATACTGATTACTAACTGTTCTAATAACAGTAGCTGCAAAATGAACATTCATTCCTCCCTGGATTCCTTGGTGGGGAGGCGGAAGGGAGCAGGGGGAAGTCTGCAGGACTTCTTAATATTAAAAAAAGCATCAAATATGGTAACTAAATATTAAACTGTGGCTGTGACCTGAACTTGTTAACACCAGTCAAGTAAGTTAAGTTCTTTTACTTTATGTGTCTGGAGGAATAGACCCTGAAGCATTGAAATTGCTGCATTTCTTATATATCACTTCCTTTACATAAATATCATTTTGCATAATTTATTCTACATCCTCCTAAAAACAAAAGATTGTCCACCTAAAGGATGTGAAATTATATAGTAAAAAGTCAGTTATTTTTGTATTATTTAATTTCACATTTTCAAATTATTTATAATTAGCTCATAAAATTTGATCATGGAATTGGAATGTAATTAAAATAGTACCTTTTTATAAGTTGCCAGAAACATATTTTTAGCAGCTTCTTTACTTGTCTGGTTCTTGAATCTGTTGCTTAAAGGCATTAAAAAGTAACTGTAAAAGGAATTTTTGCAGCAGTAAATAAAACTGTAAATTATATAGCTTTCAAAGCAAAAATATTGAAAAAAATACTTAAAAATTCACAGTCCTTTAAAGATAATTTAGGTTAATATGTTTGATATACTTATTTATATAACATTGCTAATGCTAAGAATGACATACTGTTTATTAAAGGCACACTTGTAAGAGGACATTAAAGCAAATAGGTAATTGATGTTGAAAAAAAAAAGGATAAGGAAAGAATATATCCCTGTATTATAACTAGTTCCCATGGTAAATAAGCATGTTTTTTAAATACGCTGAACATATATGACTCTTTGATATTTATTAGACTCATTCTGGTAGGTTTGCACTGCATCTGATCCATATGTGTGCAAATGAAAGTGTAGCTTCCTAGAGCTTCATCAGAGTAATTCCTATCATTCTGGATTTTAAAAATATTTCATATATTAATGGAAATGTAGCAACATTCCATCGAAGTAACAAAGGAGTTTTATGACAAATTTAATATAACTAAAATTAATAGTAGTTAGCTTACATAAGTTCATCTGAAAAGTCTTGAAAGGCATGGATGCTTCATAATCAGAGCTACTACTTGATCTTAATTCATTTTTTTATAAAAAATAATTTTCCCTAATGTTGAGCTTGCTGCACCAAGTCAGTGCTAAGTGGTAATAATACTCCCATGTTACCAAATCTATCTAGCTGTAGTTAGGTGGGGCTTTCTTTGGGTATCAGTTAGGCAGAATCTCCCAGCTACCATATGCATAGAATAATTATTTGAAAGAAATTTGAAAAGTGCTTATATAATCTACTTGTTGATCCCACAAAGAGCTGGATTCATCTTTGTATACTGCAAATAATTGTACCAATATATTTGGACTAGCATAGTGTATAAAATTAAGGTCTTGTGGAACTTCCTTTCAGAAGCTTCTGAAAAGGGGAGAACCCAACAAAAAACCCAAACTGACATAAAGTAAACAGTAGGTGAAAAGTACTATGAATAAATACAAATCTACTTGCCCAAGTAAAACAACATTTTCCTGCAAGCTAAGCTTGGGTATATATTTACATGGCTACCCTTTTCACTGAATGGAGGGTATATATTTACATGGCTACCCTTTTCACTGAATGGACTGGTGTATGTGAAGGACATATGCCTCTAGTTAGAATCAATGAAAGCTCTCAGACAGGATTTTTTCTTAGATTTTCTAAGCAAGGATCTCATCCTTTGCCCCAATCCTTTTTTGACCCAGCCATTCTGGAAACAGCCATTCAGAATGAAAAAATGTTGATTTAGCAAGATTATGAGTTTCCACTACTGAAAAGAAATTATGAGGAAGTAAGGATGCTTTATGAGATGGTATGGTATTATTAATTTCTGTATTAAATTTTCAGTATTCAGGTCGTGGTCTGTTAAGCAACACTTGAAAAAATCTTAATTGAAGTGTGCTGGTTTCTTTTTGATTAACATGTTCTTACTCTTTTTCAGTTCAGAGAATCATTTAAGGATCTCAAAAAAAAATTCAACAATTTGAAGTTTAACTATACGAAGAAAACTGAAAGAGCTCGAAATTTGAAAGTACTTAAAATACAGATTCAGCAAGTTGATACATACGCCGAGAAAATTCAGGTAATATTAGAAATGTTAGTCTTAGTGAAAGGCTTCACTGGTGGCATTGCTGTGGCCTGAGCCAAGCAGATTAGAGGAGATGCAAAATGTATGGTGAGCTTCCCTGTCACTCAGCTTTATATCATCCATTATTTTTCTTTTTAATCTTTTATTCTTCTTGCCTTTTTCCTTTCACAATATGTAATCTTCCCACTCCTTAAAAAAACAAACCAAACAAAAAAGCATCAAATGCCCTATCAAAACAAACAAATCAACAATAAATGCATGTGTATTCCCTCTTGCATCCAGCTTTGTCGTCTTCTCATTTCATAATTTAAGTCTTTAGAACCTTTTTCTGCATCCATTGCCTAGAGTTAATCATACTAATTTGCCCCTTAGAACCCTGCTAGCCTCACCCATTTTGCATTCACCATAAACTCTTTGTCCAAAGCCTCCAATGATTTTTTTTCAGTTTCTAGTCAGACTTAGCACTTTTTGTTTTGATTGTCCTATCAGTCTCTTCCTTTGCAAATTTTTAACTTGAAATTTTCAAGTGGCTTCTTATGATTCTGTTTTGCTGTTTCTTTTGTTGTCATTGACTATTCATTTTGCAAATTTTTTTTTTTTTCCCTTTCTTGGTAATTTTGTCCACAAACACAAATTCAAGTCACAGAATCATTGAGTTTAGAAGGAACCTCTGGAGATCCTCTAGTCAAAATTCCTTGCTCAGAGCAGGGTCAACTACAGAAGGTTGCTCTGTGTCATGTCCAGTTGTTTCTTTTAGTATCTCCAAGGATGGAGAGTCCACAACGTCTCACAGTTTTTCTGCTTAAACAGAATTTCCTATATTTCAGTTTGGGTCCATTGCCTCCTGTACTTTCACCAAACACCACCAAGATGAGTCCAGCTCTGTCTCCTTTACTCCCTCCAATCATGTGTTTATACACAGTGATAAGGTCTACCTTGAACCTTTTCTTCTCCAGGTTAAACAATCCCAGCTCTCTCTGTCCTTGTATAACATGCTCAATCACTCAGTCATCTTTGTGGCCCTTTTTCAGATTTACTCCTGTATGTCCAAGTATTTCTTGTACTGGGGAGACCAAAGTGGGCACAGGACTCCAGATGTAGCTAGTGCTACATAGAAGGGAATAATCACCTCCTTTGATTTGCTGGCAACACTCTTCCTACCAGTGTATAGTCTTACAAGTGTATATGTGGACTTTCCTGTTTTAAACTAAACTCTCCCTTCCCCCAAAAAATTCAAGGACCTGTCTTTTTGCATCACTTGTATAGCAGCTAGCACAACAAAGTCTCGATCAACTGTCAAGACCAGTGTTCCCAGGATATAAAATATATAAATGTATATATGTGTGCCAGCTTAGCCTAAAACTTACAGGTCATGTTTATACCAGACCTCATAAAGTATTAGTATGAATACTTGTTCCCTTAGTCTGTGGGATTATGCTAGGTTCTCACTGATGTTGCTTACATCAGATCTTTGAGCAGTATGTTAATGTTCTAGTACAGAAAAAACTGCAATGCTTAAATTGGCTTGTATATAGTTAAAGACTCAAAAGGTTTAGTAGTATTCTTTGCAGATTCAATGGAAGTTATTTTGATCAAGATCCCATGCTTTATTAATACAGGTTTTTTTTTTTTATTTTTAAGCTGAAACATGTAACTCAATTCCACCTTTAATAAACACAATTTACATTGATTTTAATCAGCATTGTAGAGGCCCTCCAGTTTCCTTTGATTTTTGAAAAAGCAACTTGTCGTTTTTAAAATATAGGACAAGAAATAGGTTTGTTTGGGCTTTCCCATGTTTTTTACTTTTTATTTCTAAAAGTGGAAACACTTTTGTTGCAGTACTTAACTTTGCTACATCTTTTAAATAGATTCTTAAAAAGAAGATGGATAATTTTGAGAAGAAAGTCATTGGCTCCGTAGTAAATGAACCTAATGCTAAAGTCAGAGTCCTCTTGGAGTCAATCGGCAACTTACAAAAACAGCTGAATGATTTTAGCAAAGTTGTGGAGGACTACAAGCAAAATCTGGATCTCATGGAGCATCTGCAACAGATGATGGAAGAGGTACTAGTAAACTTGAGATCCCCCCTGTGGCACTAATAGTGATCCAGGACTGGGTTATGTAAAATTGCTTATAACTACTTCAGGCAAAATCTGTGGCTTCCAAAAGTAGTAGATTGTCAAAAACATGTACTTGATTCTCCTCTTTTTTTCGTTGTAACTTTGTGGAGAAAGGCGGGGGGGACACGGACGACCCTGAAACGTAGCGATATTCTTGCATTGCTACACTTAGGGCTGGAGTTTCCATCTCTATATGATGGTCATAGTGATTCAGCCTATCTATGATCATACTTATGAGCTCATTTTCTCTAAGTATGTTCTGAGGCAGCATAGAAAGTACCACAGGGCCCTCATTGATAGCTATGAAATCACAAGAGCCGGGTTATCACAATACCTACATTGTTAGTTGTCAGGAAGAACTGGCTGTATGCTATGTAATTTTGGAACGGAAATGTATAATATTCAGTTCCTTAAAAGCAGCGTATACATTTTTTAAATAGACTTAATTGTTAAATATATGGTTTTGGGTTTCTTTTGATTTGGGTTTTTTGTTTGCTTGGGGTTTGTTTTTTTTGTTGTTTTTTTTTTTTTTTTTTTTTCCTGAGCTGCATCCTAAATCTTTTTGGAGACTTCTGTAACTTTAGTTTAATGTATCTGGGGACTGCGTCATGCATTGCCTTTTTAAAAGATAGAAAAAAGTTTTTAACAGCATTTTCCCTCTTGCCACATTATGTTAGTGCATCTGCTGTAAGACAAGCACATTCCTGTCATTCTTTACTTTTAGAAATAACACTGCTCATATCACCTGAGTGATCTATATGCATGACAAATAAATTCCCTTAATGATGGATTTAATAAAAGTATTTTTTTAAAAGATGTTTTTAGTGTCCAGTGATCTGATCAATGTGGCATTTCATATAGTGTTAGCAAAGCAATTTGTTACCATTTGTTGTGATTTTACATTTTTAAACTCCCAATTACTTTGATGAAAATTAAATAGATAATAAATAGAAAATAAATAAAGATTCCTAGAAACTTTGCTGGTTGCTGAGACCCAAAACCCTGTTGCTAGTAGATTAAATCTAAGCAACCTTGCTGCCCTTAGCGAAATATGACTGTAGCCATGATATAAAGTTTCTGAAATTACTCAGTTGATATACAGGATGGAAAAAACTCAGAAATAAAACATATGTTTGTAGAACCATTAATTAATAACCTCACCATGCTTGTAAGATGAGCATGGATCTAATGTTTAAAGAAAATTTAACAGTTATTAATATTTGAAGCAGCATTGGTAGTGAAAAAATGGTTTTCAGGTTAAATTAAAATTGGACAATTTAAGACATACTTTATGCCACTGACTATACAAAGTCCTAAGAATAGTCTAGTCTATTCTACAAAAGCTTGAACCAATGATAATAATTTATTGTAATGCCATGCTTTTATCCCTCAGTGTCAGTTTTGGTTTGAAGATGTGAGTGCAACAGTCATTAGAGTTAGCAAGTATTCTGCAGAATGCAAAACAAGAGAAGCAATAGAGACTCTCTACAAGCAATTCAATAAGTTTATTGAGCCTACAGTACCTCAACAAGAAGAAAAAATTCAGCAGATTATAGACCTTGCTGAACGATTATACGGTGAGAAGCTCTCTGGTAACGTATTAGGGGAATAAAATGCAATAACTTAGGAAGAAGCAGGCTACTAGATTTGTTCATTTAAGAAGAAAATCCCATAAAGTTTAATAATCAAATGTTTTAAAGTATTGTCAGAACAAATATTTTAAAAATAAAAATATGAAAGTACTCGATAGTCTGGTAGTTACTTGGTTTTCTGTATACAGTTTGCCTTGAAATAAAATTGTGAAAGTTTTTGTAATATTTATAAGCTTGGAATTAGGACTTCATGGCTTATGCTGTCTCATAAAAGGCAAGTCTTTGAAGTCAAAGTATATTACAGTGATATACCTCAGTGCTGAGTGATTTTTTTACATTAATGCTGTGAATAACTAGTGGTATTTGCCAACTTTCTTAAGCATTTTATTAGCAAAAATGTAGATTGTTATGTAAATGCTGTATTTGCAATTTTATTGATTTGAAATGTTGATTTTTTTTCTCCGACTTGTAACGTTTATCTATTGGTTGAAGTTATTTTGTCCAAACACAAGATGGCCATCCAAATGTGCATGGATACTGTGTATCCTATCAATTGCAGTAAATCTGAAAAAAATTCAGAGTCAATTGGTGCTTTTAATTTCCTCTAAGTGTTGAAAAGACGATTTAGAGAGAACAGATCACTTTTTCTCCCTTCTCTCTCTCCTTTTGTTCCATTTTTTTTTAAACTATTTTTATTTTTTAAACCTTCGGAATATTTTAAGCATTCTTATCTGTAGGAAAGGAGCTGACAGAAGGGATTCTTGGCACCAACTGATTAGGAGCACTGGGAGGAAGAAGCTGCTTTTTGTTTGTCATTACATGGGAAAAAGCTTCTCCATCCTGCCTTTGCTTTGTATTTCTTAGAACAAGGATCTAAGTGCCTCCTAGCTGTATAACAAGGCATCTAGTTTAGGAGACAGTTTATGAAGATGGCATCATTTAAAGCAGTATCACTAACCACATAGACATAATTTTGTTCAAGGAGAAGCCTAGCGGAAGACCTGCAATGACTATGAGAGCCCATCACAAGTAAGGCTAGTGAGAGGAAAGCACGTTGCTGTGAATCAAGAACTTTTTCAGCAAAACAAAATACAGAAGACATAATTATTATAATTTACTGGGGATACAAAGTACATTGATTGTTACAATGTTTCTATTTTCATATTGTTTTACCTTTGTAGGTATTGAAGAAGGAAAGAAGTATGTTGAAAAAGCTGTACTAAAGCACAAAGAAGTCATTAATTCTGTTGATGAGTTGTGTAGCTCTCTGAGAGAACTTCAGGAGATTAAGGTATTTTTTAATATTCTGAAATTACTTCCTACTTTACGTTCGGGACAATATATTGCAACTCCATCAACTTATCAGGCTTAATATCTGAATCAGTACTTTTAACTGAGGATTATCTATGGTAGTATGAAACATTTCTTAATTGTTAATTGTCTGTTACTTTGGGTAATGACAATAATGAATCAATGAAGTGCTACTTATTTGTTCACTAAATATTTCTCTTAGGCTTCTTTTTCTCGACTTCTTTCATAACTGTTACCACTTTCAAGTAACCTATAGGAGAAAACATCATAAAGTCTTTGAGTATCTAGACAAATATTTTTTTGGTACTACTTCTTCTCTTGTTACTGTAATGCGGGTTACAGCTAGATCTATAAAATCCATACAACTAAGCTTGGCTCCTAATTGGAAAAATAATCCCCCAAACCAAATTGAGTTAAAAACAAAGTAATTTAAATCATAAAAGCATGATTTTAACACATAAATGTTAGAGAAGAACAGCGAGACTTTTAGTTTCATAGTATGATAAACTTCTTTAAGCGTAATTTAGAATAAGATCAACTGAGAGGAATTATGGAAGACAACTGAGAGGGCTAGATTTCTGTAATAAAGACTCAGTCTTCTCTACATTCCCCCTCAAAGTAATATGTTGAAGATCTCTCACGTGAATTAATAGCTGATGGTTTAATTCTTCTGCAAAGTTGGAAGAGTTAAGATGCTCAAATATCCTGCTCTTGTTGATGTTGAATGTTGTTTCACTTTTTATAGTATAATTCCATCAAAGAAAACTGATGACTACTGAAATTATCAATTAATACAATTAAAAGCAGCAAGAGATGATAAAAATACAAATGAGTTCCAAAAGTCATTAGATGAATGGAAAACAGACTTTTTCTTACACACTGACCATAAAGAAACTTCAATATAAATGCCAATTAGGTTCTCAGACTCCTCCTCCCAGTCCATGAGTTTGAATAATGCTATTGTGTGCAGGACACTAGTTCCAGGTTATGTCAGAACAGGGCTTGAACCTTTGACCTCTTTTGCTAGCTCAACATATTATGGAACTTTTCAAGAGCAGTAGAATTTCAAAATAGTTGTCTTGTTTTACTAATTTTACTAATTGTAAAGTTATCTTTCTTCAACAGAGTTGTTTCGAGAATGCTTCCCCCCCCCCCGAGCCATTCATAAACAGTTTACTGATTCCTTTAACCTTTAATTTAGATGATTCTTTTTAAAAAGCCAGTCAAAAGGAATATAATAAAAAATATTTTTCTACAATAGAGGATAGTTCTGCAACTTTTAAAAATGAAAGTAATTTTTTTAAAATAATATGTAGAATTCTGAGATTTTAAAACTAATATTCATTTGGAACATAGGAGTATCACAACGGTTGATGTCTGTATCTTAGGAATACATCATTCAGCAAATTATTGACACAATTAGGTGCCATAAGTTTGGAATACCTTGACTATGAATTCATTTTCACTTCCTGTCATTTTTAAAACATAACAAATTAAGGAGAAATGTTGTGTCACACGATCTTTCCTGATTTTACATGGCTGTTGAATGTCAGAAGAGAACAACTCTGGGATTTTTCAAGTGCAAAATTAAAGACTATGTTTCCAGCAGAAAAAAGAGAATGTATCACACAGAATTTTTCACTTGTTTAATGCTAGAATGGAAAATTAATAATGCAGCACTTCCTTTAGAAGAACATATTTAGGAGTGTAACTTTTGGCTGGACAGCTGAAGATGTGAAATACACAAAATTGTAACTATAAAATTTTTGGTTTTCCTTACGGTGTGCCACTGTGTTGTTCTTTAGAATCTGTAGATTTCTTCTATGACAGCTTTAAAGGATTCATGAAGTCGTCATAAAATACAGTATGGTTGTCCAGATTTGTGGTATGTAAGTACTCTGTAACCAGTTGTGCAGTCTTTGAGTCTGAAGCTAGAAATAAGTATCATCCAGAAAGAATGGTTAAGTAGCTCATCTAAAGATTGTTAACTACATTCAGAGTGGTTATGGAATGTCCAGATGGAAAGTTGAAGGAGGGAGAAAAGCAAGAGCAAATGTAAATTCTGCCTTGTTATGTTTTATGCTTAGAATGCATTCTCCATTCTCCACATTTTAGACAAATTTGAACACTCGAGAGACTCACAAATGTTTCTTCCTTCCATAGAACTGTTTTCCTGAAATCCTGACTTTTTTCTGGATTTGTTGTTTATACCCTTTTTCCATTTCTTTTCCCTTAACTTTCTTAAATCTTTCTTTCCCCTTACTTATGCATGGTACAAATTGGTTAATATTCCGCAGATTCTTGACCAATTCTTCAGTCTTTGGTGTCCTGTACTTTGCCTTGGAAAAGATCCACTCATCTTTGAAAAATATTGTCTTTATCTAGGAATGAATGAATCAGGTTTTGCTGCCTATTTTTGCCATAAGCAATTTATACCTGTGCTGATGACAGATTTTCATTTTTTTCCTACTCTCTTGTACAGAGCATAAGTCAGTGTCTAGTTAACATTTACTACCTTCTATTGAGTACAAGCTGACTTAGTTTTATTTTCTCGTGGTAGAAAGATGAGTTTTCTGAAGACTTGGTTACAGTTCAAAAAGAAGAGAGAAATGGTCAAGAAGCATGTGAGATTGTTATTAAAGACAAAGAAGAGGAACAAAAGCAGCAGGTAAGTTAGGTTTGGTGTTTTGGTTTTTGTTGCTTTTTTTTTAACTAGAGTTCTATTAAATATATGTTTTGTGTATTGATGGAAAGTTTCTTGCTTTTCAGTCTTGAAGCCTCCCTTAAGATTAGTGTCATCATTAGTGTAGTTGTGCTTATTTAACTTTTTCTTTAGTTACCCTTTTTCCTTTTATCCAATCTACATGTTCTTCCCTATGAATTTTATTTTTTAGACTTCTTTTTATTTGCCTATGGACCTCTTTTTCTTTTCTGAAATAATACTCTTTTCATAATCTTTTACCAATTTTCCTTTGATCCTATTGTCACAGTATTCTCAGTGTAGGCATCTTTGTGACCGTTCCTCCTTCCCCAAGGGAGAACACATTCTGCTCTCTCCTTCATAATATCACTTTAGGGAAGTAAAAGAGGATACTGCTGTTAGGATTTCCCAGAGCCCCTAATATTCATATAACCCCTAGAGACAAGTTATGGAAGTATTTGATTTATAAGTAATACGCTACACAAGAAGACTCATAGCTCAGAATTTGAACTAAGTAACAGTGCAAATTATGATTCTTTGAATCATTATGGTCTTCCTCAGAAAAAGTAGTGTTTTTTAAACATTTTTCTTTCAGATGTCATCAGTTAAATCGTTTACAAATTCAGAAAGCATTACTGAGAAGAGATGTCCTACAAACACTAAACAGGTATTCTCTGTTCATGTTGATTTATTTTTTTTAAATTAAAACTGATGGGTGGTGTTGTGTACTCTCAAAGGAATTTTACTCCTTAATTCATTGCTTCTCAAAAGTGACGGATATGTTTATAGATTGTTGGGCTTTGATTGTCATTGCATTTACAGTATTACAAACACCCAATGAAAATCAAGCACATAATTGCTTCAGTTTTGCAGCAGTGTGAATAACAGGAAAGCAGTCATGGCAAAAGCACGATGGAACAGAACTACAGCTGTCAGCAGTTCCGGACGACATCATGTCACGGATAATCTGCTGTACTGTTGGTACGACACTATACATCAAACAAATAACAGAACTCAACATCAAAAAGAAGCCTTCACCCTCACCTTGAAACACTTAATATACATTTCAGTTGCCAAAGTTTCATGCAGGAGAGATCATAAATAAGTGCCAATGTATGAATTGCATGTTGAAGACAATGCATAAAAGGAAATTAGATTGTTAAAGACTGGTATGCATTTAGAATGATAAAAATCCTAGCAGACAAGTATGTTTTATTCATGGATATACAGTAAATTAATACCAATGGTTCCAAATTGTCAATAAATAATTGTCGTCTTAGTAACACACATGCAATTATGAGATGAATGAAATTAATTCCTTTACCTTAAAGAACATTTTGAAGCCTTTGGATCCTGGAAGTAAATGTAATTAATTTACTATGTGAAATATTCTGGTAAATTGGAGTTGATGGTAATATATTTAAGTCTTTAGAAAGGTAATTGATTTAGAGCTCTAAAGTTTCCATTTTGCAATCTGATAACGTAGACCAATACTTCAAAACATTGAATTGTGATGTTTTATAGAAATTTAACAAACATTAATATTCCCTTCAGTTCAATACAGAATTGTCCTGTAATCTGCTGATGAACTAAAATTGAGCCTAATTAATTTTGTTACCTCCATTCCAAGTCAGTGGGAGTTTCACCATTGAGTTGGAGCCCAAATTTCATTCAAACTTTTGTGATTGATCCGAAGAGCCCCCCTCAGGAGAATCATATATCCCAGCAGATGTCCATAGCCCTGTTTGCTATTTTGCTAGGCCACAGTTTTGTCAGTCCCTATCACACTGCCAAGGGGAGAAGTCAAGGGTATGCGAAACAGCAAATATCAGATGTGAAGTAATGCAGCTATGGTGCCTCCACTCTTTTCATCACTCCATACTTCACATAAAGAAGTAGCAGAGTCTTCTTACTAGAGCTTTGCTGTCTTCCATTTCCATCCTTTCCAAGGAAAGACCTGGCCCATCCCCAGCCTCTTGTCTAGTGAGACTGTAGTCTTTAATTTTGTCTATACTCTGCAAGCTAGTTTTGTACTATTAATTTAATTCAGTAATAAATATTACCACCTAAAAAGTGTCCTAGACCTTCTCATGGCATATTCATCCTCATGCTTCTTTGTTCCCAGGTGGCACACCAGGGCTGAAAGTCCTCATGCTACCAAAGCCTGTTTGACAGCTTGCTCGCTTGCTGCCCACCTAACATTCTTTTCCCCAGTGCGTTCCTCAGAGACATTTTCCAGTAATATCTTAAATAACTCTGCTCAATTCTGTGATCTCCAGATCGGGGGACCATGAAACTGACAGCACATCCCTGCACTAATATCCTAGATTAGTGACTGGAAGATTTTTATATTGTTGTGGCCTTCCTGTAGTTACCCAAATGTATGCCACTGTGGGTACGTGTGTAGGCTCCCCAATACACATAATGAATCTGGATCACTGATTTCATTCAGACAGTAGAGACTGACTATTCAGAAATGTTGACCTATGTTTTTTTAAATATATCTGCTCAGAATTTAGCATTCTAAATAATCTTTACACTTCTCAATATTTTATCAGATTTGGTTTATTAAATGTTAGTGCAAGTCAAACCAAAGCAGCCAGCATTTACTACTGACATGCTTATTAAAACTTCATTTAAGAAAGACTTGGAAATTTGCTCAGGCTTAAAATTGAAAAAGTTACTTAGAACAACACTGATAAAGTTAAAAGACCTGGGTCAAATGTGCAAACCCTAGAAAAATATATTGTATGAATGTATTGAAATTAATCCCTAAAAATAAAAATTTCTTAGTAATAGTTTACAATTAATTAGAGCCCCAGTAAAGAAATGGAATAAGTGGAAAAGGAAGATGTAACTCAGTACTTATTGTTTTCTGAGTAACTGGAAAGGGGAAAAATGGACACATTTCACCAAATTGGAAGGCTCATTATAACTTATTGTGTTTATGTCCATGATATATTCAGACTAAAAGACACTTTGGGGGTCAGAGTTAATCAGGGGATGCTTGTGGAAAGCCCATTTAATACCCAGACTTAAACTTCATCTTGCAACTGTATAGACACAGTAAAATCCCATATTTCTTCCAGTCATTCATTCATGGATCTGCCATGAATCATGTGGCTTTGAAAAAAAATATTGTATTAACTTGGAAAAACATTTATATTAAAGCTACTATATCTGCAGAACCAGAGCACGTATGAGGTTCTCTTACTTCTTTTTACTTTATTTTGTTAATTTTGTGCACTTTTTATTAGGTTATATTTAGAGCAACAAAGCATCAATATGCCACTGCACTCTTCTACTGGATACTGCCAAAGAGACCTGGTTTGGAAAGTAGTGTATCAGCCAATTGATTAGAGTGAAGAGTTTGTAGGTGATAGAAACATGGTATAATACAGATTACAACATTTTTTTTGCATAGAACTCAACAATGAGATAACAGCATAAGAAAATATTGTGAGTATCTTCGTTGAGAGTGCTGGCATAAATGGAGTAAGCCGGAATATGTGATTACACATTTATATAAAAATCAAGAGGCAGAGAAGTGATTAATAAATCAGATAATATCTTTGATTCTTTGTGATTAAAATTAATGAACTCTTGCCACATCCAATTCATTTGGAAACATGATGAGAGGAATTTTTTTTTTAATTCTGGATCCAAGTTAATACAAAAATAATGTTAACATTGTTTTCTGTTAATGTTTGGACAAGATCTTGAAACAGCTGGCAAAAAATGAGGGAAATATAAAGTGCTTGGAAAATATTTTAAAGATCTTGGTTTAATTCTGTAACTCTTGAACATGACTGGTGACTGTCTTTCTCAAAGAATCAAAGTCCAATAACTTGGCTGTTAATATATTTTTATTGTTATGTAACTGTTTCCCATTTATGTGTAATTAGGCCATCACCTCCTCCACCTTCCCCTTGCAAATGCTCTTATAAACAGCACCTACAACAAATCCACAGATTGTCCTTTGTTTATAGAAAGAGGTAGTTTTTATTTTGTTGCTACTGTTATAAATCCTTATATATATAATTATATTATCTGCTAGAATCTATACAAAAAGTTTGAAATTCAAGTTAGCTGCTGCAAAATTTTCAAATGAATTCTCTTTTTCCATGCATTTCCTCCTGCTTCTCAGAAAACATTAAGCTTAACTAGAAGAAATATTTCAAATATATTGCTAGCTTCTGCCTGAAAAGGGGATGCATAGAATGATAACTCATTCCCTTTCTCTGTTTTTCTTTTTCTTTCTTCTTCTGTCCCTTCTCTTCTTTCCCCTCCTAATTTAAGGAGAGGAATAAATTGGCTGTTATTCCAATTATCTGTCCAGCTGGTGAGGATCTTGTTTCACAGGATACAGAGCTGTCATCTTCAGCCAAAGAGGATAGTTTACAGACTGAATTCCTGGCAGAAGAAATACCCTCCGGAGATGAATATGAGTGTATATCACCTGATGATATCTCTTTGCCACCGCTTTCTGAGACACCAGAATCCAACCTTTTACATTCTGAAACAGAGCTAGAAGAGCAGTGCTGTTGTAGTTCTCGTAGTCTGCATGTCAGTTCTTATGGCTTGCAAATGCAGAAAAGCACTAGCATTAAAAAAGTGACGGAAGCGTCCGATCTCTTAACAATTTCTGCTCATGCTGATGCTACAAATAATAGAATGGAAAGCCCATCGGAACATGTTGATAAGTTTTGTATGTCTTCAACAGATTCTCATCCAAAAGTCAGAACAGTATCTCCTTTGACTTGTAGCTTACAAGGAGTATCTGAAGCTAGTGCTACTTTAGATGCCAAACCAGTATATAGCATGTTGAGTGAAGCATGCAAAACACATTTGCAACACCTTGAACTTCATAACAGCACGGCAGATACACAAGAACAATTGCATGACTTGAATAACTGTACTAAAACCCAGGACGGGCTGCATGCTTTGCCTGATGCATTCTCAGGTTTTGTGTTTCAATCAGACACCACCAGAAGCTGTCAGAGGCAGATGGTCACCCGAGAAGAGATTAAAAGTTCATCAGAAAAGAACAGCGTGGCCAGCCTAACTGGACAGGCGCCTAACTTCTCCCAGCTTCTATCTAACAAAACCGTCATGGAAGGTTCTCCGGTAACTTTGGAAGTAGAAGTAACGGGATTCCCAGAGCCTACACTGACATGGTGGGTAGCTTATAATGAGCAGTAGTAAATACACCTATTAGCAAGGCACACTGAACCACTTATAACCAAATTAATTAATCTGTAGACTAGAGTAAATGGCTTGTATCCTTTCTACTCCACATCTCTGCATGATTCCCATCTTCAAAATTGCTTTGACAATTAACCTAATTGAAATGATCTCTCTGTATCTAATTTTATGAATAATGAGAGCATCAAATTACTGCAAGCACATCCAATGTCTTTATAAAAAATACATTATGTAGTTTTTTTATTCTGGAACATGACATTCCACTTGTTCAATAATTTCTTAAAACAAATGCTGACTCTAGATTTGATGTAAGTAAATTCGCCTGCATTTTCTCAGGATCTTCGCATTATATATGGATGGATGGATGGACAGACACATAGATGTGCATGCACGCTGGAATATTTATATGGCCACAACATATACATACAGACACACATTTATATATATGTGAGTCAGTTGTTGAAAACTTGAGAGCTGTTACAGGTTAAAAATACCCCCTAAATGTCTACACTAAGAGAATCAGTTTTATATTATATATTTGTGTGCACTCTTTATCTCTCTCTGAATTGTTGTATATCTAATTATATTGCTTTATACTACATTTGTGAGAAATACAGATGACGTAATATAAGCATCTTTTAAGATGATTTTTTTAGAAATTCCCTTCCAAATGGAGTAGAGACAGAAAGAGGGGCAGGTTTTCAAGATTTTGGTAGTAGTCCTCTATGTGTTGGAATATTTTCCTAAAATTTTACCTCGTTTGCCATTTCTCCACTTATTCCATTAGAGTTTCGCAATGGAAGCCTTTCTTTTAATGTATTAAAGTTAGATATACCTCTTACTGGAAATGTTTTGATGTTAAGATTATTATTGCACATTTAAAGAATTAGGCAAGCTATAAGCTTTTAGTAAGCTGAATTTTCTTCTGTGGCACTGGGAAAAATATTGACCCACTGTAAATTTGGTGCTATACTGTGTTGGTATCAATAAAGCTACTTTGTTTTAAATCCTGGTATTCTACACTTTAAGGAGTATTGTTGGTGAAACAAAATGCACTTTCCATTTTATTTTATCATAAGAAAGCATTAATTTAGCTAAAAATATATATACGCTATTGCTATATGGTCTTTTAAAAATTATATTCAACTGAAAACATTTTGCATATTAGAATTTTATGAAAATAAAAAAAATGGGGTTTCTGTAATTAAAAATTTAGCAATACCATGTATTTTGTACTGATGTAGACTTTTTTTGGATATACATGTGGAAAAAAATTCTGTGTTTTATTTATGTTAAATGTAGCTTATGCTGACGCATCATGAGGCAAGAAAAGCCAAAATTTTCTCTTACTTCCAATATGTAAATCTGGACTCAATAGTAATACATGGTGACGGATCCTCAAGTTTTAGAATATGACACCAGTTCTCTGAAATAACTCCCGATGCATTGTTCTATCCTGTTTGGTTATGGGAACTAAGTAAACGTTAAGTGGACCAGGAGGGAACAGGTCCTTGACTGTTCCTCATATTGAAGACAGAAGTTCAGAAAGTTTGTATGTTGCTTATGTATCTTAAGAGCTTATTCATGAGTTGAATATGGATTGACCTTACTAGGAAAAATTTTTCAGTACAAAACTGATGGCCCAGGCCGTCGTGCTACTGTCTGCAATACTGCAGTGAGATAACTGTGACTTATCCATTGAAAACCATTTTCAGAACCACATTTTCTAGTATTAAGACTGTATTATCCAACAATTTGAATTGCTTGAACACTCATCCATATTTACATATAACTTTAAAACTAAGGAATGAGAGCACAGCAGTGAGTTCTATCTCTTGCTGTCAATGTAGTGTCATAGAGGTTGTCTTATTTGCAAAGTTCTGCTTGGCATACAGTAACTTATATCTGACTTGAAAACTGACTCTCTGCTTCAGGTACAAGAAGGGCCAGAAACTGACTGCAGATGAGCACTTAAAGCTTTTACAAAAGGAGACAAAGCATACTTTGTTCATTCAGAAGGTGTGTGATAAAGATGCTGGCCTCTATGTTGTTCGGGCTAAAAATTTGAACGGCACTATCTCATCAAGTGCCATTCTCCACGTGAAAGGTAACAGGCCACCTATTACAAGAATAGACTGGATAATGTTGTGTGTCATCTATATTAGCATATCACTAATATGCTGGCTATTCACAAAATGAGTATAATATTGACTGCACTGGACTTAATTCTCACATGCTAAGACAACATTAAATTTATTTTCTTCTGCATCTTTCACAATCTGTACCAAGCCACTTTTGTCATACTCAAGATATTGCTCGTTTCTTTAATACCAGTGTTTCTTTTCCTTTCTCATAGTGATGTTGAGGTAAAAAAGTTACAAAGGTTTTCTAGAATCTGAGGCAGAGTTTTGCTTTCTAAAAATGTAGGCATTACAAAGTGTTGGAAACAGTTTTAATGGTTATAGGTGTTACATGTCAAGATACACCCAGGTGGAGTGCTGAGAAAAACTTATATTCTGTAATACACATTTTTTGGGGGTGGGGTGTTGAAATATTTTTTTAAATATTTAAATATATAATATATTATTTTGAACCACATTTTTCTCATATAGTTTTCAAAAACTTTCATTTGTAGGATGAAGCTTCTTCGTAAAGGAATTGTACCAGTCATGATTGCACTGGCAGAGATCAGATTTAGATATGTCAAAGCCCAGCAGATAGTCTCCTCAAATGAAAGCTGCAGTAGTTCCAATAGAGTTGTGATCATTTGCACTACAAAGATTTGGCCCAGAATCGTCAGGATTTGTGTGAGTGGCACCTAGCATACAGTAGACCAAAATCCCTAAATGTTTAAAAAATGAGACGTTCTAATGTATCAATCTGCTTAGGCAGATACTTGTGATACTTTCTCTGCCTTATTCTGTAATTAAAGGTATAGATATTTATAATAATCCACTAAATTATTAGCATCAGACAAGAAAGATAGTGGTTTATAAAGTGAGCATTTGTGAATGTTTAAAAGTTTATAACATACTGATTCCAAACAAATCAATCAAATTGGAGATATACTCAAAATTATAATCATATAACCCCATGTTTTATTTCCTTCAAATAGAATTTTCCTATAACTTCAAAGCTGTAAATCCAAACCAGGAATTTGTTCACCTACATGCTGCAGTTCTTTCTTGACAAAGACAACGACAAATATATATATTTTTTTATTAAAGTAGTAGTTTGTTTAAACATTTGATAACAACAACATAAATGTGCCAGTGGAAGACTTCATTTCTAAATCCTCAAACGTGACTTCTTTTTTTAGCTTCAGTACTCTTTGTATTTGTAGAGTAAAAACAATTGAAAAAGTTACGTGATTTTTCCTGCATCTTTGATTTGCAACTTTTGTATTACAACTGTGTTAGTGTGGAAAATTTATAGAGAGGAATTATTTACTTTCTCTTGCATAATTTGCTGAAATGGAGTATGCCTTTTACTGTGTAGTGTGCTATGAGCAGAATATATATTGCAAATTGCCAGGGGTCAGTGAGATTGAAGACTGACATTTAGATATTTTGGCCCAGTGACTGCAACTTTATTAAAATTCCTGTAACTTTGAAACAGGAGAAGTTCTCAAGGGAATATAACCTCGCAGCAATACGAGAGGGAGCGCGAGGAGGAGGTGTTGGGTAGATGGGGGAACCAATTAAATTCTAACTAAAACTGGTATTACTCTTGATGAACAACTTTCTAAGTTCAATCGTCTCCCAAAAATGTTGATTCATAATAATCCTCTCAGGTATAGAACTCACCTATTTTCCTAAGGAGTATTTTCCATTTCACAATAAATCTAATTTTAATAATTAGTATGATTTTGAATGTTTCAATTTTCATAAAAGTAAAATTCAGTTTAGTGTTTTTACCCCCCTGTGATTTTATGTATGATTGTTATAAGCATACGGCAAAGAACTTAAGTGAGCAAGCTGACTTGCAGGAGTGGTACATTAAGCAATACTGTGGTAAGAACAAACCAAAATGCCTCTCCTACTTGCTGTAAGGTTTTGCCTGCTGCATAACTGCCAGTACTTGATAGCTTTATCCTGTTCATAACTAATTTTCTGTTTGAAAATGAATCTTCTATGTGACAGCTGCCCTTCAATACTCTATTTTTACTGAGGGTTGTCATAATTCAAAAGTTAAAGTTAATCATGGATGTTCCTTTAACTTTTCTTTCCATATAACTTTAAATAATAGGTCACTTTTAAAGGCATTTTTGCCTTCAGTATTGAGGCTAAGTGAGGAGTGAAAGCAGAGATGGTCTTTCTTCTTCTGCCTTGATTCTGCCAGAATGAGGTCTTTAAATTTAGCATTAACTGTCATAAAGCTTCTGACAGAGTCATTGTAGCTCTACAGATGTGGGCTCAAAGCTGCATCTCTTTTTTGACTTTTGGATCCTTCATCTTGAAAACTATGGAAAGCACAGTGCGAGAATGATCATTGTTCTTGTCCATTTTATATAGTCAGTATGTGAGTTCAGAGATATGCATGTGACCTTTTTGGTTGGAGGAGGGCCATTTGTTGAGCAAAACAACACTGTGAAGTGAATCTCTGTCCTTCAGAGAGCAAGGCTAGACCTATCGTTCCAGCCCTGCTTGGGAAAAATTGTCCCAAACTCACTTGTAGTTTTATCAAAGCAGGAGAAAAAGGTGTGAACTTTTCATCATGTCATAGAGCAGGAATTGGAGGTAGCTTGGATCTAGACTTGTAGTTGGCTCTTGTTCTTGCTTTCACTTACAGTAGGACCGCTCACTGTTTATGATACTCAGCTCTACAAGTTAAGGCAACAAAGGGACACAGAACTGCTGGACAAGTGTATACAGATTATGAGGACAAATTCTTTCCCCTTCCCTGTAACACCTCCTGATTTACATCCAGCCTCCTAGAGTATTACAAGGGAGCAGGCATGCAGACCTTTTCCCCCATACACATTTGCATTAAATCCATTAACTTCATTTAACTATTTTTAGAACAAGCAGGAGAGATGTCAGTTGCTTGCATTACCTGAGATTTGACAGCCAGAATACAAAGTCAGTTTACAAAATTGTTTGAAAGTAAGAGATGCAGTTTTGAATCCTAGTGGGATTTATTCCATCTTTTTGTTAATATTATTTGAAAGGTAACCAGTGATACAGCCTTTTATTAGAGTTTGGCTTATATTCCCAGTTCCCAGAATAACAAGGAGGACTCTAAGAGGGGAAGAGTTAAAAAGTAGCCTCAGAGAGAAAGCAAATTTTATTCCAACGTTTACAAATCTGTGCTACATATGCCTATGAACAAGCATATTCTGCCTTTAGTAAAATTCTAAGGATTTATCATGCTGCAACTGTCTAATTGAGTATACTTATTTTTTTCCCCCTTAGCAGAAAAATACTTAAAATCAATACAACGTTGATCGTGTTTCTTCTGAATTAGGGTTTAAATAGTTCATTAAATCACCCTTGTTGGTAAAGTTTGTGTTTTCCTTATCTATTTTTCTGGGTTTTCATCATATTTTGAAAGTACTATTGATAGCTCATGTACCGAACAAGACATAAAAATAATTTATCTCAATGGACTTTTTATTTGAGACTTGATTTGGTATTATATGCTCCAGGAAGGCTCTCCAGGTGAGGAAGCTTTATTGACAGTATGCCTCTATAACTGTTCCTTGCTATGATGTGGTGTTGAAACAGCACCTGTGCTCAATTTTGTTGGCTGGAGAAGGATAATCTTACACTGCTTGTATCTAGAAAGTCACTAAAGGAAAGCTGCCCGCTGCCCACAAAACTACAAAAGCAGAACAACATTGAAATGCCTCACTTGGTGAGTTTAATACTAATTTCCCAGCTTGAACCTTAAATGTTTGTTGTAACTGACAAATTAAGTAGCCTGGATTTCAACACAGTCTCAAAGAAAAAAGATGTCAAGGGTGTCAAGACAAAACAAAATTATTCC
Organism: Gallinago undulata; assembly: GCA_026546715.1. NCBI lineage: Eukaryota > Metazoa > Chordata > Aves > Charadriiformes > Scolopacidae > Gallinago > Gallinago undulata. The sequence continues at coordinate 33,119,770 of JAOTQQ010000079.1, forward strand.
ACTGGGGAAGGTAGATTAAAGCAGAGTTCTTTGTACACCCTGATTAAAACTATATGGGTCTAAAGCTTACATGGAAGGTCCCTATAGCTTACCTGTCATCCAGGGAAGCCAGCTGGCTTTGTAAGGAAAATGACCCTCAGTTTTGCTGTTCAGTTCAAAAGCAGATTTAGTGGCCCATGTTCTGCTCCTGTACCAATGCATCAACTTTCATTATCACTCAAATGTGTTATCTGTGAAAAGTAAGCTTCCCACCACTGAACTAAATCCTGAATTGAGTTCCTATTTAAATGTTAGATAAGATCTTTCAAGTTTGACTAGCGAGAAGAGAGTGAGATTCAAATGAGCCCAACTTTTAAAATCTAAGTGTGCTATTATTTTGAAAAGTACTCATAACATTCATGCTATTGCTATATAACAGACATTGTGAAATAATAAAAGATCAAACCCCTCCCACCTTGTCACCTCTGAGAATATTGTTGTTTTTGCGTAATGTTATAATTAATAAATGCAAGAAGGTATATAAGGCCAGAAATTGCATTAGCACATCTGTAGATCTTAATAAATATTTGTAGAAGTACATAATCCCTTTGTTCGTTAAACTTTTCCTCTGAGAATTTGAATGTTTCTGTGCTTTTTGGATTAACAAAACTTGATTTTGTGACTATCGTATTGCATCTACTTTAAAATGGGAATAGTTCTAAATACACAGTTTCTAAGGGGTATGTGGGTTCCAGCCACATTTTTAATTGCTGCAAGAAATAAGATTAAAAAAGGAGAGATCAGAGATACCAGATACACAGCAGAATACTGAAAGTCTCCTGGTTTTAATGGTTTGCTTTCTAAGCAAAGGTGTAATCAATGCTGATTTACTGCTGTGTTGGCAGTCTGGGTTTAAAAGCTCTTTATTTAAGGACTATAACGAATGCAAAAAAAAAATTTGAAGGGGAATTCCTGCTGGTTCTTGTTCAGATAATCCTTAAAAAAAAAAAAAGTGACAGTGAAACAGAGATGTAGTGTCATGATACCCTAATACTTCTCTGAAAAAACCCCACTCATTCTGTTTCAGCAGCAATTTCAACTTAATGTGCTTCCCCCCCTTTTTTATTTTTAATAGTTCATGTTGTGCACGCTTCACTTCCTCCTCCTTTTAACCACACTGCAGAAGCAGGGCACACTTCTAGGTGTTTTGTATTGTTCTGGTTCTGCTACTTTCTTGTTTTACAGTGTTGAGTTCCTCTCATCACAGTCGCAGTTTTGACTCTATAGTTACTGCAAGATCACAAATTATTTACAACTTCCTGATTGCTCTCTTAAAGAGCAGATATAATGCTAAGTCTTTCTAGTCTTACAACAAAAATATTATACTTAGGCATATTACTAACCTAGCCTCCCTTCCTCCTTCCCCATATGCAGACACCCATTAATATAGCAAGGGGTGAATGAGATTGCGTGAATACAAGATGTAGAGTTGTGTGAAGGGGTGTTTACACATGGTGAATAAATGGGGGGTGGGGAGTGGGAGAGGGGGAAGGGATTAATTATTTTCATTTTTCAAAGAAGCAGCCTGTCTGAGGGCCCAAGTATGAGTCAGTAGGCACAGGGAGAATGAGGCATTCCCCTGCTTGGTTTTGGATCAGATGTGGCTGGAGCTGCAACGGAGAAGTTGGCTTCCTCTCAAATGACTGGTAAGGTAGGCCTATTTCTGGACCTTTCTCTGGGACTTTGCTAGGGTAAGCTAGTAATTTTTGTGTGTGTATATCTTTTGTGGCTTAGAGGAGCTTTGCCTTTAAAAATTACTCCTTGCCCTTACTTTGATGAGGCTATGCCATGGTACTCAAGAAGACTGAAGCTCTAATCAATTGGGTCATGAGACCCACTTAGTATTCCTTAGTAAAATTCCTTCTGATTATTGTTCAGAGATTTTGTCTCAGTCAAGCTCCTAACACAAAGTGCAGTATCTTCATTTAGAGCAATGCTGAGTGAATCCAAAATCTCTGAGCAGTATAGTGTGAATCTCAGTCTAGCCTAAATTTTTAGAGAAAAAAAGGGGAAGTTCATAAACTTGCTAGTGTCGCATTTGAAGACATCAGAGGTTGGAAATTAAGTGCCCAGGCTAAATAGATTTAGAATAACTGTGAAGCAAAGTAATAAAAAATGGCTGCCAAAACCAATTTGGATTGATCTGGTCCTACCTGTGTGAGAGAGACTTGGGGTGGGAGTGAAAGCTGTGATAAAGCCAGATGCAGATGATTTCTCCACCCTTTGTTTTGCTCCAATCTGCTGAGTTTTCCTTGCTGGTTCTACTGGTTCCTACCAGTATTATGCTTTTTATCTGAAGTCATCAGAGTGGGATTTCAGTACCACTGACTTCCTGAAAGTTGTTGTCAGAGAATAAACACTTCTTTTACAGCAGACTTTGTTTCCCTGTTGAGTTCTAGCCTGTCCCTTAAAGAGTTGTAATAACTGTCTCTTCACGGTTTTCTTTGCACATACTTTTCCCTTTGCTCTCTAGAAACCAGTCATTTTATGTTCTGCTGACTTACTGATACAAAATCAAGATGGGGTCTGATTGTTACAACGATTCCGCTCAGTTTATTTTTTTAATTTATTTTTTTTTATTTAAATGGTAAAAACCATCGTGGTATGAGCTGCAGCCTGACTTCTCAAGGTAATACGAACCACACAAATAATGGAATTCAGCCAAAAATATTACAAGGAGTGGCTGATGCCCTTCTTAACATTTTCCACTGGAATACAAGCTAATCATGCACTGTTTGTGACTTTGCCAGCTGCCTGCAATGAGGAGGCAAGGATGTAAGCTTGATTCTCTTGCTTGAAGTGAAGCTCCAGATCCCAAATTTCTGTGCTTCAAGTGCATGCAATGCAACGGCAGTGGCAGCTTGCACGTGCTAACTTTCAACAGCCAAGAACTGAATTGTTTGAGCTGCAGGACTGGCTAATTGAGAGATTAGGTTAGCCAAGTGTACATGAGAAATGTAAAAGCAGCTAAACCTGAAAGCTTATTGCAAGAGCTCACCTAAGTAGTGAATTTATTAATACAATGGGTGAAAATGTCTGCCTCACCATGGTGACAGTCCCACATTTGGAAATGAGACAGAGGCTCAATATGTTTAGGTTTAGAAGTTGGGCACCTTTGTGAGACATGTTGATTTTGTTTTACAATAGCATAAAGGAAAAATTTTCATCCTAAAACAGTGGAATAATGTTGGCACAGTTGAAAACAGTGTCAAGCTCTGTTATTTATCATACATTTCAATACATTTCTGTTTCTGGGAAGGCTGTGATTACTTCTGGTAAATATTATGGGCACATGGTACAATTTATAGCAAAGAGGAACGAAAAGACATTTTTTATATTATAGGAATGCAAAATGTTATTTTTGTTGTTACATATGTCTTTGTGTGTCCTTCTGTGTGTTAACATCCACTGCTTTGGATTCCCTGTGTCAACACTACTTAGTCTGAGTTCTAAGGTAATCTTTTTTGCTGCGGCCCTGGAGGTGGAATATAAGTGGAACCTCAGGTAGAAGTACAGTGGTCCAGTAAATCCAGCTTTACAGCTCATTAAGTTACATGTCACATGAAGCAATGCTTTGATTCAGTACAAACTGATGCTCGTGACTAAAATTTCTTCAAACAATTTTGAAGGGTTAATTTGTATTTGCCAGGCCTTGCACTGGCTCAGGTGTCATTTGTCCTCCCACAGTTGGCATGAAGCCAGCACAAACTCAAGCCCACGTGCTCTGGATATTGCAGTAAAAATGCAGTTATTAGCCTATCCTTGATCAGATTTATATTAGTACTGGATGTTCTGGTAGTACATGGTTTCAGTATTAATGATGGCCAAAATAATGATCTTGATCAAAATGGTACAGAGGACGCATTCTGGCCATTGTGATTGTGGCAAATATAGATCAATCTTGTTTTAGTTTTTTCAATAATTTTTTTTGACTATAGCAATAGGGAAAAAAGTGAAGAAAGATTGTGATGTACAATAATTCACTAAATGCAAAAGTTTGCTCTCTTGACTTTGTCACTTTAAATTTGTGTGAAATATTTACGTTTCCACTTTCACTGAAACACAATAATCCACATAGACTTGCCTACTACCTACACAAAGAATGATTCTTTAGCATTACCGTGGAACTAATATCACTATGTGAATGCATGAAATTCTTGGGGGCTTAATATCCATGTGTTTCAACAAACTTTATATTATACACGTAAATAATGTCTGCCTACTGTCTTGCAAACAAGTCATCCTGAGCTCTAGACATCAATAAAGGCTCTCTTTATCATGCAATGTGGTGAGCTTTATAAGAAGATATTTTTTTCTTTAGTTACTTTAGGTTGTGCCTTTTAAAATATAGTGAATAATTCTTTTTTCAGTACAAGGAATACAGCCAAACTTCATACATAAGTTTGGACATACAACTCTACAAGAAGGAGAAGATTTAATCCTGCATTGCACTATACATGGAAAGCCCAAACCAGATGTCTGCTGGATGAAGGATGATGTCCCAGTGGTATCTGGAGCCATCAGCGTATGTTTTAGTGTTCATGAAACAATTCTTGGGAGAAAGATAATGTATTTTGGTTTATGCTACTAATGATGTCCTATGTACACTCTGTTGTTTTACAGATTGAGAAATTAGGAGATACCTATTACCTTTTAAAGAGAAATGTAGTCCTTGCTGATACCGGGAAATATATATGTGTTGCCAGCAATGAAATTGGAAAGGCGCACTGTTCTGCTTTTGTAACAGTGATAGGTAATTCATCCTACCAGCTGCATGTTTTTAGGCATGTTGTTACTATATTAAATGAGCACCTTGTTTCCACTTACTAATGTACCTGTTTTATTTCAGAGAAAAATAAAAACCCAGAAACTTCTACTGTAACTCAGTCTAAATCAGAATGGGAAGATGGATACTTTTCAGAAGAAGTGAATGTCAAGACAGCTGAGCTAGTCCAGGCCCATAACACATATTGTGTGCGAGATCAAAGGCTGGTGGCTAAACATCTCCCAGTAAGGTAACTTGCCGTTTACTCTCTGTTACACCTGGTAATACTCCAGTAGTTGTAAGGACCTTAATTTACAAAGCAAACATCAAATACTTTTCCTACTCTTATGATTTTTTTCATAATGTAAATGAAGTGCATAATGTGTGATTGCCTTTTACACTTTATTCTTCATCAGAAAATATGCGACTCTGTTAGATGAAAGACCTTATAAAACAGTAGAAAACGAACGTTATGCAGTAAGATGAATGATGTGAAATATATTTTTTTAAAAATCTAAGTATCTTAATTTAGATATTAATGTAAGATTGAACAGCTAAAAGAAACAAAGTATTCCAGGAGTTCAAGCTAATAGAGCCACATGAACGTGAAGTTTCAATAACAGACTATGTAAACAAAGTTTTCTACTAGGTAAGTATCTTATTTAGAAGAATAAGTAACAGTCCGAACAGCACAGGGACAATCATTGTTCATTAATTGATTAAATATGAAAAAACTCCCACTGTGCAATCTCAGAAGATTAAATGAGATACCTGAAGTCAATAGTCCTTGTGGTGACTTCTTGCACAAGGTTAAATCTTGCCTTCTGAATTTAGGCTCTGAGAGCCTACTGAAGGTCATGGTGCTACAACTGCCTGTCTTTTGAGTAGTGTATTCAGGGATCAGAGAGTTTTTATGTTCTGTGACTGTTACTAATCTGGTTTACTCTACTCTTGGTTCATCATTTCACTGGAAGCATCAGATAAGATGAGGTGATGTAGGTGGGGGTTAGAAAGAACTTGTGCACAAAAAAATTAGACTTGTCATCAGAGGTTTTCAGCAGAAAATACCTAAATAATTCAATTAATAAAGTTTATTATACAACTCTGAAATTGGTAAGACTGGTTCATGGTAAAAAGCTGTTTTCATGACACAGTAAAATAGCTTTCTTTCTAGAAAGTATGTGGATCAATGTAACACAGAGAAGGCTCCAGGATTCTCATGGTTTTAAAGAATTGATGGTTAATATGACCTGGGAAAGTGGTTGAGAATTTGGGGTATTGCTGTCAGGCTAGTCTTTCACAGTCTGCTTAAAGTGTGAAGTCTGTACTGGTTACATGAAGGTGCATTTGTTGGCTAAAAGTGTCTGAATATTTTCTGAACTCTTCAAACATAGTGAATTCTATGACAAAAGGCCATAGAAAAAAAAGAAAGAACAGTGTTCTTTTGTCTTTAAGTTCCTGAAGTTTGTCTATCTAGGCATACAGCAATATTTAAAAGGAAAGGAAAATTATTGCATATGTTGATTCAAAAGCTGTTCTCATTTCATCGTAAGCTGCCTGCACGCTTTCCTTCATGTGCAGCTGATCAGGCATTAATCCCACATACTTTGTTCATTTTTCTTCTGTATTGTTGTGAGATGACAGATATTCCGAAGCAAAAAAAAAAAAAGATAATCAAATGCAAGATCGTGTTAAATTTGCTTAGGGCACATAGAGAATTCAGTATGATTAAAACATGAAAATCATACAGAAAGGTGAAATTTATCCTCATTTTTCTTATTCTTCTGTTCTTTATAACTCAAGTGCCCTCTGGTTATTTGTTATTGTTAGTAAGACGAGTTTGAGGATATTTTATGTTCTGTTTGGAATCACTGGTTGGTTGATCTCTAACCTTGTATTGTCTCAAGACCATAGAGAACAGTCTATGCCAACCACCACAGTGGTGCTTATGAAAGGGAATGCTGTAGCTGCCACCATTAAAAATATTAACTGACCTTTTTAAACAGGTTTAAAGAGAAACTCTGGCTTCAAGGAGTGTATCTTGAACTTGAGAGGCCACAAGAGATTCGCTTCAATTTGGAACATGATCCTGTTCTTCTCCTGCCTGCTGCAGAGGATCAGAAAATGGACTGAACTGCACAATATAGGGTGTTCATGTTGTTTGCTCTGTCCTTTAGTAGATATTGGCCGTGTGTGAGAATATGAATCTTTGAGTGCTCTTCAATTTATATCTAGGTTATAATTTGTATTTGAGTACTTTATAAATAAATCCTTAATAAAATTCAGTTGTGCACAGTGTTTATTAGATGGTGATTTCTAATTTTTTGCAGTTGTATTCTTCTTTGTTGGAAAATTATAACAGAAGATGATGATGGAAAAAAGAGACACTAGCCTTTAAAATTACACATCTCCTTGGCGATTCATCAGTACCCACTGTTTTATTCTTCTACAAATTCCATCAATGCCACCAGTTCCATCAATATTTCTTCCTACTAGCTTATATAGAGAATTCAGACACAAACGAGGACTTAAAACCAAATCAGTTTAGAACTACAGAAATCTCTGCTTCATTAAATACAGTGTTCATTACCTTATTTCTAACAGCTTTGAGACATTTTGAGGAAACTGGGCATGAAAAGGAGTAGTTACTAAAAATAGCAAACTTTGTCTAATGCATCCTTAGTACCAAGAATGTCTTCAGGGAAGAGAGAGTCTCTTTAAGGCAGCATAATGGAGAATTCTTTTATGCTGTTTCTGCTTTCAGGACTGTGTGACACAGCGGTCCAGTTCCAGTTGATGCACGTCATTACAGTCCAAAGGAGTGGACTATGAAGTGATACCTGTGCTAATTTCAAAACACATTCCTTAGTTTAGCCAAGGACTTCCCAATGATAGAATTCCTCAACCCACAGCATCCATTCAGGATATAGAGAAAACATGAAGTGAATGTTTTGGACTCTAGTGCAGTCATTAGCGTGATGAAATTTCTGTCTCCATCTCTTGAAATCGGAGTCTAGGTGTCTTTTTCACTTCACAGCCCTTTTAGATGGCTGTTTAACTGACACAATAGGCAGTGGAACATCCAGTTAGACTTTAGGATAACTTCTTAAGATCGATCCTTCTGATTCAGATTTTCAAAGTCCTACCTAGCTAATGATTCATATGCTACTCTGACTTGTGCTTCAGTGCACTGATTGGCATGGCTTGGCCAATACCACAGGTACATGTGTATTGTGCAACTGCCTATTGTCTAACTTTATAATTAGACAAAACTTTATAGTTTTGTCATGCTTTATAGTAACGTTGATTAGGCCTGCACTGGGTTTGTATACCATAGCAATGCACTCACACTCCTCACAGACAGCAGATAGGGGTTTAAGCAGTGCTTCTGTGTGCTTCATCCAGGTAGTTGTCACCTGTGCAAAACTGGGACTGAAATAGCATTTTTAAGAGTTACTTAAATCATAATGCCAAAAACATTGAACATTTGTCTCTGACAAGATGCAGGTTGGCTGGTAGAAACCTAAAATTTACATCCAAATTAACGTACAGGCATAGAGAGGAAATGAGCTGGAAAAAATATCATGTACATGTCTTCACCTGATCACACAAATCACTTGCTTGACATTATGGAAAAGTCAATGGCATCCTGCCCACTGAAAAGTCACAAGGCTGTGTATATGTGCACATAAATATAGTAGCTGAGGACTGAGGTTCTTGCTTTGCTTATTTACCCTGTATCTGTCACAAGCAGCTTTTCCCAAAACAGAATGGAGACAAATATCAAACATCCTGTGGATCCCATAAAATTACCTTTCTGATGACTAAGCTTCCCCTTTGAACGTGTTGTTTAGATTTAAAGATTTTACAGAAAATACTGTCTTTTTAACTGCAGTCGCACTTAGAACACTGACAAAGTATATATCAAACACCACCACCACCCCCACCACCACCCCAAATTTTAGAAACCCTACAATGTATGTTCTTGTATCAGCTGGAATCCATAAGTATGGCATATAGGGTTTCCTATTTAAAAGCCCGTTTTGTAAAAATTAAAGTGCAGACTTCGTTGCCTGCTGATCTTGATTCCTCAGCAAATTTAAGGTATTGGGTTCTTTTTACTTTTCCTCTAGATTGCCAGCCTGTAAGAACAACTTGAACTTTAATATTTGATGTGGGCTTTTTCCACACTTGATTCGCAAAATATGACTTCACTTAAAAAAACCCCAATGAAACAAAATGTTAATGCTTTTCTAAATAATACAAGGCAAAATAGAAATCTGTATATTTGTTCTTAACTATGGTTTTCTTACAAAATAGTAGAAAGCAGTGTCTATAAAAAAAAAACCCAGCAACTTTCTTTTTGCCAATGAGGAGCACGGCTCCAAGTGTTCCCAGGGAATGGATTCATTACAGAAAACAGTAAGTGTGCTTATTTCTTTTCATTTTATAAAACATAGACGCCCATGAATTCATTAAAGGATCTGCAAAATTTGTCAGGATGTATGTATCTATCAAATTGCAAGAACGATCTTGATGTTAGTTAAAACTTGTCCTCAGTATTATGATATTAATTATTATTTTGTGGAAGGAAGTAAACCAGTTCGTAGATATATTCTTTACTCAGGGTCTAGGCTTTGTTAGTAGGGCCCTGCTGTCTAAGGTGTGGTGTTGAGCAAGTAATGTTTTTATTCCACTTACGTAAATGTGCAGGGTGACGTATAATGAAATGATATACAAAGTTGACTTGGGAAAAGGGGTATTGGTAAAGCTCCTCCTTAGATATTTCCAAGGATATGATATGAGTAACAACTATTAACAATGAACCCTCATAACTATTCCATATCCATTCACGTCTAGTCACAGTTGCCAGTAAGTTGTTAATGTGAAATAACTAAAGTAGTTTCAAAAATTGCTTAGTGCCTTAGATATCATTTCTGCTATGGGAGCAACTGATAGTGCCTTCCTCAGTAATAAGTCAAACAATTTTTTGCAAGCAAGTTCTAGTCTGTGTTGAAAAATATTAATCTATCTTGCGTAATCAGTTAAAATAGGCTAAGAGATGTTAGTATCAGAAAACACTGAAGCTTTTCAGAAGCCAGCTGCACCACACAAACATAGATATTCTTGTGACTATGATGCATTTCATAGTTTTTATTTAGGGTTCTAAAGGTTTTATTGTAAAGTACTGTTTACAGCATTTGCAGGGCAAGAGGAGTTGACAAAGGTGGTGGAAATGCATTTGGATTTCAGGTCAGGATGTAACAGTTAAGAGAAGAATTTTTCAGTGATTTCTAAGTTTAAAGAAAGAAGGTGGGTGGAAGGAGGGAAAACATTTTTTTTTTTTCCCAAATGTAGACATTAGAAAACTGGAAATTCAGCAAGGATATAATGTCTGAATACTTTTTGGGTTGTGTTTTGTCAGTTCTATAAGGATTTCGGACAGCATCTTATCAGTGAGAAGTTTTATTTAAAATGACCTAATTATTCCGTTACTCCATTGGTTCTGAATATTTGGGTTGGGGGGCAGAGTGAGATGAAAATAGTCTATGAAAGGAAACACAACAGACATTGTATAGGAAAGAATAGGACAAAGAAAGGAGGGAGCGAAGGAAAATATAAGTGGAGAAGGAAACAGGAAAGATACTTATTCTTTTTATGTAGTTTGTAAATTAACATGTGTAGATAGATTAAGCAGCCAGGAAAGAAAGCAGGGTTTATGCCACATTGACTGTGCAGCTACAACACATAGTACGCTACTAGTGTTTGACAAATAATGAAGAAAAGGAAAGGTTGTGAATTTTTTAAAAAACAGATTAGGAAATTCCACTCCAAAAAAGGCACGTTGAAAACTTGCCTAAGTGGCAGTTTGAAGCTTTCAGTGTTCAAGTTAGAATGAATTTGTCTTTATGCTCTAAAGTCTTCAGCTTTCAAGACAGCTTCATATGGGTGTACTAATTGTTCCTTTTGTGCAGCTCCACTCATCAAGTCAATAGGATTACTAGAATTAATCAAAGTGAATCGTACACAAAGAGGTAGCTGGTATGCACACCACAATGTTTCATTGTGTTGAAGACTACCTGCTATGTATTGTTGGCCTACAATGTAATACATATACCACAGTAGCGTTGGCAATACATAGTTCATGCTTCAAACAGTAGCAGTCTGAAGCAAAGGTTGAAATTTTCATAACTGTCCCCAATCTGTAAGTCTGCCTGAAAAAAAAAAAAAGTCTTTGTCATTATTTGGATCTGACTTATTTTTGATCCCAGAAGAAAGAAATAATGCCATTTTTAACAGCAGTGTCCTTGCTACACAATACTAAGACTGAAGCCTTATTGCTTTTTATTGTGGATATTATGTTGCACTAAACTTGTTGAAATCACACTGGGTTGATATTTAAAAAAAATATTTGTTGTACGTATTTAAATGAAGCATAATTTTTCCTTGTAACTTTATAGAATTGTCATCGATTGTTGATTTGACTGAAATACAGGAATTCCAACTTCTGACCATCTCATAACTCCAAAAGTGACAGTTTGTGCATTTCTGTCATTTATAAATTATTATGTGTTCATAAATTTGTTTGTTGTTTGCCTTAGACACGGTCATTAAGCTGGCTGCATTTATTAAGCCCGTGCTTTTTCTCCAAGTTTGGTTTTACACTGAATATTTAAATGTTCAACTACAGATTAAAAAAGGCCATCTGCTAATTTGCAAGTCTCTATTTAGCATCAGAAATTAAATACCCTTTACACAGATTTCTTTGGACATTTTGTGTCTTCTAGTAGAAGCTAACTTCTCCTTCCCACTAATGTGTAAAGTTGCATTCGTTATCATTGCCTTTACAGAGAGATTAGGTGCTCTGATATCCACTTGTGACACAAAGTATAAAATAAGCCATAGTACTCTGACTTTCTGTGAAATTTCAGATAGTACCAACGTAGAGACTATTCTTTCAGTTTCTGTTGCTGCTGTTACTGCTGCGTGCCAAGAATAGCCTCAAAGTTGACACCTTATGGGATGGGCAAATTCAAGGGCAGACCAAATTTCTGAAGTAATTTCATGAGATCACAGCAATATGTCCTTTCTTGTTTCTTTCGGATCTCCAACACCTAGTATAATACCTCCTTGCAGGAATCATAGTAGTGGTATTTTCTCTCCTTGGCATTTTCTGGGGCCTCCTGCTGGAGGTTTCTTTCAGATCTTTTTCAAACACAAGTGCAGCTGACAGTACAAAACTCCAGCCTGGGTATCCTCAGAGTCATACTTCTCAATGGGGAACTTGGTAACAGCAGACTGAAGTCCTCCATTTAGTAAAACAGCCGAGCACATGCTTGACTTTAAGCACACTAATAGTCTAATAAGCCAGAGGTGCTTAAAGAGCTTGGTAGATATGCATTATATATATTCCACTTCATACAAAAGGAAAAGGATTTCTGAATAGGAAGACGACAAAGAAAACAGGCAGATGTGCTGCAAAACATGTCCCATTCCAGCTATAGACAAAAGTAGTTTTCTAACTCTGACCTCTGTTTTGGAGGCAACTAATCTAACGCTACAATTAGCAGCATAGAGTGATGAAGCTGAGCTAGTGGACGTTCACAAACTGATATGTTAGTCTGTGGATGATTAACTCTGTGATCTGCACAAAGCCTCCATAGGTCTGGAAAAAAGCAGACATTAAATCTACTTTTTTTTAGAAATTACAGTACTTGTCTGTCTTAATTTACTTTCACAAAATTTGTATTTCTGCACTTTGTATGCTATTGTTTGGTAAGCTTAACTGCTTGGAACATCCAACAAAAAATTGTGAAAGCAACAAAAAACCTCAACAAAACACCAAATCTATATATTACCAAATACAATCTTAGAATACAAAGTTATGGAAAAAAATAATTTAAATGGTGTATTCTAATAGCATGCAGCCACATGTCTGAGCTCAGCTTACTTATTTAGTCTGGTGATTGACAGATGCATTTGGTAGCTTCTTGGATGTTTTATAATGAAAGAAAGTAAGGCTGAATCTCACTGGTATAACTACTACTGACTTGTCCATATCCTCTGCTGAAACACTTCAATATTACTTTCTTTGTCTTGTGCTTATGACTTAGGAAATTTGCAGTGGCTTGTAAACTGTACGTTATAAACCATGTTGAATTATAAATCAAAATCTTTGGAACAGATGATATTTCCTTGGTGAATCCCTTTTGTGCTTCCAAAATTAGCTTTGTCAATCAAACCAACAGGTGGTGTATGGTTGCACAGAGTGGATCCCCTCTCACAAGATACTTTCTTTTAGGAAACCAATCAGAAGTGGCACTGGCATGATGAGGCAGACCTGTCAGAAGAGCTGGGGTATATAAAGCAAAACAACTATGTTAGCACTTCTGAGCAGTCGTGCATTCCCCGCCTCGCCTCGGGTGTAGGGATTGCAAAAAAACAAAACTACACTGTCAAGACTGTGTAGTTTTGTTTTTATGATTAGAGGCTCAACAATTCTCATGCTGGGATTGTCTAAAAAATCTTACTGTGGATAAGGACGTCGTTCAAGAAGATTTCGTTGGGCTTAGCCCACTCTTACAGGCACTTTGAGAGATCAGGTTAGTAGCATCTTTCTGCTAGTGTAATAAGTATTTTATCAGTCATTAATAATCTTGATATAATCTATTCTTTTTAAATTTGCTCACAGGAGGATTTATGTTTCAGAGTATAGACATAGAGCGCTTAAATTCTCTGGTTAGATTATGTCTTAAATTTCTGGGAGTAAATTTTGGTAACACTCAGCAAAAAGTTTTTCCAGAATACTTATTGTTGAAGACTATATAAATTTAGATTTGAAAAGTGCATGGAAACATCTGCTTAACTTAAAAACTCCTTTCTGCTGGGAGTGTTCAAGGTTATGCTACTGAGAGATAAACTGAGAAGCTCCAAGAATAGCTCTGATAAAATGCGTATGGTATCAGCTAAGCACTGATGACTTTTTAAGGGAATCAACTGCTAAGGTATCAGTTACATGGCAGCTCTGGAACACTTGTCTGCTGTCATTCATAGCTGAGAAGGTTATTTCTGGAACATGACATTTCAGATGCATACTTTCAATTCTAATTCTAAAAAGCCTTATAAGATCAGATCTTCCTGAAATTTGTCTAAACAATGAAATATATAAAGCTTGTGTAAACTCAAGGGCAATTCTACTTAATTACATAATTTCCAATCTATTCTGGAGTCAGGAATTTACATACATATAAACTTTCATCATAATGTTTAATTATATTGTGAGATTATTTCCATATACTTTAGCTGAGCTTCAAAACTTAGTTATAACTGAAGTGGATCTTAGTGAATTGCATGTGACGGATACTTGTCTTCATCTTACTTTCAGAAAACTAGCATTCTGTTACAATGAAATGCTGGTCATTTCTTTCTAATTTGAACTTGTTTCCCTCTACCCTTAAAGCTGAAAAGCTTTGATAAAAGGCTGTTCCTCTGTCAACCGAAACAAGTGTTCAGATAACCACTAAAAGCAAAAAAAAGCAGCTCAAAATTCCAATACAGTATCCAGTTCTGCCCTTATGCACCTATTGTACGTAGGCATCAGGCACTGTTTTAATTGAAGAAACTCATGTAATGAAGAATTTTCATGCCTTTGAGAAGTGGCATAAATTTGTTTCACAGTGAAAAAAACTTCACACTCTTGTTAATTTTTAAGTTAAGCCTGGGACTGCCGCAAAACCAGGCACCAAAGCTAAAGTAATCAGTAGTAAATGTGTAAGATTGACTTGAAAAGATCATGGGGTTAACTCTTGTTTAGTAAGACCTGATATACTCTGAGGGGAATTTTTTTAATAAGAAAAATTATAATTTTAATAAATGTTATGGTATTAAGGAGATACTAAATACATTTCAAAAACCTGCACCATTCAACATCAGTAAATAAATATGTTGATGCAAATATAAGGTACTCCTGATACAGAAGCTTATCTAATGTCAATGTGCTATTTCAAAGTAGGATCTTGTGGCATAGGAAAAGAAAGCAAACTATTTTTCTTTCATATTTCACATGGATCTGCAGTTGTTCAAATCATCAGTGTCAGTGGCTACATTATATCCTAGCTCACATTTCGAAGGTGGCTGTTTTCTCGTATTCAAAATTCCACTGAGATACTCTCTAAGAAAGTGTAGAATTTTATCTGCATCTTTAATGCCAGTGTGCTTCTGTGTAAAACAAAATCATTCACTACTTACAGACTACTTTTGAAAGAGCCTCTTGGATTATTTTTTTTTTTAATTATTAAAAGCCAAATAGATTGTAGACCTTCACATCTTTTTCAGTTGCTACTGAATGACCTAGTTGTCTTTCCGATGGAGAATGTAAATGCTTTGCACTAACAAAATATTTTTGGATCATTCGAAAAAAAAATTTATGTGGAGATTTTTTTATCTTTAGGCAAAGAAGATTAATGGACAAATAGAAGCTAGATGACCTGCACAAGGTCATGCAATGAGTCAAGCAGAACTTTGTCTCCTGCTGCATACTTGTAATGCCAAATCACAGCTTCACTAAATATAACAGTCAGCCAAGTGTGCCCTAAGAGTAACATGCTATACAATTTTGTCAAAACCTACAGTTTTCACATTTCACCAGGTCAACATGATTTAAAACTGAGAAAATAGCTATGAAAATAATTACAAATATTCTTGAAATCTAGCAAGAAGGATGTGTGTATAATAAAAATATTGCTATCCATTGATATCTAATTATGTTTTTGTTGCTTTCAGAGTGCCTGTAAAGATGACGACAAAAGCACCAACGTTTACGCAGCCGTTACAAAGTGTTGTGGCACTGGAGGGTAGTGCCGCAACCTTTGAGGCTCATATTAGTGGTAAGGTTTTGATTCATTCTTGCGAGACTGATTATTTTTGGTAATGTTTGTGCTCAGATAAGGATAAGACTTTCTGTAGATTATAATCTGATCTGAATGGGTAAAGTTCAGTGTTGAAATGTGAATTCATATCCACATCATACAGTACTGATTGGCTCTGTGAGGTGCTGTCAGATATCCACAAACGTACTGCATAAGGTTACAAGGCTTCCCGGGCAACAGCCAGTCATCCTGCCAATGAGACTGGTGTCTATTTCTCATGTATGTTAGAATCATCAAAACTGGGGGGAAATAGCATGAAAATTATATAGTTAAAAAAACATACTGTGCTAACATAATCAGGGAACTTCATATGGGTGCAGAGGGAATAATCTTGTTTGGATGATGATCAGGCAGAATGAGGAAGTCAAGGTGCAAAAAGCAAGGCATATGCTAGTTCTTCATTGACCTAGTTCTAAGCCTTACTCTGGTTAAGGCGTATTTCTACCTTCTGTGCCTTTGAGTTTACTTGATTCCAGAGTTCTGGCAGAGGGATTAAAATCACAAAACCTAGGTCCACTGAAGAGAGTAGATAACTCTTGTTTGCTAAATAGTAAATGTCTATGGTAATCGTGATGGTAGTATAAGACTAGATTAATATAATTCGTTGATGTAATTTAAAGATACCACTTAATTTTAAAGTATAGTTCATTTTTGCCAGTCTACATTCTATTAAAGCACCCTGTCTCGTGCAAAATCCCATGCAAACCCCCGAGATAACTTTACCAGATAACCAACACCCTGTTCTAAGAGTGCCTCTGACCTCAGCAATGAGCAAGGAGAAATGACATGTGTTCCTGCTGATGGATTTATATTGTCTTACAGGCATTAGCAATGTGATGGTCCACATACCGTAAAACACTACCCAGATGCTCTGTGACAGGTGCAAACACATGATCTGTCCAGTTATAGAGATCTCTGACATCTATGGTCCCCTGTGGTTCATTCCTTGGCCCCTTTGGATAAATCTGACTCTTACAAGGTTCATACAAGGTGTTTGAACACGTCCTGTAGTCTACATCCCTGATATTTTTTCATGCCTTATTCTGTTGTTTGGCCCTCTGCTCTTTGGTTAATTACCTTAATGTCCTCTTGTCTGTACACTGTTAATTGTCTGTGAAAATTTTCTTTCCACTGATGATTACAATACTTATTATTATTATGAATACGTAAATAGATCAGCAGAACAAGTTAGGATGTTAATATTATGGCTTAATGTGTAATTTTGGCTATTTTCATTTGTGTGAGATCATGAAGTACTTGGGAGGGGAACTTGATTTCTTTCTAAGAGGAGATTCGGCAGCTTTTCTAATAGCATATGCCATATTTGTATTTCAGTCCCAAATATCACGTGAAGCAATCACCTGTTAGCTTTTATTCACATTGTGGTATTCTGGAATATCTTTCCTGCCCCAAAACTATCCCATCTACATTGACAGATCTAACAGTGACTTGTCATTTAGTTTTCTCAATGCATAAAAAATATGAAAGCTTAATTTCTTGAACTAATTGCATAAATATTCGACTATATAGCTTTCTTTTGCTACATTGTCTCCCCTTCCTATCTGTTATAAATTATTTTGAATTTGAAATTCAGGCTTTCTGTTTATCTCTGATATTACAGCTTTTTTTCTATGTACAAGTCAAGTATTAACACAGAGCTACATTTTGAATGTGAAGAGTCCAGTTAATCTAAAAGTACCACGAAGAGCTTAGCAAACACCTAGGATGCAAGTTTTCAGTCTGTAAATGGGAATTAAGTGCCACGTTACAAAGGTTTGATATCAGGCAAAAATAGCCAGTACTTCCCTCTGCTCAGAAAGCGCAGAACACACAAACCCTGTGATTAAAAGCGGTAAATGCCCCAGAGCAGCAAGGACATCGTCAGAGGGGGAGCCCTAGTGCGTGAGCAGGGGCTGAGGGGACGTGAGTCAGCACATCGCTACGGACTAAATCTGCCGCGCTGCTGGCATGAGAACAGTACCCATCCTCATGCCTCCACAGTACTGATCACATATCGAATTTTTTCATAAATAACTAACCTGTACTCCGTTTAACTTTCTTTGAACCGATATTTTCAGGTATTACCCAAAGCAAGCCAGCCTTTACACCCTGTATATTGTTTAAAGTAGGACACAGATTGTACACAGGTTGGCAGTTCCTGTCACTCACGTCATTGTCAGGACAATCTCATTCAATTCAATTACTAAGCAGTGAAGTTGAGAAATTTCAGGTTCGTTTTCTTCTTTTTGGCAATAAAGCTTGATAAAACTCAAGGACAGTTTGAAAATGAAAAAGAATATCCTAATAATTAATACTCAAATAAGTGTAATTTGGCATGTATAAAAATAAGTCCTTACTCCATGTACTCCAGGAAAAAATATTTATAATCTGAGGGAGATCTTCAAATGGAACTACCGGAGTACTAGTAAATTTGTGAAGTTGAATTTCTTTTTATTATGAATTTGGGCTTAGATTTTCAAAATGAGTTCTGTCTTTGGATCCCTTGAATGTACCAGTTAGAGACATTAAAATAGACTCAATTTAAAAAATGTGGGCCTTGTTCAGTCTACCACACAAACCCTCGTGTTTACTAATCATGCTGCACCAAGAAAATGAAATATTTTGCCAATGTTTTGAGAAATTCTCTATTGACAGCATGATTTCTGGTTGCCTGGCTTAAAACATTTTGAAAGTGATTTGCATAAATGTTAGAGACATAGCTCAAGATGAAATCAGCGGGATCTGCTGGATGCTCTATATTTATGGTGATAATGCCCAGGTTGTTCTAGACCAGTAGTAAAAAATTGAATTATATCAGCCCCATCAGGGCTGTTTGATAACTTCCATCTGTGAAATTAATGGTGCTTAAATGTACTTTTACCCTTTTGATTTCTAATTCTCTAAAACTAGCCACATTCTTTTTCTCTCTGTGTGTTTCTATTTTACATATATCTAAAAATCAGTTTTTCAACTATGAGTAAAATTTAAAACTTTCCTAACTGAGTCTGATGTGACTGCAGACAACCAGTAAAAGTTTCAATCTACGTATCTCGTCTTTTATTTTAGTCTCACCGAGGCACATTCCTGGCATATTAAACGCCCAAATAATTAAATTAGTTTATAGGAGGGATACTCTAGAAAGGCAGAAGAATTCTGTGGTCTAGGGTTTTCCAGACCACAGAGAGTGGAACTGGGAAAATTAGAGCAGCTGTAGGAAGCACAGTCTCAGATGTCATTCCTGAGCCCCTGTGCAGTGCAATTGGTGATTTGCCTTGAGTGGAGAAGCACATAAAGTAAATTTGCAGAGATTTTCATTTTGGAGAAATGGTGTTCTAGGACTACAAAAAGACTTTGAGCTAGAACTAGCTCCATAAAGAAAGGACCTATTCTACTTATGTGGCTCATATAAAAATTTTACCTGTTCCTCAAATGGATTTCAGTTGCTCAATGAAGTTGGCTGAGTAGAACACTAGGAAGCGAATTTCCATTAGGAATCTAAAGTCACCATTTAAAGCTAAAAAAAACAGCTGTGGTTATAGATGAAATTCTTCTGACCAGAAAGGTCTTACTCATGATCCTGACAACTAAAGAATATATTTGAAGAACAGAAGATCAGCTGATTTCAGCTGACTGCTTTCCACCAAACTCAAACAGAATTCAATCCAGAAAAAAGAAACAAAAGCTCAAAACACAAGTAGTGCTTGATGTTAATGTCTACAACAATGATTTTTTCTAAAATCATTTAGTGTTAGGAAAACTACTTAACTTGCTTGGAAGTTCTGATTTTTACTTTTTCTCCAAACTATTGGGCTGGATAATTTTGTTAGCAATACCACTAAGATACTAGCAAATAAATGAAAAAAAAAAAAAACCTCTCATGCATCCATTCATCCCCCTCATGATTTTGAACTTTTATTCCTCACCAGGACTGCCAAACACTACAGTCCACTCATTATTCAAGTGATTCCCTAAATGCAGTAGCCTGTACTGTTGTCCTATTGCTCTGTGTATTTTAAAGGCTTTTCTTAAAAGGAAATTCCTTTACCACTGTGTCACTGGACATATAATCATAAGCCTGTGCATCCACACTTCACTATAATTGTAACTAGCAAGTACTATGGTGATTTTGGATATCTGGCATTTCATAACATCTTAATCTCCTTCTGTCAACCTTTTTTCTTTAGGTTTCCCAGTTCCTGAGGTGAGCTGGTATCGGGATGGCCAGGTTCTCTCTGCTGCAACTCTGCCCGGTGTGCAGATCTCGTTTAGTGATGGCCGCGCTAAACTGGTGATCCCCACCGTGACAGAAGCAAACAGTGGAAGATACACCGTACAAGCCACCAATGGATCTGGGCAAGCAACTAGTACTGCTGAGCTGCTTGTCACAGGTATCAAACAGCTAAAGAAAGGCACCTCTCACTGCTAGCAATGGGAGAAAGTGAGCGATAGCAGATGTGTCACAGATAGTGATAAAAGTTTGGATTTGAAGTAAATTTGAAGCAAAGAAATAGCAAACCAAATTATTTTTCCTAAAGAAGCCTAGCATTCAGCATATATTCGCAGTAATTTCTAAGAGCGTCCTTTACATCTTAACTGTGTAAAGTTTAGTCTTGTTCTTATAAACCCTTAATGACAACTGCAAACTTCTGGGTTAGCCCTGCATACTTCTGCTGATCTGTTACATTAGCTACATTCAAGCAACACATAAAAAAAGGACAAAGCACTACAGGATGGAGCCCTTAATGATATTTAATGATGTAAATGATATTTGCCAAAGTAACTCTCATAAAAGGCCATACTCAAGAGACTGCACTTACTAGCTATGGATCTCTAATTGTAGAGATATTTGCAATCATGGACATAGTCAGAAATATCAGGGATTTTAAACACATGAAAAAAGTTATGGGTATTTGCATTTTGGCAAATCATCTCTTAATGTCTTGAATGAGAACATAGTACCATCTGTGAGAAGTATGTGAAAGAGAAATAGACCTTGTGCACTTCTAGTAATAAAAATATCCAGCCCTTACAGTTATTTTTAACGGACATTATTTTTATTCTATTTCTTTCCTTAATAAAACTGTAGCTGGAACAGCCCCACCAAACTTCTTACAACGACTACAAAGCATGACTGCAAGACAAGGAAGTCAAGTTCGACTTGACGTGAGAGTGACTGGAATCCCTACACCTGTGGTGAAGTTCTATCGGGATGGAGTAGAAATCCAAAGCTCCCCCGATTTTCAAATTTTACAAGAAGGAGACCTTTACAGCTTAATAATTGCAGAAGCATATCCTGAAGACTCCGGTACCTATTCAGTAAATGCCACAAATAATGTGGGACGTGCTACTTCAACAGCTGAATTGCTAATTCAAGGTAACAGAGATGAAGTTGCAAGCCATGAAAATAAGAGAGCAGTCATTGCTGTAATGGTACAATACACACCACTTCATCAAAGTCATATCAATAGGTTCATTTATAACTTCTTTCTAAAGGGTTATTAACTTACTGTGAAGAAATACTGTTGGTGAAATTTACCAAAGATTTTTGTCTGAGAATTTAAAAGGTCTTTTTCTCCAGAATGAGTCTTCTTTAATCTGAGGATACAGTAGACAGAAGAAAGTGTGGGATACTTTCAGTTTTCTCATTTTGTTCTGTAGATTTCTCAAAGCTGTATTTTTCAGCTCTCTTTGATAGAATAGATATATTATACTGCACTACTGTACCTGGTCTTGTAAATAAGCCTGGTAAGGATGAAGGCAGTTCTTAGATAGAGGAGAATTATAGCAGTGAATTATTCTACCAAGAGCAGTCTTGATTGGATTTCACCTCAGTTATGCTTCCAGACTGTGTAATCATTTGAGATCCAGGACTGACTGTGAACAAAAATGTGTTTTGGTTTGGTTTGTTTGGGTTTTTTTCCTAATGATGTAGTAATGCAGAAATATTACTTCAACTGTTTTCACTATTGTGTGTCTATAGATACTGCAGGAAAAGGAGACAGTTGCTTAATTCTTTCTCTATTGTTTATAAATATTTATATGTAATTGGCTGTTCTTTTATTTCTGCAACTGCTTTTTGTTTGTTGCCATATGCAATTCTCCCAAACATGTTTTCTTTTCCAAAAGGTGAGGAAGAAGCCGTCCCTGCTAAAAAGACAAAGACAATTGTTTCGACTGCTCAGATTTCACAAACAAGACAAGCTAGAATTGAAAAGGTATATTTTTCAAAACCAAAGCAGGTAAGGTAAAAACGTGGATGATTAATTCTACAGAATCTCAGACGTGTTTTCTTGATTTCATTGTAGAAGATTGAGGCCCACTTTGATGCCAGATCACTTACAAGTGTTGAAATGGTCTTAGAAGGTGCGACAGCCCAACAGCTCCCACACAAAGCACCTCCACGAATGCCTCCTAGACCTACATCAAAATCACCGACCCCACCAGTAATTGCTGCAAAAGCACAAATGGCACGACAGCAATCACCATCACCTGTTAGACAATCACCATCACCTGTAAAACATGTCAGAGCACCAACACCCTCACCAGTAAGGTAAACTTATTATTCTTTCAGACAAGGTTGCTTTTTGAGTCACTTTCACTTATAGCAGTAATGCTGTGGAATGACAGCATAGTACAAAATGGAAGAAGGTACTGACTGAGTTTATTCTGACTGTGATGTATAATGTGCTACATTTGCCACTGCTATAGAAGTGTGTGCTTCATATGTAAATTTTCTATCTCATATGGAAGAAAATCCTTTAGAGAATAAATCACATCTGATTGCTCTACATACAGCTGTAAGTAGCACTCAAAGCTCCAAGTTCATGATGAAAAAGAAAACAGTAGAGTGCATAGTCCTTGATTATTTTAGGTGAAAAGAGAGAAGAGTAATGACATTGATGAGTGTCAAACTGAATGGAAAGATATGTAAAAAAAACGTGAACACATGTTCTATGTGTGCTGCTAATGACTGCAGAAATAGTGTTTTGAAGGTAGGTAAGGTAAATGTAGAAAGATGAAGATCATAGAAAGATGAAAGCTAGCTCTGCTGCATAAAGAGGGAAAGTGGTTATAGAAAGATGAAGTCTAGCTCTGCTGCATAAAGAGGGAAAGTGAGGGATTTCAAGAGCAGGGCTCATGGTCTGGGTGACCCCAGAATGTCTGTGCTGAGAGACAACTAAAGAGAAAATTGCTTTGGGAGTCCTGCAGTTTCAGCATCCTGAAGCAGCAGGAGCAGCATGGAATGTCTCCAAGGTGAGTTCCTTGAGGAACCTATTTAAATTGCCAGAGCTGGTTATGCTGGTGAATTTTGCCACATTGGGAATAACTTGGAAGGACAAGAACTAAGGAATTAATAGTAACTAGCAGTAACTGTCTGCATAGATGAAAGGATAATTCAATAGTGCCATCTAGAGTGCCTATGGAACTAGGACTTTGTACTCCCCTGCTAGGCAAACCACTTTGTGACATACAACACGTTAGAAAATAAATGTAGACATTCATATGATACTGCTGCCCCCTACTGCTGCAATTCATTAATTCTATCTGGGAAATACAGCATTAAAAATTGCTCTCAAAGAAAATCTAAGTAAAAAAGCCCGTTATAACATTTTGAGAAATGCTTTAAAACTCTCTCCTAGGAATGGAATTGAATTTTTGGAATATCAAAATTTAGAAACTAGCACTTTCCAAGTGTCTACCAATTTTATGGCTGCGATTTTCAAATATAAGTATGGGAAGAAATATAGGCCCTGATCATCTTGCCTGGAGGCTGGCACGTGTAAAGATGATGTGGAAATGAGGTGTGGTGCAGCAGTAGATGCAGTTATGCTGTTGCTAGGTGGCTACCACATGCTATTTTTACAAAGAGGGTTAGACTAATCATTTACAACCCATAAGACTTTTATGTTATTCCTATTAGGAGAATTAAGATAGAGCAAATAGAAACTTGCGGTGTATTTTTATATTTTAAATATATATTACTTGAGAGGAATGCCCTTAAACATATGCCCTTATTTCTCTTTGGAAATCTAACTAAGCTACTACAAAGATGTGTTACGGTTATGAGTATGACAAAAACACGTATCAGGCATAATGTTAAAAATAGGTGTAGTGCAATTTACAAGTACAACGCCACAAAAACCTTCTTAAAATCAAACTAGAAAGTACTGAAGATACCCTAAATAGGAAGTGAATTCAAATTCAGGCCAAAGTTGTTTATATAATTGTTGTTATATGACACTATATTAATTATATTAATACTTTTATTTTTTCATTAGGTCAGTTTCTCCTGCTGGAAGAATCTCCACCTCGCCTATTAGACCAGTGAAATCTCCATCTCCAATCCGTAAAACACAAGTAGTGACAACAGCTGGGGCCGAAGTCCTTCCTCCTTGGAAGCAGGAAGGATACACTGCAACCACAGAAGCCCAGATGAAGGAAACAAGAGTATCTACAAGCGCTACCCAAATCAGAACTGAAGAAAGATGGGAGGGGAGATACGGGGTCCAAGAGCAAGTTACTGTTAGTGGTGCCACTGCTGGCGAGGCTGCAGCTGGTGCTAGAGAGGTAAAGTCTATTTCAGAGATTAAGGTTTTGCTCTATGTGTGGACTCACCACTGCTGAATAGATCTGCTAAATGGAATCTGAGAGGCTGTGTATAAAACACGTGTGTATCTACTGTTGAGAGACTTCTGCTGCAAATGCTTCTTTGCAACGTTCTGTCTCTGTACTTGTTGTGTGCTTCTGAACATATGCAACACATGAAAAAATGTCTTTTGATGTGACTAATATAGGTGAGAAAGGACAGTGACAAAACAGCAGCTGTTGCTACGGTTGTTGCTGCTGTGGATCAAGCCATGGTGAGAGAACCAGCTGCAAGTGTTGTAGAGCAAACTGCTAAAAGGACAGCAATGACTGCAGTCCACGTTCAACCTGTTCAGGAGCAGGTAGAAAGAGAGCACAGACATTTTATGATTTCCCCTTTTTCCTCTTCATTCCATGTGCAAGCAAGGCATGATTCACCATGAGGAATTAACAAGATATTACCCAGTGCACCACAAAAGCATGCGTACTCTTACAGAGCATCTGGACTGTAAAGGAATGTTCTTGGATCACTTATTCTATTGCTTTCCATCATAGCAGGATTGAACTAATAATTCTTAAACTGTTCTTAAGTTTAAGAATGCCTTCTATGAAAGTGATCCTTTATTACCCCTTGTCATTTATTTTCTAACATTATTCTTACACTGATGAAATTTTTTCTCTAATATCTCATTTATCATCTCCTCACTAGCAATGAAATAATTCTCCCTTAGAATTTTTCCTTCATTTGCATTCCTGTCTTATTTTTCCTTCTCCTCTTCTTTTGACGATCAATTTGTTAAAATGAATTTTAAGCACTTTTTTTTTCGTTTGTTGCTATAAAAATCAGGTGAGAAAAGAGGCAACAGTAATAGTTACCAGTGATAAAGCAACAAAACAAACAGTAATATCGAGAACTAGAGAAGGAATTGTTACTTCACAAGAACAAAGGCACATCTCTCATGAAAAGGTGAATACAGATATTACCTGTGATTGTCATACCCTACCTTCTTCAAATAATCTAATATCTCATAACAAGGACAAGCCTATAAACAAGGCAAATGGCATACCGTAATGTAATTTTTTTTCTTTTATGTGTGTTCATTCTTCTAGTTTACATTGCTATCATTCTCCTATCTCTCCTTGACAATGACTGCATTTCATTTTTTTCTTTCAGTTCCATTTTTAATACCGAAGAATGCGATAGATGAATTTGCAAAACATCAACTTAGAAAAAAAATCTATTTTTAATATATTCTATGGTGATTTACTAGATAGTATTCTCAAACATTTAAGGAATTGACATGTAGGAAATACCTTCTAGATTTTCCATTTTTTTCCTGATTTTGTTTCTAAGCTTGCTATTTATAGCCTGCTTTGTTTGTTGGCAGCACAGTGGGTCAGAAAAAGGAGGAAAAACTCATTCTGCATTGAAATAAATTTTGAAAATATTGATGACTGAGTGGAATTCAGATGATTTTAGCATGTGCTTTATCAGACAAATGTGATTTAATGGAAGACCAGCTTTTATAAAGAACTGTTACATTTGCATTCTAGCTGAAACGTGTGAGGAAGGAAGTGTAACCTGTCTTTAAAGTACTGAGAAACAGAAATCCACCTGGGCAAAAAACTACATGTTTATGTGCAGATTACATCTAAACTTCTTGGCAAAGTAAAAGCTACCTAAAACATGTTTTTAATATCCTACACTTTTCCAAACTGATTATGATGCAGGACAGTTTTCCTCTTATCTGATTTTAGTACTTTATTACTATTTTATTACTGCTTTCAGTAGCAAAGCAAGTATTTTTATGCTAAATGTATATACATTTTATAAAAAGTCTGTTTATGTTGTTGTTGTAGTTTTCAGACTAAATGATTCAGAATTCCAGAGTTTTACATTTTTCCTCCTTATGCATCCTCTTTTCCAAATGTGTTGAAAATCACATACCTTATATTTTTAAATAATGTATATAATTTAAACTTCATTATTTATAAACATCCAGATAAGAAAAGAACCAGAGAAAACGCCAGTGCCCAAAGTAATAATTGCCACGGACAAAGCTACAGAACAAGAAAGAATAGCAAAAGCCAGAGAAGTATCTACCAGACATGAGCAAGTGCACATTGCTCATGAAAAGGTAAATAAATGTTACAGATGTTTAGTTCATTGTTATACTCTAATAAGCTTACAGAACCTCTTTCTTCACCAAATATGCTATGTGTCTGTTCTGCTTCTTTATGAAGAGAAGGTTACAAAAAGAAAACTTTATAAATCAAGATATTCCAGTATAGGCCCTGCAATGCAGATCTGGTTCTACTGACTCCATAGCAGTTCTCTCCACAGAGAGAGCTGCCCTTCCTTTGAGTTCATATTTGTGTGAGGACTGAATGCATCTGTTAGACCATATTGTGGAACCATTGTTTTTTGGAGTAAATGATGAAGTAGTTTCGTCTACTGACAGGAGCAAATATTAAGTCAGTAATACTCATTTTTAAGCAAACAGTTTCAAAACTTAGCAATGATATATGACAATTAACTAGGAAGTTGGATGGTTCTTCTCTAATTCACACGCAGATTTGTGCAATGTTTTAATGACTTTGATTCCACTTTGTTCAGCTAACATATTGATGTATATTCCGAAACCTTATCCCACTTTCCTGAAAAGCTGTGTAACTTTGACAACAGGCATAAATGATTGCTTTTTTTTTTTTACCATAAAAACTAGATAAGAAAGGAAGATATGAAACCTTCTGTACCTAAGGTAGTAATTACCACTGATAAACCCAAAGCACCGGTCATAATATCAAAAAGTAAAGAAGGAATTACTACACAACAAGAACAAGTGAGCATAACCCATGAAAAGGTGAAGCACTATTACAACAATATTTGTTTTTTTATCCTCTCTTCTTTACAAACCTTATGTGTCCCTCAAAAAATACTAACTATACTTTTCAGGCTCAATTTAAAAAAAAAAAAATTATTCCGAACTTACAAACTTTTAAAACCACTGCTAATTAGACTATATTATTCCATCTCTATCTTTCTCTCCTAACTGTTTTCATTAATAGAATGTATGTAATTCCCTTCTGACTTACCTTTGGAATGAACTGACTGACTCCTAAAATGTATGTCAGCTTTTTTTTAAAAAATATCATTACTTATATTTAAATAGCTGTCAGAGTGCAACAGTACTTATCAGTATACATATAATACAGAGCTGTGTGCAGTGCACAACGATCTAACCCCTAAATTCTCCTTTCCTTTTCCCATTCAAAAATTTCCCCCTTGTTCAAATTTCTTTCAAGGTCATATATAACTGAAACTTTTATTTCTGCTATAATAATTAGATTAAAAAGGAAGCTAAGAAAACTACTGTAGTTCCGAAAATAATTGCCACTGATAAAACCAAAGCACTGGTCACAGTGTCCAGAACTAGAGAAGAAATTACAGCCAAGCAAGAACAAACTCATCTAGCTTATGATCAGGTGAATAAAGCTGTTACAGATGTGAAATGCACTGTTACAATTTGTTTTATCTGAAAAACTCACCTTTTAAGACCAACTTGGGTACAACAGAATGCCCTCAAATTGATTCCTGAGAACATACCCACTAAGTGGGATGCTTGATAAGTAACAAATCAGTGGGATTAAGTTTCTAGTGATAAAGAGTTTTATCTCTCATCCTGTTGTGAAATGGCACTTTTAAGAAAGTCGCTTTTCTCCATGAAAGCCTACTCCATACTGGTGACTTTCAAGTAATGTTTAGTTGCTCAAATTTTTTCTACAAGATGATTCCTTGCAATTTTGTGGTTGTCAAATGAAACAACTTCTCCATTAAGGTTTGAAATGTAATGTTCTTTTTACAATACAAACTTCAACATTCATTCAGGTCTCTCCAGTTTATCACTTCTGACAATCAAACACTTGTTGTCACGGCTTTGTTCCAGTAGGACTCCTACAGTAGAAAAGATTTTCTAATATAGCCAGGAATTCTCATATGTGGAAGAATAGCATGGCTGCCAATAGCTTTTATTTAAAGTTTATCTATATCTTCTTTGTTAGAAACAGTATGATACATTTAAAAATACTTTTATAAAACATATTTAAAAGAGCATAGAATATAAAACTCACTCAGAGGAGTCAGATGGTTAAGAGACTAGTTACTTGTTAGATTATACAAGTTTAGGGCAAAATTCGAGTTACTATAAACAATACTAAATAAGAGGGATCTTTTACCTGAACACTACTATAATAATAAAACAAAATCTCTGTAAACAATCACATTTTGGCTTTGCTTAAGTTATTTTAGTTTAAGGTAAAAACAATTTTAAAATCAGAATAAAATTATCTATGACTTTGTTTTCCATCTACAAGGCATACATTTCATATGCTCTGTTGCTACATCCAGATGAGTTATGACAGTAATAATAAGCACCATTAGTAACAGTCCTATTACCTCCTGCTGGGTGACTGGGCAGAAATTTGGATCCCGATAACATAGAAGTTGACAGTATTTATGAGGTATAAGAAACAAATAAAATTTCTGATACAAATGCATTATTTCCAGTTTCTCAGCTCTATTTTCCTTCTTTTGTAAAAGAATTTAAAATAAATTAGCACTGAATTAATAGATATGCCTGTTGTAGAAATTTTTATGGGTGTATTCCTCAGTAAATATATTCACATGAGATGCTAGACACGTTCTCTACATTTTTAGTAGCATCTAACATTTATATGGAGTTGATGAGCATACTGACTGAAATTATATGCACGTTTCCATACCTGCTTTACTCTTAGATAAGTAGGCATTACTGTAACTATAAAGTATTGAAAGGGGGCTTGTGTACAAATATTAATGTGTATAAAGCACACAGCCATATGTGTGTTCTGAATTTGCATAGACAGAGCTAAGAAATAATATGTCTATATTTGAATTTACTGACTCTGCAGTGTTTTTATGTCTGGGTATATTTGATTATTACATTATTACTTTTGCAAATCTATGCACTCTTTCTTTGGAATATACTTTATTGAGCATTATACCTGTAAGTATTTGGCAGATATGCAAGCCTTTAATATAATGATGAGTATTTGTATTAATTTCGTTGATGTTATCTGTAGACTGAAGCTGGAAAAAGGGCTGAAGCTGTAGCTACAGTGGTTGCAGCAGTTGACCAGGCCCGTGTTAGATCACCCTGGGAACAAGAACAAGCAGAGGAAGCTTATGTAAAGCAGAAAACTTTGGAATATGGCTATAAAGAGCATGTTGCTGAGGCCCCAGCAGAACGTCATGTTGTCGCTAAAGAGGTTAAAACTGTCTATGTTCCTCCTGAGAAACATGTCCCAGCTGCTGAAAAGAAGCAAGTTCATATATCTACAGAGGTTAGACTCGGTTTACATTGCATTCTTTTCCAAAAACTATGTCCTAGTGAAATCTGTTTCAGTTTGCAGGACAGCATCACATTCTCAACAACTTTTTTCATTGCTTTGTGTAGATAAAAAGAGCAACAGAAACTGAGAAAACAATTCACGTTGAGCACCCGCGACCCCGCACACCAAGTCCTCATTTCACAGTCTCCAAAATTGCTGTTCCTAAACCTGATCATGCGTATGAGGTAAGAAGCGGAAACTGTATCAAAAAAGAACAGCACGCTTGTTGATAATGACGAGTTGGTTGCCCATTCCATTTAACTTTTCTTCCCACTTTGGTATGGTGCTTTCCCAAGAAGAACATTTGTATGCTCTCTACAGTTGTTTTGTTGGCTTGTTTAACTAATAAAAAGCAGTGCTGTAAACAGACAAACAAACTGCTAAAATTCTTTCTTCCTTGGAGATTACTCCATACTAAGCTAGTTTTTGAAACAGAAAAAATCCAGACAGCAAAATATGACACCATCTGTTTTTAATATTATTTTCCCATTCTTCTGTTCGACTCCTTCACATAAATTTAATTTTCTCATTCAAGTATACTTTCTCTCTTCACCTGGACTTCAAAAATGAACTGTTTTTCTTTCAAACATGATTGAACACTATAAAAAGGACCTAAAATATTTTTGTCTTTAGAGATTTATGTGTTTTCCAAAGTTATTACACCTACAATAACATTTTGAAATCTCTTCAGTTATTTTAATCACTGACAATTATGTAATTAGTAGTATTGTTTATTGCAGTATCAGACAGATTAAAAGGAAGGCTAAGGTCTCAAGTGAAAAAATTTAGAGGATATTTCTCATGTTGCACTTAAGAGCTTCTTGACCATTTAAAGATCTAATTCTAAAGTAAAATAAAAGAGAAAATATTTGAATGTTAGACACATCAACAATAATAATATAAGGATATTATTTCCAGTATACTACTACTGCAATCTAAAACTAGAAGTCATTTTTGTATATACAACTTTTGCAGTGCCAACAAATAAGTAACTCAGGAATGAACTGGAGGGTATGCAATCCACTCAAGAAATACACTTCACCTCTGAAAACAAGAAAACAACAAAGCTGTAACTCTTTCTCTTCTGTTCCCTAGGTTTCAATAGCTGGAACTGCCATGGCTACTCTGGAAAAAGAGTTATCAGCTGCTTCTGGTGCGCAAAAGATCACCAAGTCTGTGAAACCACCTCAGCTAAAGCCGCATGAAGTCAGGATAAAAGCAGAGCCTGTTCCCTCTCCACAGTTTCCCTTTGGAGAGGCTGCAGAGACCTATAAGAGTCATTATGACATTGAGACTAAAAAAGAGACAGGAGTAAGCTTTAAAGGTGAAGCAGTGCAGGAGGAACACTTGGTGCTGAGGAAAGAAGGTGAAGCAAAGGTACATTATTAAGCAAATTTCCATCACTTTGACTGACTTTCATCTTAAAAAAGGCTCACTTACTTGCTTTCGTCAGTGCAATTTTCCACTTGTATGGCATTCTGCTAACTTTTATTTTTGTTTTGTTACACAAATCCTTCTAAGGGCCTAATGGTGGCAAAAAAAAGAGTTCTCTTTGCCTAATTTCTTTTCATATCTAAATTCTGCTGTTTATGTCCTCAGCTTTGTTAGCTGTTGATTAACTGTGCTTTAAACATTCTAGGTGACAGAAACTGCCAGAGTTCCTGTGCCTGCAGAAATCCCTGCTACTCCACCCACCTTAGTCTCAGTAAGTAATTTGTATGTAGATTGGGGGAGTGACACTATGTTTTTCACCTGTTTTGTATTCTAACTTTTATCTTTGAAAACCTGACCATGAAAATTTGGCTCTATTTAATCTTTTAAACTCTGTATTAGACTTACTCAGCTAGACAACTTATCTCTGATACAAACTATTCTGAATGACTGCTGTGGGCTTGATTCTTCACAATTATGTCACATAGCAGATTGACCTTTGCTGCAGTGTAACAGTTTCTCACCATAATCTGTATAAAAATCAATCAAAGTTTTCAGTTTCTTGTTATTAACAGTAATGTTCAGCTATCCCAAATCTAGTTTCAAATAATTCCCTTTAGAAAATGCCTCTTTTTTTCCCCTGTGTACAATACTGAGCAGAACACTGTTTTGAAGCAGACATTAAGTTTTCCATTCAAATAGGCTTTAGTTATTTAAATGTCTGTTTAGGAGTGAAAGTATATGCTGACTCTGATACTTATTTCTCATCTTACAGGGCCTCAAAAATAAGACTGTGACTGAAGGTGAGTCTGTCACCCTGGAGTGCCATATCTCTGGTCATCCTCAGCCTGTTGTGACATGGTACAGGGAAGACTACAAGATTGAGAGCTCAATGGACTTCCAGATCACTTTCAAAGCAGGGCTTGCTCGCCTTGTGATTCGTGAAGCCTTTGCAGAAGACAGTGGAAGATTTACCTGCACTGCTACCAATAAGGCTGGGAGTGTCAGCACATCTTGCCACCTATTCGTGAAAGGTAAGTGTATTTATCACTGTAGGAAGATTATAATTTTGTTAACTGCGTATTACTTGTAACGTACTTAGACTTTGTCAGCTCCCAAGTAGAACGTATGCCTTGGCTTGTATTCCAGGGCTGTTAAGTAACATGGTTGGAAGGATATGAGGTAAAGGCCAATTAAGGGTCAATGAAGACAATTAACTTGCTTCCTAAGTGGAAGTATCTGGCCCTCTGAGCCAACTAACTACTTAACCTTCTCCCTCTTTGTGTCACTAAAACTTGTGCTTAAGCACTATTAAAGTATTTTAAAATCCACTATATCATATTTGCCTTGCAGTTTCAGAAGAAATTGAGACTCGAGAAACCATTTCGGAGAAGGCTGTTACAGAAGAGAAACGGTAAAGTGTTTCCTAAACAGACTGCTCCTACTGTGGTCATTAGTTCCTTGCATTCTGTTTATGAGAGCTTCAGGTATCAGCTCACTTACCTGCATTGGAATCTTATTTCAGCTATGTGGAGACAAAGGACATTGTAATGGAAGATGTCTCTGCTGCAGCAGAGGAAGTATCAGGAGAACCCATACCTCCTTTCTTCATAAGAAAACCCATGGTACATAAATTAATTGAAGGTGGGAGCATTATTTTTGAATGCCAAGTAGGGGGCAACCCAAAGCCACACGTCTACTGGAAAAAAGGTGGAGTTCCTCTAACGACTGGCTACAGGTACTTTGAATACAATATACAAAAACTGTTCAAACATAGTTTTTAAGAGTATTTAATTGATACTACCATAGTCTTGATTCCCTTACTGACGCTTAGCCAAATAACACCACTGAAATTCTATTTTTGAAATGGAAAAATCATAAGATCACGTCTTAAAGTGAGACTTTAGGAGGCTACTAAGTTTTAAAATACAAATATTCAAAAGACTATAAAATGACAAATGCTACATATTCTTAAAAACAAATAAGGAAAAAGTTTTGTGTTTGTTTTATTCTGTCTATGCAACGTTTGCATTCTATGCAAAACTGTCTCTAAAAAGCAACACATTTTCTAGCAGAGAAAAAAATACATTTGTAGCATTCTTGAAACATATGCTATAATGACCCATATTGTTTGCATGCCATTTATTTTAGTGACAACAGAAAGAAAGTAGACCTATACTCTAGTTTCAGCATGGTTACTTCTCCTACGCTGTTCTGCAGATTCATTGAGTGAGAATTGCCTGAAAAAGTTTCTCTTTTTTGGTCTTGTACAATTTAGGAGTGATTCTGATTACTAGATTGTGTAGCTAAAAGAAAATGCACTAAGAAACTGTTCATCAGAATTATAGAGAGCTTGTACTTTCATTTTTTTTCTATAGATACAAAGTAAGTTACAAAAGAGAAACCGGGGAATGCAAACTTGAAATTTCCATGACTTTTGCCGACGATGCCGGAGAATATACTATTGTTGTTCGTAATAAACATGGAGAAGCTTCTGCAACGGTCTCCTTACTAGAAGAAGGTATATTGGTATATTGTAGATTAAAAAAATGGGGAAAACATTTCTTAAAATTAACTTTAAAATGGGAAAAAGATTTTAAATTGTGCTGCAAACTCTTTGCAGCTTAGTTTGGTCAATTCAAGAAACATAAAGGGAGATCTGGTGGCTCCATATCTGCAAGACAGATTTTTTGACATCAGGTTCTTGAAGGACTTATAGTCTTTGCTAGAATGTATAGCTATAGAAACCCTCTCTCGTTGATGTCCATAACAGTCCACATCAGAGAGTGATGTGGAGAAAGGAGACTAATCAAGTGATAGATTGCTCTATTACATGGAAACATTATTATTATTATTATAATTTACAATTATCCTTGTAAAAAAGCATGAAAGTTTGCATGAGACAGAGCCACAGGGAAGAAACTGTAAAATAGTCCCTACAAGTGCTTCCACTTTGAGAACTTGAACAACTAAATAGCACAGTAAAACTTTTGCCTGTATAAACAGGTAAAAAAATCTAATCTGAGGGCATCAGGCCTTGCATTTTATTGCTGTTTGCATTTTATTGGCTAAATTCCGCTTGAATCACCAAAACCAATAAAAAAGTTTGTACTTATTTTCTCTATTTAGTCCAGTGAAAATCACAAAAACTTATCAAAACTAATATATCCTTAATTCTTAGCTGATTATGAAGCCTACATAAAATCGCAACAAGAAATGATGTACCAAACTCAGATGACTGCATATGTACAGGAACCCAAAGTGGCTGAGGTAGCCCCGGCTATTTCATATGGTGACTTTGAAAAAGAATACGAGAAAGAACAAGCCCTAATTAGGAAGAAAATGGCGAAAGATACAGTGATGGTCAGAACTTTTGTAGAAGATGAGGTATGTCTACCGTTCTATATTCATTTTGTATACTAACATATTACCAGTACAAATCACTTCTTTACAAGGTCATTATGTGACACACAGAACTAATGGTCTTCTTTTCTATATAGGAATTCCATATTTCTTCTTTTGAAGAAAGGCTTATCAAAGAAATTGAACTGAGAATTATTAAGACAACCTTAGATGAACTTCTTGAAGAAGACGGAGAGGAGATGATGGTTGATATTTCTGAATCTGAAGCTGTACAAGCAGGATTTGATTTAAGATTAAAGAATTACAGAACCTTTGAAGGGACAGGACTTACTTTTCATTGCAAGGCAACTGGATATCCATTGCCAAAGGTATCCCAAACCTGTGTGACATTAATATATTTAAAAAACCATCTGGTGCTCTACTTGAAACATCTCATTGTCAGACATTCTACATCCTGCATAGAAAAAAAGCAAATCTCAAAGGAAATCCAGTTTTCTGTTTCAATATCAAGATAATTTTTCCCCTTGATAGAGTAGTATTAGGTTGGCTAGCCCGTTCATAGGTGGGTTAGATTTACCAGTTAAGTTGGTTTTTCTTCTGAGTATCTCCAAGTTAGCCCACACAAGTGGGCAACATAGTAACAAATCCAGTCTATGTCACATTGCTCTTTGTCAAAATGGGCTTCATATCTATTCCTAGTTCCAAAACTTGTGTTTCAGTCTACTGTGAAAGCGTGTTACTTTAGTCTTATTTATTTCTAGTAAAAATGTTAATGTTAACACATATACATGGGCTGTGATGATGCATCAGCTGAAAAATAAGGAGTTGTAGTCTGTGTATGCATGGGTTGTTACTGCTTCTTTGTCTTTAGGAGAGCTCACATAACATTCCATTGTTTCTTTCCATGCAGATTGCATGGTACAAAGATGGTAAGCGCATAAGGCATGGAGAACGCTACCACATGGAAGTTCTGCAAGATGGAAGTGCCAGTCTGCGTTTGCCTGTTGTTTTACCTGAGGATGAAGGAATTTATACTGTCTTTGCCAGTAATATGAAAGGAAATGCCATTTGCTCAGCAAAACTCTACGTTGAGCCAGTTGCACCCACAGCAGCTCCAGGTTACATGCCAGGACCAGAAGTTATGAGAAGATACAGGTGGGTACACAGTAATATATAAATTTCATGAGACTTCAGTCTGCTGTGATAGACAGTACAAAAGCTCATTACACAGCAGCTAACCAGCTTAAGTCATTGGAGTTTGCACACCTCAAAAGAAGCTTTAAATGTTGTTTTTGTGTCTTAAATTGATTTATGTGCCTTCTAAATGAGTAATGCAGTTCCCAGAGTACCATCATTCACATCCATATCCAGCCTCAGTATCAGGTTTACAACCTCAGAAAACATATTTATTTCTTCAAGTGGCCATGTTTTGGGGAAATAATTTTTTGCACTTTTGATGTTTCAGTACTGTGTGCAACTCTTACTTTCCAGTCTTGAAATAGCTGTATTTCTATGACAGAAAAAATCCAGCGTTGCCATGTACTGTGTTTTATCTCCATATACGTACACACACATGCACACAGGATTACATCCATATCTGCACAGTATCCAAATCCCCATAGTTTCCGTGGCTATGGTGTATCCTAATACTACTCAGCTATACAAATTGCTGCCAAATACCTGAAGAAAATTGACTGCAAATAAAAATGAGTTTTCTCACAGTTTCTCACACAGATAAATTGGTTAACCTCTTCAAAATAAGTAGAGTTGTTCTCTATTTATCATGTTAGTCCACTGCTATCCGGTGTTATCATACACATCCGTTTTATTTTTTCCTTCCAGGTCTATTTCTCCACGCTCTCCAAGCCGGTCTCCTGCCCGCAGTTCTCCTTCTCGTTCTCCTGCCCGCAGATTAGAAGACACTGATGAAGGACAATTAGAGAGACTATACAAGCCAGTTTTTGTGCTGAAACCTACATCATTTAAATGTTCACAGGGGCAGACAGCAAGATTTGACTTAAAAGTTGTTGGGAGACCTATGCCAGAGACATACTGGTTCCACAATGGTAAATCAGCACTTTTTCATCAACAAGTAATCTTAAAAAGCAATCTTATATGCTTTTTACATTTTTATGAGATACTGTTTTGAGTGCAACTTTTGTTTGTTTTTCATTTGTATCTGCAGGTCAACAAGTGATTAATGACTACACCCATAAAATAGTAATTAAAGAAGATGGCACCCAGTCATTGATCATTGTTCCTGCTATGCCTGATGACTCTGGAGAATGGGCTGTAATTGCTCAGAATAGGGCAGGCAAAGCTTCAGTCTCAATGACACTGACTGTGGAAGGTATTTACTGTGCATGCTTTTTAGGAGTCTAAGGAGTGTTCCTTATTGAAAACCATGGTTATGTCATTTCTTCTTGTGATAACTTACCCTTGCTCTTTCAGCTAAGGAAGACCTAGTGAGACCACACTTTGTAGAAAGGCTGAAGAACGTTAGCGTAAAGGAGGGCTCTAGATTGCAGATGGCAGTGAAAGCTACTGGCAACCCTAATCCTGACATTGTATGGCTGAAGAACAGTGACATCATTGTACCTCATAAATACCCCAAAATAAAGTAAGCATTTTTATTTTGTTTAAATAGTGCTGCAGTGTGTTGAATACCCTTGCTTCCATAGAAAGGATTAATTTGGCTTAGTCCAATGGCTACAGAAGCTACTAACAGCATTTGCATTGCAGCAAGTCTAAGAGATATAAAATATCTTGTAGGACTCACGCAGTTTTTTCCAGCTTGCGTATTTTGTATTCTGTGAAGCTAATGCTTTTTGAAGTCCTCTGCAGGTAAAACTGCCACTGAATTCAAGACAGTGTTTTAATATCCTTATCTGTTTGATTCTTAGGCACTGCACTCAAAAACATGAATAAACATACACAACAAGTCTAATTCCTCCAGAGATTTGCCTTTGGAGGGTCTGACCTAATTTTAAACAGGGGTAAAAATTAATAACAAAAAAGTGCAAAAAAGTTTAAAAAAATTGTTTTAATATTTCAGGATTGAGGGAACCAAAGGGGCAGCTGCACTTAAAATTGAATCTACTGCCAGGCAAGATGCTGCGTGGTACACCGCTACTGCTATCAATAAAGCTGGGCGGGACACTACTCGGTGCAAAGTAAATGTTGAAGTTGAACATGCTGAACCTGAACCAGAAAGGAGATTAATCATTCCAAAAGGAACTTACAAAGCCAAGGAGATTGCAGCACCAGAGTTAGAGCCTCTACATTTGCGTTATGGTCAAGAGCAATGGGAGGAAGGAGATCTCTATGACAAAGAAAAGCAGCAGAAACCATTTTTTAAGAAGAAGCTCACATCTGTACGGCTCAAGCAATTTGGACCAGCACACTTTGAGTGCAGGCTTACACCAATTGGTGACCCAACCATGGTGGTGGAGTGGTTGCATGATGGCAAACCCTTGGAAGCAGCTAACAGACTCCGCATGATCAATGAGTTCGGGTACTGTAGCCTGGACTATGGAGTAGCCTATTCTAGAGACAGTGGAGTGATCACTTGCAGGGCAACTAACAAATATGGTACAGACCATACATCTGCTACTCTGATTGTGAAGGATGAGAAAAGCCTTGTGGAAGAATCCCAGTTGCCAGAAGGCAGAAGAGGACTGCAGCGAATCGAAGAGTTAGAAAGAATGGCCCATGAGGGTGCTCTTCCTGCAGTTGCAATGGACCAAAAGGAAAAACAAAAACCAGAAATTGTTTTGGTTCCTGAACCTGCAAGAGTCCTGGAAGGTGAAACAGCACGATTCCGCTGCCGTGTGACTGGCTATCCTTTGCCCAAAGTCAACTGGTACCTCAATGGTCAGCTCATCCGTAAGAGCAAAAGGTTCAGACTCCGTTACGATGGAATCTACTACCTGGATATTGTGGACTGCAAATCGTATGACACAGGAGAGGTGAAAGTCACTGCAGAGAATCCAGAAGGCTTTATTGAACATAAGGTGAAACTTGAGATCCAGCAGAGGGAAGACTTCAGATCTGTTCTTCGTCGTGCTCCTGAACCCAAACATGAGCCTGTAGTGACAGAGCCTGGAAAACTTCTCTTTGAGGTACAGAAGGTAGACAAACCTGCAGAGGCAACAACCAAAGAAGTCGTGAAACTGAAAAGGGCTGAAAGAATCACTCACGAGAAGCTCTCAGAAGAATCTGAAGAGCTGCGTAGTAAATTCAAGCGTAGGACAGAAGAGGGCTATTATGAAGCCATCACTGCTGTGGAACTTAAGTCTCGGAAAAAAGATGAATCGTATGAAGAAATGCTGAAAAAGACAAAAGAAGAACTTCTTCACTGGACCAAAGAGATCCCAGAGGAAGAGAAGAAAGCACTTCCTCCTGAAGGCAAAATCACCATTCCAACATTCAAACCAGAGAAGGTTGAGCTTAGTCCAAGCATGGAGGCTCCCAAGATATTTGAACGAATTCAAAGCCAGACGGTAGCACAGGGGACAGATGCACACTTCCGTGTGAGAGTGGTGGGAAAACCAGACCCTGAGTGCCAGTGGTTCAAAAATGGCGTGCAAATTGAACGGACTGATCGTGTGTATTGGTACTGGCCTGAAGATAATGTTTGCGAACTAGTCATCAGAGATGTGACTTCTGATGATTCTGCCAGCATCATGGTGAAAGCAATCAATATAGCTGGTGAAACTTCCAGCCATGCTTTCCTGTTAGTACAAGGTAATTTAAATTCTTACTTTTATCCTATTGCTTATAATAGTGTGTTAAGTCTGCATGGCCAGTGCACTGTTGATTCATTGCATATTGTTTTGCAGCCAAGCAGTTAATCAGCTTCACCCAGAAGTTACAAGATATTGTTGCCAAAGAGAGAGACTCCATGGCAACATTTGAATGTGAGACATCAGAACCCTTTGTTAAAGTGAAATGGTTTAAGGATGGGATTGAGATTCATTCTGGAGACAAATACAGGATGCACTCGGACAGAAAGGCTCATTTTCTTTCTGTACTGGCAATTGAAATGTCCGATGCTGATGACTACAGCTGTGCACTGGTAGAAGATGAATCCATAAAAACTACTGCAAAGCTTAATGTGGAAGGTAAGAAGCAGATAGCTCAGTATCACACAGTGCTGTTAAAGTGAAATCAGCTTCAGGAAGAAATAAAACAATTTAAACTGATGTCTAATGCACTAAGAAAATGTTCAAACTCATTTAATAAGTGTTTTCATCAGGAATATCTCATTAAGCTTATTTATGAATGTAATTATTTTTGCCTGTAGGTGCTGTGGTTGAGTTTATTAAAGAACTTGAGGATGTTGAAGTACCAGAATCCTTCTCAGGTGAACTTGAATGTGAGGTTTCCCCAGAAGATGTAGAAGGGAAATGGTATCATGGAGATGTTGAACTCGCTTCTAATCATAAATATGTGATTGCATCCCGTCGTGGTCGCCAAACCCTCACTATTAGAGATGTTAATAAAGATGATCAAGGAGAGTATAGCTTTGTCGTTGATGGAAAAAAGACTCGCTGCAAACTAAAAATGAAGCGTAAGCCTTTCTAATACTTATATTGTAGATATATTATAGACTTTTCCGTATTACAGTATATATTGTAGCTATATCCCTATAATCTATACTATATACCTATTCAATATTCTGCTTATCTGTTATGAGGATTAATTAGCTTCATTTCATTTTACAGCTCGTCCCATGGCTATTCTTCAAGGACTTACTGATCAAAAAGTCTGTGAAGGAGATATTGTACAACTTGAAGTTAAAGTTTCCCTAGAAAATGTTGAAGGTGTCTGGACGAAAGATGGCCATGAAATTAAATCAAGTGATCGTATTCACATTGTGCTGGATAAACAGTCACACATGTTGCTGATAGAAGATGCAACACAGGAAGATACTGGAAATTACTCTTTTAGTGTTCCTGGTCTTGAACTGTCAACCAGTGGACAGATCACAGTCTACAGTAAGTCATTCTCATGATTTTTAAGGTGTGTTTGATTTTTTTGGTCCTTTAGGTTTACTTCTTAAAGGCATAATTTTTTTAATGATGAATATTTTTATTACTTGACAGGCGTGGAAATAATAGTGCCTCTGAAAGATGTTCATGTAGTTGAAGGAACAAAAGCTATCCTTGAATGCAAAGTTTCAGCACCTGATGTGTCTTCCTCCAAATGGTACCTCAATGATCATCAGATAAAGCCTGATGAACGTGTACAACCTGTATGTAAAGGCAATAAACAGAGGCTAGTGCTTACCAGAACCCATGCATCAGACGAAGGACATTATAAGCTTATGGTTGGCAAAGTTGAAACTAGCTGCAATGTCACAGTTGAAAGTAGGTTTCCTTTAAGACGCAAAGTTCTTTGTGAAATTATTACTTTAAATACAAAACTGTGGAAGCAACTAATATATTTGTAATATATTTTTATAGAAATTCAGATTATTAGAGGTCTTCATGACATCACCTGCACTGAAACGCAGAATGTATCCTTTGAGGTCGAGCTCTCCCATTCAGGGATTGATGTAATTTGGCATTTCAAAGGCCAAGAGATCAAGGCTGGTCCTAAATATAAAATTGAAGCACATGGCAAAATATATAAATTGACAGTGGTGAAGATGATGAAAGATGATGAAGGAGACTATGTATTTTATGCTGGAGAGAAGAAAACATCTGGAAAGCTTATAGTAGCAGGTTAGTAGGGTTAATGTCCAAGATTTTTATTTCACTGTCATTTATAAAAAAATGCTCAATGTACTGTGTTTTGTAGTTGTAGCAATTGTGCTGTTTCTGTATTTTTTTTTCATTAATTTATCTTTTTTTCTATATTCTCCTGGCTCTTCCCCATATCTTTTGTGATTGGTATAATTTGAATTTAACAAAGCTTTTATGTAACTGCTTATATGTTTTGCTAAATCAGAGCCATAGTATGGAATTCTGTAGTACACCTTTGATGTAATTAAAAATATTTTTTTTATTTTGAATGTTCAATATATCTGTGCTGATAATAAATAAAATAAATGAGAATAACTAGCATAGAAGTAAGAAACATCTTTTTGTGATGTTCAGGGCATGCTCTATTCCTGTTTTTTTACAGAACTCAGAATGTCTAGGCATGCTGCAAACTAGGGAAAAGAAGTCCAGCATTAACATTTCACGGTGTTGCATTTCTGCGTGTGGAAAAGTTGAACAGCAACACAAGAAAAACATGTTCTTTTGCTTCCCAACAGGTGGTGCCATTTCAAAGCCTCTCACTGACCTTACTGTGGCTGAGTCCCAGGCAGCTGTCTTTGAATGCGAGGTGGCAAATCCTGAATCAGATGGCCAGTGGCTAAAAAATGGTAGACCAATATCTATGACAGATCAATACCGTGCTGAATCTGATGGTGTAAAGAGAAGGCTTAATATCCCTATCACAAAATTGGACGATATGGGTGAATATAGCTACGAAATAGCAAGCTCAAAGACATCTGCCAAACTGAAGGTGGAAGGTCAGTATTTTTTATAACCAACTAATGTCTTTAAGACTCAGTCCGGGGTCACCCACTGTGTCTTGGATCAGGCCCTAGGATATGAGCATATTTTGCTTCATTTTTTTTTTAAATATTTTTATATTATGATGCACTTTCTGAGGTAGCAAACCTACTATATTTTTGAGTCTCGGTATTTGGAATTTAGTTTGGTATTTTAAGAAAAACATATTTTATTCAATGTACTGGCTAGCATGTAGAAATTCACTCTTTGCTAGCGGTGTTGTAAACTTATAAAAAAAATCTATTTCTCATGGATGCTACAAGTAAATATTCTTTTTTCAGTTCCAAGCACACTACTTTGGTGGAAACTGTATAAATCAATATATACATACTAGATTTTAAAATGAAGTCCCATGATTCAGTTTTTATTAAGATTATTATATTTACTATAATTTTTAATTTTGGTCTGTTTTGTAATGTTGGGTTTTTTTAATTTTCTTTCTTTCCCTAGCTGTTAAGATAAAGAAGACACTAAAGAACTTAACTGTGACAGAAACACAGGAGGCAGTTTTCAGTGTAGAACTTACCCACCCTGATGTGAAAGGAGCTCTGTGGATTAAAAATGGTGTTGAACTTGAATCGAATGACAAATATGAAATTTCAGTGAAAGGAACTGTTCACACACTGAAAATCAAACACTGTGTCATCACTGATGAGTCTGTTTATAGCTTTAAGCTTGGCAAGATAGGAGCAAATGCCAGACTTCATGTGGAAAGTAAGTCAATCTGGTTTCAATATTTGTTTTTAATGTGTGATTTGAAATTCAAATGAAAAACACTGCTGAATCTTGCTAACTTTTTTCTTTAAGCTGTCAAGATCATCAAAAAGCCAAAGGATGTGACTGCTTTGGAAAATGCTGTTGTCTCCTTTGAACTGAGTGTATCCCATGATACTGTACCAGTCCGATGGTTCCACAAAAATATTGAGCTTAAACAAAGTGATAAATACAAGATGATCTCTCAGAGGAAAGTTCACAAGCTTATGCTGC
This sequence comes from Gallinago undulata, assembly GCA_026546715.1. Lineage (NCBI taxonomy): Eukaryota > Metazoa > Chordata > Aves > Charadriiformes > Scolopacidae > Gallinago > Gallinago undulata. The sequence continues at coordinate 33,162,867 of JAOTQQ010000079.1, forward strand.
ATAACATATCTCCTGCTGATGCTGGGGAATACACAGCTCTTGTTGGGCAAATTGAGTGTAAAGCAAAACTGTTTGTGGAAAGTAAGTGTTGTAAGTTTGTAAGAAAGTAATTATATTAATTACTACATCAGCTCACATTAAACAACTTGATCTGACACTTCACAGGTTGTTACCCTTGGTTTTTTGCTGTCTTCCATGCATACTGACTTTTAAAAAATCCTTTCTTTTCTTCTTTTTGCCCCTCTTAGCCATACACATCACAAAGACCATGAAAAATATTGAGATCCCTGAGACCAAAACTGCCTCTTTTCAATGTGAAGTTTCTCATTTCAATGTGCCTGCTGTCTGGTTGAAAAATGGTGTGGAGATTGAAATGAGTGAAAAGTTCAAAATAGTAGTCCAGGGGAAACTCCATCAGCTCAATATCATGAACACAAGCAGTGAAGATTCTGCAGAATACACATTTGTGTGTGGAAATGACAGAGTCAGTGCAACTCTGACTGTAAAACGTACGTAAAAATGAAATTAACCAGAATATTTTACCATTACCAATAATAGACCTTATGTTAATGAATGTGCTCAGTGCAATTCAGACAAAACCAGCACTGTTGTAGAGGTATTTTCAAATAATTTTAAACAACCTCAATTACATTTTTAAAAGAAATCTAGAAGCTATGAACTTGAAAGTCAGATCCCGGGTTGTTCTGTTGAGGCCAACATGCTTAAATGCCAAGTTACCAGAGGAGATAGAGTTTGGATTCCTATGTCATTCAGAAAGTTTTGGAAATTTAATTGCAATGCTGATTCTGGACACAGCCTTCCTTTTAATATTACCAAAAATCAGAATCTGTATTAAAGAATTTTAAACATCTCTTATCCAGTTAACATGTGTTTAAAATAAAGCAAAACTGAACAAAAGAACTGAACAGTGTCTATTTATTTTCTTTTAGCTATCCTAATTACCTCCATGCTGAAAGATATCAATGCTGAAGAGAAAGATACAATAACATTTGAAGTTACTGTTAACTATGAAGGTATCTCTTATAAATGGCTAAAGAATGGGGTAGAAATAAAATCGACTGATAAATGCCAGATACGAACAAAGAAGCTTACACACTCCCTCTCCATAAGGAATGTGCATTTTGGTGATGCTGCAGAATACACCTTTGTTGCTGGAAAAGCAGCTTCATCAGCCACTTTATATGTGGAAGGTATTTGCCGTCTTGATTGTTGACCTGTTGACTGATATTTAGTGACTTCTAGTGCCTTAAATAGAATCATGGCACTCATTCTACTATTCTCTACCCTAGCTCGTCACATTGAATTTAGGAAGCATATTAAAGATATTAAAGTTGTGGAGAAGAAGAGGGCTATTTTTGAATGTGAAGTTTCAGAACCTGACATTCAGGTCCAGTGGATGAAGGATGGACAAGAACTCCAGATTGGTGACAGGTAAATGATTGCTTCCACGCTGTATTGACTTTTGTTATGTATTTTCCCCCAGAAAATAACTTGTTCATTTTCTTTTCTGTTGCCTTTAGGATGAAAATTCAGAGAGAGAAATATGTCCATCGTCTCATCATTCCTTCCACAAGAATGTCTGATGCTGGTCAGTATACTGTAGTAGCAGGTGGAAACACATCCAGTGCCAATTTGATAGTGGAAAGTCGTGACATTCGTATCAGAAGCGTCCATAAAGATATCCAGGTATGGCCTATGCAGAATAATAAATATTTCATAACTTTGTCACTCAAAGAATAATGCAAAGGAAGAACAATATCTAACCAGCTAGATCCCTAACATAAAAATTTGCAATCGGAAGACCAGGGCTGCCTTCTAGGAAACTGGAATATGGGACCATCTTTAAGTATTTATTTATGCTTATAAATACTTTAAGGGTGGGTGTGAAGAGGATGGGGCCAGTCTTTCTTCAGTGGTGCCCAGTGACAGGACAAGAGGTAATGGGCACAAACTTGAGCATAGAAAGTTCCATCTAAAGACAAGAGGAACTTCTTTACTTTGAGGGTGGCGGAGCACTGGAAAAGGCTACCCAGAGAGGTGGTGAAGTCTTCATCTCTGGAGACATTCAAAACCCACCTGGACATGTTCCTGTGCAACCTGCTCTAGGTGGACCTGCTCTGGCAGGAGGGTTGGACTAGATGATCTTCAGAGGTCCCTTCCAACTGCATACCTTCTGTGATTCTGTGATCTGTAAAAACAAATATTATTTCTAATATTTATTCTACTTCTTCAAAGGTCATTGAGAGACAAAGAGCTGTAATTGAATTTGAAGTCAATGAAGATGACATTGAACCACAGTGGTATAAAGACGGTATTGAGATCAACTTCCAGTATGAGGAAAGATACAGTTATGTGGTGGAAAGGAGAGTTCATCGAATGAGCATCTTTGAAACCACTTACTCTGATGCTGGAGAATATACTTTTGTTGCAGGACGGAATAGGAGTTCTGTTGTTCTTTACGTAAATGGTATGTTTCCCCGGAAGCAATGCTTTGACTATATTTATTGCCCTGTGTTTTTCTGATTTCTATATAGCCTTTCTGGAATTCTAACTCTGAAAGTAAAAAAAAATTAAAACAAAAAAAAATCCAAAGACAGTTTTTTTGTTTTGCTGAAACACTAGCAAAACCCTCACGTACAGGATGTTTCTTGTTCTACTGAGGTAGTTGGCTGGCTGATGAAAATGCTCTAGCAGTTTTTTTTCCCCAGTGTATTTACTTAGACAAGGAAATTCTCAAGCCCAAATAAAACTAATTTGTTCTTCTAGACAAATATACCTTGCCACAGGGATCAGCCTAACAATTCTTGGACAGGTTTTGAAAGAAAACACATAAAACAACATAGCTAATTATATTAAGGGACTTCTTGCTAGATCATTCCTCCTGTATTAAGGAAAAGGGCAGAATTTCATGGCCATGCAAGATTGGAAATAATAAGATTTAAACAAATAATAATTCCTTGCTAATATTTTTGAAGCCTTGAAAAATATTGATAATGAGATTTCTCCCTCTCCTTCTTTCTTTCCTCCCTTCCCCCCGCCTTTTTCCCCTCTTACCCATTTTGCAGCTCCAGAGCCACCCCAGATTATTCAGGAGCTAGAGCCAACCACTGTGGAGTCTGGCAAACCTGCCCGCTTCTGTGCTAGGATATCAGGCAAACCTCAGCCCAAAATTTCCTGGTACAAAGATGATCAACAGCTTTCTTCAGGTTTCAAGTGCAAATTTCTTCATGACGCACAAGAATATACTCTATTGCTGATTGAAACTTTCCCTGAAGATGCAGCAGTGTACACCTGTGAAGCAAAAAATGACTATGGAGTTGCTACAACTTCAGCTTCACTTTCAGTGGAAAGTGAGTTTTCCATGCTCACAGCAATGTTTGTGAAATGAGACTGTCAGTATGTGTGTGATCTTCTTAATCTTTAAAAATGACTTTTTATCCTTCAGTCCCAGAAGTGGTTTCTCCTGAGCTAGAAGTGCCAGTGTATCCACCTGCTGTCATAATACCACTACGTGATGCTGTTACCTCCGAGGGACAGTCTGCTCGTTTTCAGTGCAGAGTTACAGGGACAGGTGGGTTTAATTAAAATCTGTGCATCTTTTCTTCTTTTAGAATTTTTCATCTTGAACTCAGAAAAAATGTGACAGTATATATGCTGGGATCAGTCTTTCCTTAGAAGTACAGTTATTTGACATACACACAGAGCAAAGTGTTACTTAACTACCAGTTAAGCAAGTCATGTTGAAGATGGTGTCAAGCATGCAAGCTATAAACTGTCATAAACATTAAGCATTTCTAAAAAGAAGTTCTGTTTCAAAAACTTTGTCTGTGGAAACTTCTCAACCTTTCAAATGCTAACTGATGTTGGAAAACTGTGTCAGAAGTAAAATACTGAATTTCAAAACATGAGTATCATGGTGGAAAAGCATTATCATATTAAATGAACGTGATGAAGTTTCTGATGACAGACAGTGCATGTCAATTACCTAAACAAACAGACTGAAACTGTGCCTCAACATTTAGCCTAATATTCCTAAGTATCTCATATCATTCTGCAAATAGTAAGCTGCAATTGCATTCTGCAAACAGTAAATTGCAATTGCATAAAAAATGTGTTTGCTTCTTATCTTTTTAAGTGTAGCCTTTCCTTAAATAAGTTTACTAGTTTTAGTTACAAAGAATATAATTCTGTAATTAAAATAATTTTTTCTAAGTTAACAAAAACCAAATAAAACTACCTCTCTTCACTTCAATAAATGGCCTTGAGTATAACTAGTGATAAAATATTTACATAGTAAAGTGCAGAATAAGATCTAGTTCCAATCCCAAAGAATTTACAATTATTTAAAGATGAATAAAACTCCAAATTTAAAAATAATCCTGAGTGATGGCTGGGTAAAAATCCACATAAAATTGGTATGCAAATATATATAATTTGCATATCCATCACTTGAAATCAAACTCCAAAGTTTTTTTAAACAGCTTTACAATGGGTCTGATTCTACTTTAGAAGTTGTGTTAGATCTGAGAAAATGTATGTTGGAAAGACTGGCTGCCCTCTGTGCAAAGCATGCTAGTGTCAATTTTTTTATAAGAACTGTATTCATGTGAATGTGGAAGCTGCATTTACAGCACAGAGCATAAGGGTCCTTTCATCTAGGTACCCTTTCATGGAATCATAGAATTGTTTATGTTAGAAAAGACCTTTAAGATCATCGAATCCAACTGTAAACCCAACACTGCCAAGTCCACCACTAAACTTTATCCCAAAATGCCACAGGTCTTTATCCCAAAATCCCAAAAGGTCTTTAAATACCTTCAGGGATGCTGACTCAAACCACTTCCCTGGGCAGCCTGTTCCAGTACTTGTACCCTTTCAGTGAAGAAATTTTTCCCATTTGAAAATTCTCTATATTGAATAGTCTATCCAAATAGATTTACATACCTCTCACATGTTGTGAAAATATTTTCTATTAGGTTAGGTAATACCTGATTGCAAATACAGTTGTTTAACAGCACACACTATGTAGCCACCTATTGAAAACACTGTCTCTTTCTTCTGATGACAGTAATAGCCCACTACTTGAGTGAAAACATTTGATTTAGGATGTAATATAGTGCCAGGTAGAGAGGCAAAGTTAAAGTCTGCTTCAGTCCTTTCCCAAGTCTATAAGAATCCATACATATTAAGTAATATAAAATTTTATATAGGAATTTTACAAAAGTACAAAGACAGGACTTTTCTTGAGAAGTGAGAGGTGCAAAACTTAGAATATTTGCCACAAAAAGAAAGGCAAGGTACTGTTCTTAGCAAAAGGATATTCCATTTTAATTTTCTTAACCTGTTCAGGTCATCCAAGTGAATTTATAGCCTGTTTAATCCCTTTTTAAAAATGAGACCTTCTCTGATTTTAGTAGTAGCAAAATATTTTTAAACTTATGTGTTAAAAGGACAAAGGAAATAAATGTTTTTACTGAGAAATATAGAGCACCAAAATCAGTTTTCCCATACAAATATTTTCAATGCAGAGATAAAAGTTAAAGTCACTTTCCACTGATCATACGATACCAAAGTAATACAAGGCACATTTAAACTTAAAAAGATATATGAGATTAAGATTTCGGAAAGATATAAATGTAAAAATAATGTTTAGTTACTAGTCTAATATTTAACTTACACACTGTTTCCTCTTTCTGTTGCTTGAGCAGATCTAAAAGTCTCTTGGTACAGCAAAGACAGAGAGATCAAGCCATCACGGTTTTTTAGAATGACTCAGTTTGAAGACACTTACCAGCTGGAGATTGCTGAAGCTTATCCAGAGGATGAAGGAATCTATACCTTTGTGGCTAGTAATTCTGCAGGCCAAGTGACAAGCACTGCTACCTTGAAGTTAGAAGGTACAGTAAGCGATTAAAGAAAATCTTGTTCAGGTCATATTCCAATACTAATCTTAGTATACAGTGATGTTTATATGTGAGTCGTTGTCTGTCATGTTGTCTTTTAACTCAACTGCTACCATTTACAATGTCCACAGCACACATTTATGTCTCCAAAATATTGGTCATGCACAGGAAAGCTTATTTCACGTTTTTTCCATGTTCCATGCACCTCACCTTTTCATTCTCTCCAGTATTAGAATCTGTTGTGCACCAAACATAGTAGAAACCTTCTTTCTAATGGAATTGTTTTGCTTACACGTTATTTGATTTGACTGTGAGGAGAATCCAGAAAGAAGTTTTTGTATAAAAAAAATTACTTTGAAAGTGTTGGAAAACATGTTAAATAGAGGTGTGTACCAGGTACCTGGGCAGCTGAAAATAAATAGTTTACATTCATATGAATTGATGAAACATTGACCAAAGTTTTAGAGCAGAAATATTGTTTGGAGAATTTGCCTTTTAAGTTCTATATTGTCCTATATAGACAATAATATTGTCTATATTATTTAACCATAAATATATTGTTTTCTTTTTGCAACAGGTTTTATAAATTATGAATTAGAATAATTCATGCTGTTAAGTTGCAAGTTATAAAAAAAAAATCTTGAATGAGAGAGAAAATTTATTGTAGTGTAGGGTAAGAAATTAAAAGTTGGCGTGCTTCTTTTCAGGATTTAAAAATGTTGAAGAAGTTACATCAGAGTCCCATTGGCATGTTTCTTCATCTGTTTCACTTAAGGAGGAGTCTATTGGCCAAAGGCCCACCTTTATCCAGCCTATTTCGAGCTGCAGGGTATACAGCGGGGAATCAGTCAGATTTCAAGCTAGAGTCTCTGGCATGCCCAAACCAAAAATCCAGTGGTTTCATAATCAACAACTCATGTTGCCAACAAAAAACATAGTTTTCCACTTTGATGAGACTACAGGCACAGCTATGTTGATAATAGTAGATGCTTTCTTAGAGCATGCTGGCCAATACTCTTGCAAGGCAAGAAATAGTGCTGGAGAAACAACTTGTACAGCTACACTTACAGTGACTGCAGAAGGTAAAGCCCCATTTTTACTTCAAAGGGATTCAGTTTGTTGTATATCACACTTTTATACCATTACTAATGTTCTTCTTTCCTTGTTTCACACCTTTTCTTTACCAGTTAGTAGAACCTACCCTCTGTAACCCCGCCACTCTCATTTCTTCTGTTTAAGCTGTAACATTCAGAAATTTGCAAATTCGTACCTTGAGATTGGGCAAAGAATACAATCTTTTTACTGCAGAAATTCAGATTTTTAAAGCAAGGAATTAAGTGATCTTTATGGCATTGACTGAGGTATTTCACACTATCTTGTAGGGAAAAAGAAAAGAAAATACCTCCTTAAAAATTTCCATAATAACTTTCCAATACTAAAATGGACAACTTCAATGCAAGAAGAGACAAGCATCAACTATGTATCTACTGCATGAGTAGCTCAGGCATCACTTGTCATTCATATATGTGAATGGATAATCTTTGTGTAGTGTAGTGCACCTGGCATGCTGAGTTTTCAAATGAAGATCATTCATTTTCATCCTTCATGCTGCTTGATTTTGATCAGATCATAGCCCAGTAAAGTTCTTTAGATACTAATATTGTTGTTATTTTTGTTACTTGATTACACAGTGCAAGCCCTAGATAGGCAAAGTTCTGGGAAAGATGTAAAAGAGTCTATCCGGTCACAGGCTATAACAGAACTTCATGTTGCTCCCCTCACAAAGAAGAATATTAAAACTTATCAAAAAGAATTTAAATCAATGCAACAGCTGCCACAGCAATTGGGTGTACAGGTTTTTGAGAGCATATCGGAAAGTTTGACCATGAAGGCCACAGCAGTTGAAGAAATGGAACGCATGCACACAACAGTCCTTTCCCAAACATCTCAGAGCACCAGGATCTCTGTGGCCACTGCTCAGGAAATGAAAGATGACCCTCCAAAGATTCTCTTGCAACTCAGAGACCTAACTGTGAAATGTGGTGACACTGCTCAGTTCATCTGTGGCTTAGAAAATGAATTCTTCTCTGAGTTTGTTTGGGCTCATGAAGGTGAAAGGATAGAGGCATCTGAAAAACTGAAGATATCACAAAAAAGAAGTGTCTTACTGCTCACAATCCTAAATGCCCAGCTGACTGATCAAGGACTGTACAGTTGTACTGTATACAATGATTATGGAGGGACAACAACTGCTGCAATGCTAACAGTCACAGGTGGTTATCTGACTTTTAACATTATGACTTCTCTTTTGCAACTTCATTATCACTGCCTACAGCTCACTCATATTTCCTTTATTATCACTAATTGAGAAAGCTCTATTAATAATGCTTTGGGATTTTTCCTCCACGTTTAGAGCTCTATTCATAAGTGACCCCTGCAGTATTGGGAAGTTGGTGTTGTAGCTTCATGGCTCTTCCCAGCAATTGACAGATGTTTGAGGCTTTTTATTCCTCATATCCTTCAGTGAGATGTAAAGCAAAACAGCCTGGTAGGATTTGTTGCATTCCAAGAATTCCAAAAGCTGGAGTTTTAAGGAAGATAAGAATGTCAGATAAGCAATGTTGAACTAGATACCTGGTCATTTCAAACAATATGTGTCCAACTTGTTTCTAATTCCAAGATTGGCAATATAGGTCAATGTAATTGAAAGAATTAATGGGCACAAGTATTGTATTACTGCATTAATGAATTGTCCTCTCCCCTTCGAGATATAAATATTTATTTTTGCTAAGACTCCTTCCATTTCTTCCTGTCATCAGCATATTAAAATGATAGTAGTGATACCACTAGTAAAGACCCAAAAATGTATCATCACAACACTGGACAGTGATAGTACTTATGCTGAGGTAAAAAGGAATAAAGAGCAGAAAAATAATAAGGAAGCCATTGGCCCTGTTGATTTGTCTTTTAGATATTGAAGTTTCTTTCTTCATTCTTGAGCCGTGCAAAGCAGTTTACATAATCTTCTGCTGCTACTTCCTAAATTGAGAGTCTCAAAAATAAAGATGTGCTTGTATTAGGCATTACAGACCAAGTCTTGGTCCCATGGAATTCCCATAGGCTTAATTGCTACCTAGAACTAGCCCAGAAGGAATAGAGCTCTTAAATGTGTAATCACTCATGTTTAATAGCATTGTTGTAGCACTAATATGCTGGACATTTTTTCAATACTAATTAGTGGGGGGTTTTCCCCCTAAATATAAGGATATTCTTAATTCCTGCAAAACACCTGATCTAATCCTTTTCCTAACTTTATTCTTACCTAGCAAAAGAAGCACAAGCCAAAGCAGTAACAAAAATTACCCTTGAATCAGATACTAAAAGCTTTAAAGCAGCCAAAGACTGTCAGTTTAAAGCATCTGAAGTTAAACAAGAATCTTCCAAGAAAACCTCGAGCTTGTTTATATCTACATCCCAAAGACCATATGAAACTGAGAAGCAAAGAAACAGAGTCTACTATCCTGATGTTGTGCCATGTGAAGACATCACAGACACTGATGCCGAAGCACCAGAGTTTCTTGAAACTCTGCCTTCAGAAACAACTGTAAAAGAAGGAGATGATGTGTTACTCTTTTGTATCATGAAGGGTGTGCCTACACCTTGTGTGGTCTGGCTGTGCAATCAGCAAATAGTTGAGCAGTCTGCATTGTGTTCCTTAAAACATGAGGGGCCACTGTGCAGTTTAAGATTGTTGAAAGTTGGTCAGAACCACAAGGGTCTATACAAGTGCAGAATAGTTAATCCTGCAGGACAAGCCGAGTGCAGCACCCATCTGAGAGTGACAGGTTGGCAACTGCATGTTCCTTCCACGTATCGATTCCTCATGCATAGCATCATTGCATTCCAGTACGCTCATCCCCTGGGAGATCGTAAAGAACGAAAAGCATCTCATTAGTCTGTGGATTGTTGAATGTTTTCTTCAGGGATTTAAGGCATGATAAAGGCATGTTACATTAGAAACTTTTCCCCACCTTACAAAAAAGGAAGAAAATCTTATAGAAAAGTGTACATTGCAAACAAGTTTGAAAGCATTTTATTACTCTGTTCTCAAAATTTATCAAGTGTTTGAATTGTTTAGCATGCATTTATGTGTATGTATGTGTGAATTTCTGTATATTTGCAAGAGATTGGATGGTTTTACTACATCAACTGTTGATTGGCATATTTTAGCACCTATAGCTCAAAAATTTTTGTCTTTTTATTCTAGCTCCTGAAAAAATTATTCATGAAAAGCTAGAGGAAGAGATTGAAATGGAAGTGAAAGGTACAGTCACCAATGACATTACACTGAATAATTAGTAGCACTGATTAGTAACATTGTGAAAAGCTTTTATCTGCTTACATGTAGTGTCTGATGGGGAAAGAAAGACACACTTTGAAGCATATTGGAACATGTTGCATGTTGGTTTTGATATGCAAAGGGTTACCTGCATTTTAAGGTTATTTAAGTTTTAAAATATGTTTAAAACTTCAGATTTATAGTTTTGCAGCCGTATTTTTAACTTTTACTTCATGCTTTGCAGCTGTTCATAGAGCTTCTATTTGTTCAATTTCCTTTTGAATGCATGGAATAGTTTACTTCAGAAGGAAGTTATACAAATCTTAATCATATTATTTTTAAACAAGTTAGCAACCTAACAATTAGTTCAATGGACGGATGGATGGACGAAGTATACTAGAAGCATTTGTTGTTTAGGATATGTGAAAGCTACACATTCCCATTGATTCCTTGCACTTTTTTCACATACATTAATTCATCATTATACATTTCTTACCCTGGCTTGCAGATAGCATACGTGGTTCATGTTGCTTGCTTTTTTCCCTGTGCATAACACTGTGAAGTTAGTGGCTGTATTAGTTCGAATAAACGCCTTCTCATTTCATGTTAGCTAATTACTTACTTTAAAAAAAATATCTTGCAAAATATTTTTTCTCAATTGTTTGAACATTTAATCTACAAAACAGAAGGGTCAGAAAGGGCGTTTATTCTACTGTCTGCAAGTCAGGTAAGATTTTCTTCTTTGCCACCCAAAGACACACAGCTTTTCCAGGCAGCAAAATCATACACGCAGAGAAGAACGTGTTATTTTGAAATTCATTTTTGCTTGTTCAAGAAGAAATTTCCACAGTCTGAAGAAAGAACAGACAACGAACGATTTTCGTGTCAATCTTTAAAACAGAGCAAGGCGTTGCGTTTATTCGAACAAATATGGTGAGTGAATTACTTTTTTTTCCTGGGTGTGTGATGAAATCTGTTGCATGCCCATTTTTTATTTCAATATATTGTTATTTCATTTTTTTTCAATCAGATGGCAGGCGGAGCGTGGCATGTTATAACCCAGTTTCCTTCTCTTGCAGAGCAGCACAGCAAGGCGAGCCTCGAGGGACCTGGGACGGCAGTGGTGCTGGCTTGCACCCGGAACCGTAAACCCACCTTCACGCAGGGCCTCAAGTGTAGGTCTGTCTTGGAGGGGGACCCTGCCCTCTTCCAGTGCAAGCTGGTGGCGTGCCCGGCACCCCACATGGCCTGGTTTCACAATAACCGGCCGGTCCACCAGGACTGCCGCAAGGTGATCCGCACGGAGAGTGAGGAGCACATGCACCGTGCCAGCCTGGAGGTGCGGGATGTGCGGGAGCATGATGCTGGCAGCTACAGGGTTTTTGCCATTAACAGTGAGGGCTCGGCCGAGTCCACTGCCTCGCTGCTGGTGGCTCGCAGTGGGGGACAGCAGGGCTTGGGTTCTGCAGGGAAAGCAGAGTGGATGCGGCAGAGCTGGGAGTGCGTGCTGCAGCAGCGGCAGGAGGACCGGCTGCGGGTGGTGCTCCGCTGCACTGGCTCACCCTTTGACAAGGGGCAGGAGGCTGAACAGTTGCTTGGGGATGTCTCCCCAGCTCGGGGTATGGTGCGAACTATCTGTTTCCAGAGGCTGCCGCCGGTAGAGCCTCACCGTCCAGGGCTGGCACGTGGTAGGGAGCACAGTGGCACAGTGGTGGATGCGGAGGAGCTGCTGGATGAGGAGATCCGTTGGAAGCTACAGCGGCTGCGGGAGGCAAAGAGGGCAGCACTGAAAAAGAAGCAGGAATCGCTCATGTCCATGCCCCAGGGAGGCCCTTCTGGGAAGCCCAGCCCACCTCAGGTGGCTGCCAGGATGGGTGGCTCAGAGCCCCTCATGGTGCAGGTAGTGAAGAGGTACCACAAGCCCAAGGCTGCAGGGGAGAGATGGCAGATGCCAGGTGGACTCCTGGAGCCCTGCCCACCCCTTTTTGTCCAGGAAATCAAGCCCCAGGTGGCTGTTGAGGGGCAGAGATGCACTTTCTCCTGCCTCTTCCATGGCCGCCCACAGCCCACAGTCACTTGGTACAACAACACCAAGCCTGTGGGGCACATCCGGGGCACTGCTGTTCACACCACAGAGTGCCGCTCTACGCTGACCTTCCCATCCCTGCTCCCACAGCATGGTGGCACGGTCACCTGCGTGATCTTCAATCCACTGGGCACAGTCAGCACCTCAGCTGAGCTCCATGTGAGGCGGTGGATGCCAGCCTATGAGGCCATGAAGAAAAAGGAGGAAGAGGAAGGGAAGAAAGAGGAGGAGGAAGAGGAGGGGGAAGTGAAGAAGGAAGAAGGGGAGGAAGAGAAGAAGGAGGAGGAGGAGGAAGAGAAGAAGGAGGAAGAGGAGAAGGAGGAGGAGGAGGAGAAGATGCAGGAGGAGGAGGAGGAGGAGGAGGAGAAGGTGCAGGAGGAGGAGAAGGAGGAGAAGATGCAGGAGGAGGAAGAAGAAGTCAGCCAGGCCTTCTCAGCAGAGCAAGGACTGCTAAGTGCAGTTCCAGACTCGGACTTGTTGTCACTGCCTGTGGAAATCAAAATCACTGCCCCTACTCCGACACCAGAGCAAGACACAGAGATGAGGGAGACCATGCAGCCCTCTCCAGACCAGGCTGCTCCCACCATAAAGCACAAGTTCAAGTTTTCATTTGATGTAGTAAATGAGCCACCCCAAATTGTGGCAGAAGCCCCAGCGCACATTTACTGCCATGAAGGGGAAGTAGTAGTGTTGGAGTGTGCTGTGTCTGGGCAGCCACCACCAGCTGTGTCCTGGTCTCTGAATGGCCAGAACCTCTCTGCCAGTGAGAGGCTGAGGTTTGAGGAAGGCAAGAATGGCACGTACCGCTTACAAATCCAAGGGGTCTCTGTTGCGGATGCTGGGATGTATTGTTGTGTGGCCAAGAATGTGGCTGGAAAAGTGCAGACTACCTCTGAGCTGACAGTGCAGCCCAGTGCACCCAAGTTGTATAGCAAGGATGAAGGCAGTGAAGAACTGCCTGCCATGGACCACGTTGTGAAACTACAAGGCCTCAGCGCACTTGGGAAGAATAATGAGGAACAGATCCCATACCCCAAGGAGGAGGAAACCCACCTACCCTGGTCCCTGAGGATGTCTCCATCTTCTGGTGAGCATTTGGAAGAGGAGTGTGAGAAAACTTCTCACTTTAGGGAAACTGAGATGGAGGAAACGATGGTGCTGGATACCATGGAAGTTTATGCAAGGCAAGAAATAGGTTATACAAAAGAAAGTGTGAGGGATACAGATGGTATTTCTGAAATGAGGCAGAACAGGGGAAAAGCTGTCTCTGAGGAACATAGTTTTGGAATTGATGCCACTGAGCTGCACCCCAGCATGCCCAGGGAAGAGAATGAACTGGTGGCCAAGGACTCAGGTCACTTTTCAGAGGAGCTGGAGGCTGAAGGAGACAGGGTGGTACCACATACAGATACTCTGTCCTGGGACATCTTGAAGGCACCGTTTATGGAAGTGAAAGGGCAAACACGTGTTTCTGAGCAGTCTGCTCTGGCAAGGGAGTGTGAGAATTCACAACTGTTCATTCCTATTTCACCTGTGGTGCAAGAGGGGACTGCTGTTTGCACAGAGGAGAGTGATGCCCCTGCCTGGGAGGCAATGTCTCCTGATGTGCCTCTTGTAGAAGAGCTGAGTGTGCCCCACCTGCAGGAGAACATTGCAAGCACATCCACAAAGAAGCAGTTTGGCTTTTACGACTTCTGTACAGAAGAGCAGAAGGAGGAACAGGCCAAGGAGCAAGAGAGATCAGTTGATATAGAACAGGACATCAAGGTTGATGATCATCTTTGTAAAGAAGAAATGATTGATACTGGGGATGCCACACACTGGGAAATGCATAATGATGGACAAACACAGCAAGAAATAGAGTCTGATGTAGACAAGTCTTCTTTGGGTCTAATTCTTACTCCTCCTGGCATAGAAAACTCAGGTCACAATTTTACTGATGAGGTTCACCTAGAAGAAGTGCATTTCAAAGAAGAGCTGTTACCATCTGACACTGATGAGACTAATATCACATTTGATCTGAAGAAGTTTGCGGAGCCTTTCCCAGCTGCAGAGACTGTAGACACAGAACAGGGACAAAGGCCCACAGCTCCGGAGAGTGTGGAGGTAGGAGTAACTGGGCTCATCTCCCCTGTGTGCCAACATGATGTGCTTGTAGAAGAGATGTCTCTAAGTGAGGAACTGCGTCAGAGCTACAGGATGCAGCAGGAGGAGTTCGGTGCCCAGGAAGAGGCACAGCCAAGAGAAATCAGAAGGGATGATTTGCAAATTCATAATGGGGACCTTGGCAGTATCATGATACCAGTTGAAAAGGGATCTTCTGCTGAAGAAATTAATGAGTTGGAGGTGAGTGTCTATAAGGAGGATTCACCTGAGCAACAAATTCATAGCTTTCTCGTGGAGTCCACAGCAGATTTCCAAAGAGAAGTGCAAGAAGGACACGCATGGGAGAGTGGGGAACAACTGGAGACCACAGATTCAAAGAGTGACAGCTTCATCATTGACTTGAAAAAAGCTGCACATGAAAAGAAACCCCAGACTCTGCATCAGGCTGCGGAGGAAGAAGGATCTGGCATAGAAAAGGTCTTTGAGACAGGAATGACCAGCTCCACCCGTGAGAAAGAAAGCACATGTTCCCCTGAGGAGATGCTCAAGGACACTCAACAGGAACCAAACACAACCAAGGGCTTCTCTTTCGGTCAGCTCTTACTTGGTTTAATAATGGATGATCCTGTGGCACAGAAGGAGCAAAGGAAGGAGTCTTGGGGCAAGAAGAAGACTCCCACTGAGGAAGCCTCTGAGAATAGCCTGGATGGAGAAGAACTGTGGGAGGATATTTCTGCAGATACAGAGCACAGTACTGTTCAAGCCTCAGAGCTGGAGCCTGGTTTTTCCCTGGCCAAGTATTTAAGCTCAAGTAAGACGCAGGAAACTCCAGATCTCAAAGGCACAGTTCAGATGGAGCAGCGAGAGTCCATCACTTCATTGGAAGTGGAGGAGGTTACCTTCAGCACAGTTTATGACTACTACAACAACCAACAGGAACTCACACGGCCCTTCTCTCCCGAGTCAGAAATGTCTATAGAGTTGGAGAGTGGGAGTGCAGAGGAGTCACCTGATTCAGACCGCTTCTACACACCTCCCTCCTCAGTGGAGATCTTTGAAACTGCTTCATCAGCATCGTATCACACACCATTTAGCACACCTGAGCGCTACTCCACACCATCTGAGGGCTCAGGGTACAGCACACCACCTGAGCGCTACTCCACACCATCTGAGGGCTCAGGGTACAGCACACCACCCGAGCGCTACTCCACACCATCTGAGGGCTCAGGGTACAGCACACCACCTGAGCGATACTCCACGCCATCTGAAGACTCAGTATACAGCACACCACCTGAATGCTACTCCACACCCTCCGAGGGCTCAAAATGCAACACACCCTTGGAGCGCTACTTCACACCCTTTGAGGGAGTCTGCTCTGCATCAGGGGACAGCACACCACCAGAACGCTACTGGACACCCACTGGGGAGTATATGGATGCCCTTGCTGTGCTCCCCTTCTGTGAGAGAAGGCAGCAGCCTCCAGACCAGCCACAGGCTGAGGTGTTTAGGACTCCCTGTGAAGCCCTGGAGCCATCAGGCAGGGACATGCCACCTGCATTCCTCAAGGCGTTGAGCAGGAGGAGACTGTATGAGGGCAGCACGCTGAGCTTCGTGGCTGAGGTGGTGGGTGTGCCCAAGCCAGGGGTGAAGTGGTATCATAATAAATCTCTGTTGGAGATGCATGAGAGAGTGCGGATAGAGAAGGATGGGGACAAATGTGTGCTTGAGATCACTAACGTCCAAAAAGCTGATGGGGGCCAGTACCTGTGCCATGCAGTGAACATTGTCGGGGAAGCTAAAAGTATTGCACTTGTGGAAGTCTTGTCTGAAGATGGGCGGTCACTAGCACTGCCACCCCCTGTCACACACCAGCATGTTATACACTTTGACCTGGAGCAAAATACATCGTCAAGGTCACCCTCACCACAGGAAATCCTCCTGGAAGTGGAGCTGGATGAAAATGAAGTGAAAGAGTTTGAGAAGCAGGTCAAAATCATTACCAGTCCTGAGTTTAGTCCAGATAAGAAGAGCATGGTGGTTTCCCTGGATGTCCTTCCACTTGCCTTGTTGGAGAAAGCTGCAGGTTTGGCTGCAGGGGAGAATGAGGATGTAAAAATTGATTTTCAAGTAACTGAAATGCCTCCCCGCTTTGCCGTGCCCTTTGCAGATGTCGAGGTGACAGAAGGCTTGGAAGCAGTGTTTGAGTGTGTGGTAACAGGTACTCCTGTCCCAGCAGTGCAGTGGTTCAGAGGTGACACCTGTGTGACACCTGCCACAGGGAAGTATGTTGTGAGTCGGAAGGAGGGACTTCACAGTCTGAAGGTCCAAAATGTAGGTCCTTCTGATAGTGGCTGGTATCACTGTCGGGCAATAAATAGGCTGGGAGAAGCAATGTGCAAAGGCTCCCTTGTAGTCGTGGCTCAGGAGGGAGAAAATGCCAAGGTGAGCAGTGAGAGAGTCACAGGCAGTGAGCCACACAGGCCCCAGAAATGTGACTTGATTTTGAGTGAGACTGTGAACCCCGGTGACCAGTCAGAAATAGAGCTGGAGTTTGAGTTTGAGCCACACAAAGACGACTCGGAGAAAGCGATCCGTCTGCTTGCAGTGACTCAGCAAGAGCAGGATGTGGAAGGAGAGAAGTGTGTCAACATTAGTTTTGATGTGTTTGCAGAGCCGTCCCAAGAGGAACGGGTTGAATTTAGGGCAGAGGACTCGGAGAGCTGCAGCTTTGAGTTCCAGGTTACAGAATCCCCTCCCAAATTTCTCAGGCTCATTTCTGACTACAGTACATTTGTAGGTGCCTCAGCATGCTTCCAGTGTCTTGTGACTGGTTCCCCCCACCCAAGTATCCACTGGTACAAGGATGGGGTGTTGTTGGAAGGGGACAGGTACTGTGTGCAGGAAGAGCAGGATGGCTCTCATAGCCTTACTATAGAAAACTTGATGCAAAGTGACAGTGGGCAGTACAAATGTATAGCTACTAACAGGGCAGGAACTGCTGAGACTTGCGCTGTGTTAACATTATACTAAATATACATAATTTATTTCAGAGTCTCCGTTGAAACAGTAAATGTGTTTATGCTATTGTTCACCACAGGTAAAAATGCAGCATGCATTTTAGGGGCATTTTTTTTTCATCTCTTTAGGGATGAAAACCACTCTATGTGGGCATATTTCTGTCTCACTTAAACTTGCTTTCATTGGGGAGTTTAAGTGAGATTTAATCTCTGCATAGGTCTTGTGCACACTTGCTGCACCAAGGTATATTTCAGACTCCTTCCAAGATCCTTACTCATTCTTGTAAAGATATTATAATTGACACTCATTTATGTAGGACTAGTTTTTTTCATAGTGTACATATTCTTGTGTGTCTGTAGTAGTGCAATTATTATTGTTTTATGTAGGCTAGAAATCATCTGAAAATGTAGAAACCAGCTTTTCCTTGTAGCCTGAATGTATGGAATACTAATTTACACTTGCTGTTTAGTTTGGATATAGTTCTGTGAAAGAACGCCTTAAATTCTTATTCTCCCTTCTCACAATGTTGTGTCAGAACATGTGAGCCTCATCAATCCAAATCCTGTTTACAGTTTCTATCACTGCAAAATTCTTACTTCCATGTGCCTCATTCTGTTGACTCATGGAATAACATGGCTTTTTTTTCAAGTCATTGGAACTATGCTGTTGCAAAGAAAAACAATATAATGGGAAAAAAAAAGAAAGTTTTTAATTAGTAGAGACTGGACAGGATTTTTTTCTCTATTACCAAGTAATAAACATGAAAACATATTTTGTACTGTATCTTTAGAAGTTAAAGGGAAAGGAGAGGGAGCATAATAAATCAATGATGTAACTGTAAATTCATTAAAATAATTTTGGTTGTCCCCGAATTCCAGTGTCATTCATAAAAAATACGTAGGAGTAAAAAAGTGAGAGATTTTTTTATGCAGTATTTTTGTTTCACATTAAAACTAAATCTTTACATATTCTACATATTCCTTTTTTTCTTTGGTTTTTGGTTTTTTTTTTTATTAGTAACAGTGAGGAGTGCTTTATGTAAAGATGACCAGAAATAAGTAGAATACATTCAATTGGTTTCTATGGCATTTTCTCAGCAGAAAAGATTTTTACATTAATGTTCTCAATGTGAGTATATATTTTTGTATTTAAAATAATGCTAACATTTAGGAGGAGGAATCAGCAGTAGCTGGCATAATTAAATCAGAACTAAATCTATCTTACATAAACAATGATAAATTGATTAAGAAAATGTGTTAAAAGTATGAAAGTTATGAATGTTTATCAGAAGATAAAAAACTAGTTGCAATTTGCTGTCAGTTGTCGTGCAACCTGCTTTAAAGAGCATGGTGATTTTAAGCATAAAAGAACTATTCCTATGGGACACTCATTTATGTTCATGCATGTTCTTATTTCTGAGTTTGATGTGTCCTCACACTGGGGTCAGCATGTCTCAAAAACTCAATAATCTTTAAAACCATCCCTTCACTCACCTAGGATACTAATTTTTGATCAAAAGATTCACTTTGTCCATTTGTGTTGCCCGATATAAACTTAAAGCCAGGAGTGACAGCTTCTAATGACCCAGTACATGAGGAAAATTACTGGAATGGTTAGGCTAATATCAATGTGTCATTTCAGTTTCTTTCCACTTATGACCCCATGATAAATATTTATGATTTGTATGTCATTAAAAGGCAGAGATAATTGTGACTTCTCATAGGTAATGGTGGTAGGAATGAGAAGCATGATTGTTTAACCCAGTCTTGTGTTGGGAAAAAATTGCTCCATGATGTGTCCTTAATCCATTCCTTGTGTAGATCTGTAGCACTGATTCATTAGACAGATAAGGTCCCTAGGGAAGTTGGCATGAAGATGTTGGCAAGAAGTCTGATGTTATACATCATCTGTGATATGAGGGATCTTTTAGATCCGAAGTGGTTAGAGACCCTTTGGTTAGTCCTAATTATGATGTGTGTTTAATTTGCACGTAAATTAACTGAAATTTTTAGTAGAAACAGGCCCATCATTTGTTTTTGAAACCATAAGCAAAACAGGTCCAAGTTCATGTTGACATCTGAAATACATGGCCAAGCATCTTTATCTCTACCTGTGTAGTCGTTTTTGTTGTTTATATAAGTTTAAAAGTCTTGCTTTACATTTCATTCATTAGCCAGGAGTTCTATCGTGTGCTTATGGAGAGACAAACTCTCGCTTAAGCTACAACATTATAAATCTGTAGTAATTCTGATTTTGGATAAACCCGCTCTGGGGAAACTGATATAGCTTAGAGCCACTATTGACCATCTCTCTTCAAAGTCTTGTGCTTTCATAGGAATTACAAAACTTACAATTTCATTGTCAGGTTTAATGTCGTCTTCATTTCTACAAACCAGGTATCTTCAAAAAAGGATGAATTATGTTTGTTTGTCATCGATGTGTATTGAATGTTAACATGTATGATTAATTTGTGAAATAAATATCTAAATGACTAAAGTCTGTCACTTCTTGTCCTTTCTTCATTTCATAGACATAGTTAAAATATGAAAAAGTATCTGTATAAATTTTAAGTCATAAATATCCAGGAACTCATAAAAGTGCATTAATTTTTGCCCCACTCCTGTATATAGAGCATTCTCGTGTGTGTCGGCATCGGTTTTATTTTGCAATTTTTATATTTTATTATGGGCTCATTTCTGCAGCCCATTCTCAAGTTCACTAGCACATTGTATTTCTGGGGAAGCTTCCCTACTGTTTTAACAAGGCTGGTAGGTAATACTGAAGAACTGGTGCAATTTTCTTTTTTTTTTTTTTTTTTTTTACCTAAGCATCACTTCTCTGCAGTTAATCACTGTAGGCACTGTGCTATGTCATGTATATTATGCTATTTGCGACAAGACTCATAATTGCTAAAACCAATGAGAAAGAATTGGGTATGGCATATTCTGTTCTTCATTATAGTTGTTATTGGAGTGCAGCAAAAATTTTTACTTCACAATAAGTTTTGGAATTTAAGCACTATAATTGAGAAACTTAACAAGGTTCATCATTAGAGTGCCTGGAGACTTTTATCCACTCGCATGTCTTTTATCATTTGTTAACAATTCTCATGTCTTTCCAGCGTCAAATACTGTGGGCCTTGACTGAGCAAACCTGACTCAGTGACGATAACAGGCTTTGATTTCCAAAAGTTTTCTTTGTGTCGCGCTTTTCATGGATGGCTTGTTCTGTTCCTGGAAGTCTCAGAGTTCACTGATGTTTCTAGTATTATGCCTCTGCAGAGAATGTAATGATCTTGACGTTTGATTCCTCTCATTTTTAAAACCGTCATTAGAACAAAGTGGTCCCACATATAATGTCTAAACTCACAAAGGCAAGAAAAAGAAAAACCTTAAAGTGCTTTTTCCTCTCTATCTCTGATATTGTGGTAGTTTTAATATGCAATATTGTGACAGGGAGGAGTTTGAAAGCAGAGATTTACATCAATGACACTAAATCAAGGGTGCAAATTTGTGATTTTAATAATGATGGTGTTGTAAGCATAAGGGTCTAATGACAAAAACAGGACAAAGTTGATAAGGGAGAGGTAATATCTAATGTATTAGGCAAAAGGTAGAGTTGAAAGGGATGAGTAACTGCACCAGAAGAAAGGTTGTTATGCAGAAAAGTTTGTGTTATTTTTCCAATCCTAATTCTGGCTTTCTACTTTTTCTTGGTGTTTTGAATTAAACCAGGGTCTTAGCACTGCTCTACTGTACTTGTTTGTATAAGCGTACATACAAATACGAATGACACAGACCATTTTAACTATATTTGTAATTACAATTTGTAATTCATAAAATATAGCAATGTTTCTTTGCTGTTACTTGCACTGTACACCCTAGCCGTATGCCTAATCCATACTGTGATGTCAGGTTTAAAGAGACAACCATGTTGATCCAGATGAGAAGTTCATAAGTAACCTGACAGCACAGCATGTCTTGCTGGTTTTGGCAGGTGTGCATTTGACAGCAAGAGGACATCATGTTCATTGTTAACTGCTTTACAGTATTAAGAAAGCCTCCAAATATACAAAAATAGTTGCAATAACACTGATTATTGCTATCTATAAGTGCTCTTTTAAACATTCTAGTAAAACAAAACAATTTTTTTCCATACAGACATCACTAGCTCTCTTACTGTGTCTTCTGAGGAAGGAAGAAGTGAAGGCTACAGCAGCGGCCTTCAGTTGCCTGATAGAGAGAAAACGCTTGAATTTGAGTCTGAAAAACCAGTTTATTCCAGCAAAGCAAAGATGAAAATGGAGGAGGAGGGAAAAGCCCCTGTTTTCCTCAAACAGGTCTCAAATGTTGAAGTCTGGGAGGGAGATGTAGCTAGGCTCTCTGTTACTGTTACTGGCAGCCCTACACCCAAAATCCATTGGTTTTTCAACAGTATGAAGCTAACCCCATCCATGGACCGTAAGTTAGTGTTTGCTGGCAATGACCACAGCCTAATCCTCCCATATGTGAGTGTGCAGGATGAAGGTGAGTACACATGTGTGGCCAGCAATATGCACGGTGAGACCACATGCAGTGCCCACCTCCATGTGAGGCAGCGGATACCAGGGGTCCCTTGCTTTGTCAGGGAGCCAGACAGCGTGAGATGTGTGCCAGGCTTCACCGCAGTCTTTGAGTACACTGTAGCTGGGGACCCATGCCCCAGTGTGCAGTGGTTCAAGGGCAGTGAGCAGCTCTTCTCTGATGCTCATCGTTCTGTTGCTCACCATCCCGATGGCTCGGGGTCCCTGACAGTGCGGGACTGCATGGAGGAGGACACTGGACTCTACACATGCAGGGCAGTGAACACCCTGGGTGAGGCCACATGCTCCGCTGAGCTCCTTGTTGTGCCTGAGGAACATGCTGTGTGCAGGCAGAGCCCAGCCTTGCAGCACTCTGCTGTGGCAGAGGACCAAAGCCCTCTCTCCTACGAGGAGGCTGGTGACCTTCCTGCCATGGAAGGAGTGCTCAGTCTTGAGGCCACGAGAGAGCCCCCAGCCCTCCTTCAGCTCCAGATGAGCCAAGTGGACCATGTGCTGCCCAGGGAGGACATCTTGCCTGACCTGCCACCAGCCTGCATGGCTGCGCAGAGTGTTGAAGAGGTGCTCACCCAGGTAGCCACAACACAAGAGAGAAGCAGGCTTATGGCAGAGCCAATGCAACCTCTTCCTGCTGGACCCCAGGGTGTGTTGCCTACAGCAGTGATGGAGACACAACTGCCAGGCTGCCTTGGGACTGTAGCTGCACAAATACTCTTGCCCAAAGAGCAAGTCATCCCCAAGGAGTCAGAGCAAATGGCTACTCTGAAGACAGAGAATTCCCAAGCTCTTCTACAAGTGTCAAGCACCACTGAGAGTCATGCAATAGATGGTGACCATATCCAGGTCCTTGAGAGCTTCCAGGCAATGCAAGGTGAGCTGAAGGCCGAACCCAGATTTCCCTCTGAATTGGTCTTCACTGTGGGCCAAGCTGTAGCCCTGGAGAATATTTCTTCATTGGAAGCAGCAGAGGAAGATTTTGCTGCAAGAATCAATGAGGGACAGGATGTGAGATTTCCCTTGCTGCTAGAAGAAAACCAGCTCCTGGAGGAGGATGTTGTCAGTCTTGCCAGCCCACTCACGCAGTATCCAAGGGCAGGGAGACAACCCCATGAAACAGTGTACACTCACCAGCTCCAGCCAAGCCAAGTTCTCAACAAAGAGAGCCATCTTACTGCTCAGGTTCCCAAGAGCTGCAACTTAGACATAAAGTCTCAAATTAGAAATGCACTAAAAGCTGCAGTAGTAAGTGAGCAAAATCTCTTGTTTTCAGAATGGTTGGCTGATAAAGATAACGTTGAAATACAGACAATAAACATCACCAAGGAACATAAACACACCCTATGCACCTATGTTGTAACCACAGGAGGACTTAGTCCCATAGAAATTGCAATCTCCTTGGAAGATGTCAGCATTGAGACAGCTGACCAGAAAGCAGTCTTGAAGGAGGCTTTCTATTCTCTTATTTGTGAAGAAAAACATCTCTTGACGGATGAAAAATCCAAAGCATTTCCAGTCCATCCCAGTCCACTTGTCTCAGGAAAATCCTGTGGTGAAACCTCTGAGCTGGAGCCCCAGCAGGCTGAGAGGACTATGGAGGCAGAAATACCCCTGGAAAAGTCTTTGTCTGCACAAGTAATTAACACTATGACTGCGCAAGGTCAAATCAAAGATGTGGGAGCAGCTGCAGCCATTGCTGATGTAGCCTCTGCAGGTGTTCCCATTGAGACACCCACAGAAATACTGAAAAGGAAGGAGAAAAGGGAACAAATATGTGAGAAAGAGGGCAGGGAGGGTCTGGAAACTAGAGGTGGGAAGCTAGAGGATGAGCTGGGCAAAGAGAGTTGTCCCATCATACACAGCAAACTGGTTGACACTGTTGTGGAAGAAGGGGAGAGCATCAGTCTGGTGTCCATCATAACAAATGTCAGAGAGGTGAACTGGTACTTTGAGGGTAAACTGGTGTCTTCAGACGACAAATTCAAGTGTTTGCAAGATCAAGACACATACACACTACTAATAAGCAAAGTGTGCGGGGAGATTCACCAAGGAGAGTACACCTGTGAGGCACTGAATCAAGGTGGAAAAAGAGCAACAGCAGCAAAACTCACAGTTGTTAAAAGAGGTTGGATTATGGGGATTAAATACTGCCTTTGTAATACACTGCTCTACTAATGAAACTGCCCTACTATGTGTCTGTATCTTTGGATACAGATACAATATTAATACCACCATGCCACTAATCAAAGGGCCCACTTTCTCTCTAGATTTATAGTCTCCTTTTAAAACATTGCAAAGTCTCTCACTTCCCTCACCCCGGTTTTCAGTCAGGAACTTTGTTGTTTCCTGTTCTCATCACACAAGCACAATCAGGACAAGCTGTATCTCAGCCCTGACCGTTTCATCCCGTTGTTATCTGTGAAGTGGACCTGCTCTTCTCACTTTCCTCACTGCTACACCCTCTCTCGCACTTTAGCGTCATTGTCATTGCACAGTTTTAGCACAATTTCTCATTGACACCATAATTTCTCACAGCTCCAGGATAGCGTCGTATATGCTTGTATTGCATTGTTGTTGTGCATTGTTATTGCACATTGTTTTTCTAGCATCACCACTGTGTTTCCAG
The DNA here is from genome assembly GCA_026546715.1 of Gallinago undulata. Lineage (NCBI taxonomy): Eukaryota > Metazoa > Chordata > Aves > Charadriiformes > Scolopacidae > Gallinago > Gallinago undulata. Next base: position 33,187,542 of record JAOTQQ010000079.1, read on the forward strand.
ATGTCTTTATGCACCGTACCACTGCCTGTCTCTGAGCCTGGTACTACTTTCATTTCTTACAGATATTTTTTTCCTTTTACAGTCACTTTATGTGGATTGCATGTAAATATTTTTTTTTTCTCAGTCAGTCACTTCACTGTTACTTTCCAGAATGTCAGCAGACAGGGTTTTGAATTACTCTCTGCTTCTGATTTCAGTTGCACCAATCCTGAGGAGAAGGCTTGAACCTCTGGAGGTGGCCGTAAATCACGTGGCAAAGTTTACCTGTGAAGTAGAGACTGCTCCCAATGTCAGGTTCCAGTGGTACAAAGCCGGTCGGGAGATATATGATGGGGACAAATACTCCATTCGCACCTCCAACCACCTCTCCACACTGGAGATCCCACGGCCTCAGGTTGTTGACTGTGGAGAGTATAGCTGTAAGGCTTCCAACCAGCATGGCAGTGTTAGCTCTACGGCTGTTTTAACAGTAACTGGTAAGTACAGACTTCCAAGCACTTCTCCTTAAAATATCTTGGTATATTGTAATGCTTTCACTGCTACAGTTACAAATCTTTATGGAAGGGCTCTTGATTGCCATTCTTATACATAATCCATACCTATTTTTGGCAGGCACATGCATAGGAAATAATAATTTTTGAGAATGCTTTTAGGTGCTTTCTGTACATGGAAAATGGAATCTGCGTGAAAAGCTTCAGAAGGGAAGTAAGTAGGGGGAAAGAGAGAGTGGGAGGAACTAGGTCATCAACAGAATGGGATTGGTTTGCGAATACATTCTTGAAGAAGGTTTATTTAACTTCCAGACAACAAGAAAACATAAACTTTTAAAGCTGATTTCTTTGATCTAATAATCACTGTGATTATCCTTGCACCCTGTGTTTATCCTGCAGCTGTATTTGTGAGGCAGGCTATGCAGCTATGCATACCTGAACATCGGTGTGCCATGGCCTGAGGGGAATTGGGGAAATAGATCTTCTATAAAAAAAAAAAAAGTTTTTAAAGCTGTTTCAATCTGTAAACGTTTCATCTATTGAGCACTATAAAATTCTCTTCTTTTTTTTTTTCTCTTTAAAAAAACCTGACTGTCTTTTGGACTTTTGGTGTATAGTGATTTTTTTTTTTACTCTGACTTTTTGTGGGAGGACTCTTTATATAGTCTTTGCTATGAACCAGATGTTAGAGACTAAAGAAAGATGCACAAACCATGAAATGCATGCAAACTTGTCTATCTTGAGGGAATGGTGTGCAAACATGTCAGTCTTGGGGGAGGAAGTTCTGGGTTTTGGTTTATTTTCCTTTAGTTTGTAAATTGCTCCAGAGGTTCAAAATGCCTTCAAGGTCTGGAGCCATTTACAGATCCAAGAAGTACAAAGCCAAAAGCCAAAATTCATAATCTTTAATACCTCTTGTCTCCTTTGCTGCTGGCTGCTTTTGCTTAAGAGTGTCCAGTGACAAACTGGCCCCTCTTGCTCTCTGTCCCTGGCAAATGTGGAGAAAGAGCGTAAGCTCTGGGCCTCACCTCTGGATAACATTGAACCCCTTTGTTTTGCAGAAGCATTTCCGCCAACGTTTCTTACCAGACCTGAACCTATCACTACTTTTGTGGGCAAAAGTGCCAAGTTCCTGTGTACTGTTTCGGGCACTCCAGTCATCGACATCGTCTGGCAGAAAGATGGCACAACCATTTCACCTTCGGACCATCACAAGATCTCCAAAGTGGAAAATAAACATGTGTTAGAAATTTCCCTTCTCACTACCAGTGACAGAGGGGTTTACACTTGCAAAGCTTCCAACAGATTTGGGGCTGACATTTGCCAGGCTGAAATGGTCATTATAGACAAGCCCCACTTCCTTAAGGTTTTGCAGTCAGTGCAGTCAGCAGTCAATAAAAAGATACGTCTTGAATGTCAGGTAGATGAAGACAGGAAAGTAACAGTAGGGTGGACAAAGGATGGAAACAAAATTCCCCCAGGCAAAGATTATAAGATTTACTTTGAAGACAAAATAGCCTCACTTGAGATTCCTCTGGCTAAGCTCAAGGATTCAGGCCATTATGTGTGCACTGCCTCAAATGAGGCAGGAAGCAGCTCCACTTCTGCCAGCGTCACAGTCAGAGGTAAGATAGTCCTACACCCCCTTTCCTTTGCACTTCTTGGGTTCCCGTTTCTTCTTTTGCAGGCAAAAGACTTCTTTGGGCTCAAATCACACTGTGAACTCTTCTTGGACCTTCCATCAGATCCATTTACCTCTTGCTTGTTTCCCCCACTGCCTTTCAGTGCATTGTATGTTGCTTCAATATTTCTTTCCCTAGACAGATCCAAGAATTCTTCCTGCATGCAGGGGAGAGATGGATGGAGAGGACGAGAAAAACCATGAGAATTGCAGCTCAGCAAAGATTATGCTGATCTTTTCTGAAATCATGTTTTGTTCTTGCACTAGGAACCAGTCTTTCAAAGCTATGTATTTCAGCCTTCTTTTCCTTTTCCCTTTTTCCCTTTCTTCCATTTTCTTCCTTTTCCTTCCCATTTTTAGAACCACCATCCTTTGTGAAGAAGGTGGATCCGTCTTATTTACTGACCCCAGGTGATTCTGCACGCCTTCAATGCAAAATCAAAGGGTCTCCTGAAATCCAGGTTACTTGGTTCAAGAACAATAAGGAAATTCGTGAAAGCAACACACACAGGATGTCCTTTGTCAATTCTGTGGCTGTGTTAGATATTTTGGAGATGAAAGTTGATGACAGCGGGAGCTATTCATGTGAAGCGGTAAATGAGGTTGGAAGTGACAGCTGCACCACCGAAATAGTTGTCAAAGGTCTGTTCTTCTTGCTGCCGCCAGTCCATTGTTGAGAAAAACCTCCCCTTTCTGTTTTGTTTTTTTTTTTTCTTTTTTTTTTCTTGGGTGAATAATTCTTTCTTGCTGCTTTTATAGAACCTCCGTCTTTCATCCGAACCCTTGAACCAGCAGAGGTAGTGAAGGGAACAAACACCGTTCTTCAGTGTGAGGTTGCTGGCACTGGACCATTTGAGATTAGCTGGTACAAAGACAAAAAACAGATTCGCAGTAGTAAAAAATACAGGTTGACCTCTCAGAAAACTGTTATTTCTCTGGAGGTGTCCTCATTTAACAGTGCGGATGTCGGTGAATACGAGTGTGTGATAGCTAACGAAGTTGGGAAGTGCATATGCAGTGCAACATACATCTTGAAAGGTCAGTGGGAGAGAGAAAACTTCACTGGCTGAAGGGATCAGCAAGAACCTCTCGTTTCTTAAAATGTGTTTTCTTTGGATTTGTGGGTAGCTGGGGAGGGTGGAGAGGGAGAGTATCTTCTTATTCTCTTAAAATTCTGTGTATGTTTTAACTCTTATCTGGCGTCAAACCTGTGAATTTGAAAGATGTTAAGCTTAAAGGGCCATACATAAGCTGCCAGCTGGGGAACACAGCTCTTCTTGCCTGCTCTTTAGCTGAATTGTGTCATGTACTGCACATACTGTCTCATAAAACTGTCTTTAAGCATTGGATTTCATGGAATGATGTGGTAGCACATGAGCCTTTCTTCTTGTCTCTTTTCTTTGAACCAGAACCACCATCTTTTGTTAAGAAAATCGAAAATGTAACAGCTCTGGCTGGAGATAATGTTACATTACAGGCTGTGGTGAAAGGGTCAGAGCCTCTTTCGGTGATGTGGATGAAGGGCAAAGACATTATTCAAGATGATAACAAAGTGAGAGTGACATTTGAACATGGTCTAGCAACGCTGCAAATTACTGGTGTCCAGCTGAGCTCTGGTGGCAAATACACCTGCGTGGCTGAGAATGATGCAGGAAGTCAGTCCTGCTTTGGTGAAATAGCAGTGAAAGGTCAGTGGGATAGTGCTGTGACTCCCACATTGTCTCTCGCCTGAGAGTAAGAGCAATTTCCTTTTGTTCTTAACACGCCTTGTTTAATTCTGTTGTAGAACCTGCCAAAATCATTGAAAAATCTGAAATGATCCAGGTAACAGCAGGGGAACCAGCCATTTTGGAGTACACTGTCACAGGCACTCCAGAGCTAAAAACCAAATGGTTCAAAGATGGAAGGCCACTACCTGCCAGCAAAAAATATAGGATCAGCTTTAAAAATAACATTGCCCAACTCAAGTTTTATGCCACTGAAATGCAAGACAGTGGCGAGTACACCTTTGAGATATCCAATGATGTGGGCATCAGCTCTTGTACTACCAGCTTCACTGTGCTAGGTTGGTACTGACTCTTTGCAAAGAGCCCTGCTACTCTGCTCTGAGCCCAACAGAGCCAGAAGCAGAACTGCATGACTAGTTTGCTCATGTGTTGGTTTCTTTCCTTTTTTTCACTCTCAACAGATCGCACTCTCCCTCCCTTCTTTACTAAACCACTGAAAAATACCGACAGCATCATTAGCACTTCATGCCGCCTAGACTGCAAAATTTCAGGCTCTCTTCCAATGACCGTCTCTTGGTTTAAGCAGGACACTGAGATCACTTCAAGTGCCAAGTACACAGTACACTTTGCAGAAGGCTCTGCATCTTTGGAAATAAAACACCTAGATGCAAGTGATGCTGGGGTCTACATATGCAGAGCCACAAATTCTGCTGGTAGCAAAGACAGCAGTAGCACTTTGTTTATAAAAGGTTTGGCAATTTGTTTCACATTTCTTGGAGTTTTACTTCTCACTTTACTTCCCCAAAGTGCAAGCCATGGTCTTACTCTTGTTTCCTTTCAATGTAATCTAGAGCCACCCAGCTTCGCTGTAGAACCAGAGTCGCAAGATGTATTGCCTGCGTCAACTGTACGTTTCAAAGGCACATTCAAAGGCACAACACCACTGACAGTGAAATGGTTTAAAGGTGATACTGAGCTGGTGACAGGAGGAGCCTGCTACATTATGACAGAAGCGTTAGCAAGTTACTTGGAGCTTTATGCAGTAAAACCAACAGATTCGGGAAAATACACCTGCAAAGTCTCCAATGTAGCTGGTTCAGTAACATGCAGTGCAAACTTGTTTGTAAAAGGTTTGCATTCTTACTCTCTTTTAAACTTTCAGCTGCTGGATTGAACCAGTGGCACTCTTTCTTGCCTTCTTTTTCCTGAACGCTCTTCTTAAATCCACAGAACCTGCTGCCTTCAAGGAGAAGCTAGAGCCAACCCATCTGGTAAAGAAAGGTGGATATGCTGAGCTGACCTGTGAAGTCACTGGTACTCCTGAGATTAAAATCACATGGTTCAAGGATGATAGAGAGCTAAAAGAAAGTGACAAATATAGGATGTCATTTGCAAAATCCTTGGCAATACTCCGTCTTACAGAGGTTGAGACTGAAGACAGTGGGGAATACATTTGTGAAGCCAAAAATGATGCCGGAAAAGATATTTGCAGTAGCATTGTTACAATCAAAGGTGTGTGTGACAACCAGCCACCTACTTTATCTCTTGAAACTCAGTGCAGTTTTGCAGGCTTCAAAAGTATGATTAATACAAACTGCACTCTCTCTTTTGCACTGTAGAGTCACCTTATTTTGCCAAGGAGTTTCAATCCATGGAAGTCTTGAAAGATTCTGATGTGGTTTTGGAGTGTGAGGTGCTTGGCACACCCCCCTTTGAAGTGTTCTGGGTGAAAGATGATAAACCCGTGCGGAACAGTAAGAAGCACAGAATAAGCATTGAGAAATCTTTGATTAGCCTCCACATTTTCAGGTTTGATGCTTCTGATGTTGGCGAGTATCAGTGTAGAGTAACAAACGATGTCGGGAGCTGCGTCTGCAGTTCAGAGGTCACGTTGAAAGGTTAGTGCAAGATGCATAACACGCCTAAGCATGTTCTTATCCCAGTGTGGTTTCCATGCCACACTGTCATGCACCAGACCCATACTTATATAGCCACTTTCTTCCTGCCAGAGCCCCCACAGTTCTTGAAGAGGATAGAAAACATTAGTTCCCTTCGAGGGGGCACAGTTGTGTTTCAGGCTGCTATTAAAGGCTCCTTGCCCATCACTGTGTCCTGGCTCAAAGACAATGATGAAGTGATTGAAGACAACAATATCAAAATGACCTTTGTGAATAATGTTGCCACTCTACTGGTGAGATCTATTGAACTGAAACATGATGGGAAATATTTTTGTCAGGCTAAAAATGAGGCGGGAATTCAGAGGTGTTCTGCTCTGCTGACTGTCAAAGGTTGGTCCTGCCCTGAGGGCTTGTAGTGATCTCAAATTATTTCTTTGTGATTTTTACAGGTGCCCTTAACACTCTTTCTCCTTGCTTACAACAGAACCTGCTACAATTGTGGACAAGGCTGTGTCAATAGATGTGACTGAGGGAGACCCAGCAACCTTGCAGTGTAAATTTTCGGGAACCAAAGATATTACAGCCAAATGGTTCAAAGATGGCAAGGAGCTGACATTAGGCCCAAAATATAAAATTAGTGTTACAGACACAGTCTCAGTCCTAAAGGTGCTTCATGCAGAAAAGAAAGATAGTGGGGAATACATCTTTGAGGTTCACAATGATGTTGGGAGCAGCAGCTGTTCCGCCAGTATTAACGTCCTAGGTGTGTACGGTCTCTCTTTTATCATTTTTTTAATATACAAAGTCTTTTCTCCTGACCTGACATTTGCCACAGTCGAGGTTAAATTTAATGCTTTTTATTTTTACTCTGTCTTGCATAGATCTCATTATACCACCTAAGTTCACCAAAAAGCTCAAGAAAATGGACAGCATTAAAGGGTCTTTTGTCCACCTGGAATGCATAGTGTCTGGTTCACATCCTATAAGTATCCAGTGGTACAAGGATGGCCAAGAAATAACAGCAAGTGAAAAGCACAAATATTCTTTCCATGATAATACTGCATTTCTAGAAATCAATAAACTAGAAGGCACAGACAGTGGCTCTTACACCTGTGAAGCAACAAATAAAGCAGGAAGCAACCAATGCAGCGGGTTCTTAACTGTCAAAGGTTTGAACTCCTTCTTTGTCTTCTGTTAGGTGTCTCATTCAAATTTGGAATTTCCTTGTCTCGGAGTAATCCTCTTTCTTCTTTTTTACTTGTTATAGAACCGCCATATTTTGTGGAAAAACCAGAGTCCCAAGAGGTTGTGCCTAATGCTAGGGTACAGTTCAAAGCACTGGTGAAAGGCTCTACTCCTCTGCAGATAAAGTGGTTTAAAGACAGCCAGGAGCTCCTCTCTGGAGCAAATCGATCTGTCTGGAAGGACAACACATCCAGTATACTGGAGCTCTTCTCAGCTAGGACATCTGACTCCGGGAACTACACTTGTCAGATAAGCAATGATGTGGGGACTGCAACTTGCAAAGCATCTCTGTTTGTAAAAGGTGTGCAACCCAATGTTCTTCTCATCTTGTGGTTCTGATTTTTCACTGCAGTTTTGGGGGAGGGGTTAGGAAACCCTTGTATTTCTTTAAACTACCTTGAATATTATAAAGCCCCATTTTTTCTGTCCATCTTCTAGAGCCCCCCAGATTTATTCAGATGCCAACTTCTGTAGTAGCTTTGCGTGAAGGACAGTCCACAACTTTTGAGTGCCAGGTAGTAGGCACGCCAGAGATCCACGTCACATGGTACCTGGATGGGAATGAAGTGACTGACCAAGCTAAGTATGGCATCTCCTTCATAGACGGTTTAGCCACTTTGAAAGTCACTCAAGCCAGAGTGTCAGATAGTGGGATTTATGTTTGTGAAGCCCACAACGATGCAGGTAGTGAAAGCTGCAGCATCGAGCTGAAAGTAAAAGGTTGGTTTTGAACAAGTTTTTATCATGCTGCATAGCTGGGGAGGAATTCTCCCCTCCAAACCGTTGTACATTACTATCTACTTTCCCCTCATTCCTCTTTGTAGAACCTCCTACATTTGTTCGGGAGTTGAGACCCACCGAGGTAGTGAAGGGTTTGGAGGCCACGCTTGAGTGCGAGGTGACTGGTACTCCTCCATTTGAGGTGAAGTGGCTGAAGAACAATAAGGAGATGTTCAGCAGCAAGAAATATGCCATCTCCACTAAAGAATCAGTATTTACTCTTAATGTGACTAACTGTGATGACGCAGATGTTGGTGAATATCAGTGTATCATATCAAATGAAGGTGGGAGCTGTTCTTGCAGTACAAGGCTCGGCTTGAAAGGTCAGTCCTCTAGGAAGAATATCTGAAATATTACATCCCCTAGCTAAACTGTAGTGACTAGGATGACTCTATATGATCTCTCTTTCCCCTCTTCCCTTTCCATGACTTCTCTTCCAAACAACAACCAAAACCTCACACCACAGAACCACCATCCTTCATGAAGAAGATGGAGAATATCACTAGCATTTTGAAAGGAACTGCAGTCTTCCAGTGCATTGTAGCAGGTGCTCAACCTCTATCTGTGTCATGGATAAAAGATGAGAAAATACTAGAAGACGATGAGCACCACCACATTACCTTTGAGAACAGTGTGGCCACACTGGAACTTACCAACATTGACCTCAGCCACAGAGGAAGATACACCTGCCAGGCAAAGAACGAGTCTGGTGTGGAGAAGTGCTTTGCTCTGCTCTTTGTACAAGGTCTGTGTGTACAAGGTGTGACCCTTCAAGCTCATCCTTGATGAATACTTGGAAAGTCAGTCCCTTACCTGTGTAACTAACTGCCATTTTTATACTCTTTATACCTTAGAGCCTGCACAAATTATAGAAAAGGCTAAATCTCTTAAAGTCACTGAAAGAGACCCCGTGACTTTGGAGTGTACTGTGGCCGGAACACCAGAGCTCCGAATAAGATGGTACAAAGATGGCAAACAGCTGCTGCCCAGTAGATACTACACAATGAGCTTTGAAAACAATGTGGCCAGTTTCAGGATTGAACCTGTATCAAAGGAGGATAGTGGTACATACAGTTTTAAGGTTGAAAATGACTTTGGAAGTAGCACCTGTGAAGCTGTTCTGACTGTGCTAGGTTTGTATTGTCACTTGGAAAATTTGCCAATCCAGCAGGGAGGAAATGAAAAAATAATAATCTCTGTTTATGAAAGATAGGCAAGAAGGTAACCAGTGTGTTTTTGGCATTTTTTTTGTGTTGGGCAGATCAATCAATTCCTCCTGCATTTATCAAAAAGCTAACCAAAAAGGACACCATTCTCGGATCTTCTATCCAAATGGAATGCAAAGTTTCTGGGTCACTCCCCATTACTGCAAAATGGTTTAAGGATGGAAAAGAGATAACTGACAGTGCAAAATTTAGAAGCCTGTGCCACGAGAACACTGTGTCACTTGAGATTGCTAATCTAGAACTGGCAGACAGTGCAAATTACACATGCAGTGTCTCTAATGTTGCTGGGAACGATTCTTGCAGTGCCGTCCTGACTGTGAAAGGTTTGAAACTCTTTTACTACTTCTTATTTGTGATAGACTCTGGGAAAATATCTTAAATCTTATGCTAACATAACATTCTTATACCTCTTAATATTAATGCTGAAAATTCAATCTCCAAGCTTACGTCACTAATTGTCTTCGTTCTTAAACATTTCTGATGTAACTGAATATTTCTTTTCTTAAAAACTGCAGAGCCACCAAGCTTCTTAGTAAAGCCTGAAAGCCAGCAAGCCATTCCAGATTCCACGGTGGAGTTTAAGGCCACACTAAAAGGAACGCCACCCTTTACAGTAAAGTGGTTCAAAGAAGACTTAGAACTTGTATCTGGTCCAACTTGTTTCATTGGGATTGAAGGGTCAACTGGATTCTTAACCCTCTATTCAGTGGATAATTCTAGGAGTGGGCACTACACTTGCCACGTTTCAAATGACGTTGGCAGTGATTCTTGCACTACAACATTGATGGTAACAGGTGTGCACTCTTTCTTGTTGTGTTGCAGCTTTCTCGTCTATTTCCTTTCTTTCCTTTTTCCCAGGCACACCTCAGTGATCTTTGATACGCTGTCAAGTGAATTCCCTACCTTGTGTTTGCAACCCACAGTTGTTTGGCTCGTTCTCTCATCTTTTCTTTCCATTATTCATTCAGACCTTCCTGACCTCACTTTTCTGGTTTTTTAGAACCACCCAAGTTTTCTAAGAAGCTAGAGGCGGCAAAAGTAGTCAAGCAGGGTGACTCGGCCCGGCTTGAGTGCAAAGTAAGTGGATCTCCAGAGATGAAAGTAGTGTGGTTCAGAAATGACCATGAAATTGTTGCCAGTGAAAAATTCCGGACATCATTCATTGATTCTGTGGCTGTGCTGGAAATGAATCACCTCAGTATCGATGAGAGTGGTGACTACATCTGTGAAGTTCACAACCCCGCCGGAAAGGCCAGCTGTAGCACCAAAGTCACAGTGAAAGGTTAGCCATCCTCTTGTTCTCGGGCTATATCCTATTTCTCTTGGGTGGTTTTATCCCTTGGAAATCCACAGGATCACAAGATTAATTTGGGGTTTTTTTAGGACTACCTTTTTCTTCATGTCATGTTTGCTTCTTGATGCCCCCTCACTCCATCTGCCAGGGCAGAACAAGAGAGATGTTATTCTTAATGCAGATGAGTGTTCCCCAATTCTATGATTGTCAAAATCCAAGATAGATCATAGTGGGAACTGTTGTATCAAGAAGCTAAAAAGTGAAGCGAAAGAGCAGAGCCAAACTGATCAGTGTCATTTTTACACCCTGTATTTGAGACTACTACCTGCTAAATGAGGCCTGTATCCCCTCTGCCAAGGGCCACCCCTCTGTTTACCCTGTCTATAGAGGACCTAAATGTTCTGAATGCTCACATACCTGCAAGATCATTTCATAATGTGCCTAGAAAATGAGGAAAGTCCTTGACCATTCTATTGATTATCTCAGCAGTCTCATTGTGTAGAAACTGATCTCAGTAAACTGGTTTTGGTCAAATAACTGCAGATTCCTTTCTAAAACTGTTCCTTTCTTCCTTTGTCAGAACCTCCTGTCTTTAGCAGGAAGCCCTCTCCAATTGACATGCTGAGAGGAACTGAGGTTAGCCTGGAATGTGAGATTTCAGGAACACCCCCATTTGATGTTACCTGGTACAAAGACAGGAGGCAAATCCGCAGTAGTAAGAAGTATAAAGTTACAGCCAAAAACTACCATACAAGCGTTCGCATTCTTAATGTTGAAGCTGCAGATGTTGGTGAATATCAGTGCAAAGCACAGAATGACGTAGGAAGTGACAATTGCTTTTGCACTATGAAGCTGAAAGGTAAAGTATTGGTACATATGCCTTCTGAAATGCTCCCAATGGCACTGCATTGCTCTTCTTTACATAAACACTGTACGTTATCACTATAACTACATATTTCTTCTTCAGAACCACCGAAATTCTTGACTAAAATAAACAGTATGACTGTTGTGGTTGGTGAACCAGTGGAGTTACAAGCAAGAGTGGAGGGCTCCCAGCCGATTTCTGTGCAGTGGCTTAAAGACAAAGAAGAAATTATTAGAGAAAGTGAAAACACAAAGATCACATTTATGGAAAATATTGCAACTTTACAACTTGTGCACACAGATAAAAGCAATGCTGGAAAATACATCTGTCAGATCAGAAACGATGCTGGAAGTCGCGAGTGCATGGCTACCTTAACTGTTTTAGGTTGGTAAAAGCACAAGATTATTTTTAAGTTAGGAACTTGGCTATTCAGTGTCAGCTGTATGCTTTGTTTATGCCACTGAGTTCAAAACAATCAAAACAGAGAATCCTTGTGTCCCCAGCAAGCAATAGTCAGGTTCCCTATTTCCAGGTGGCCAGACAGGGGTGAAAGGAACCACAGCCCTCTACACTGTGATGAGATCCAGTTGACTAGATTTCTAAGTCATGTCTTCTGCTCACGCCTGCTTGGAGACAGACAGACAGTTGCATTTCTCTCCTAGGAATTTAAGTGTTTTTACTTCATTTTGGAGAGCACCTGAAATATCCAGTTTAGGGTAGAATAAAGGGTAGAAAAATCAGAGCTGAAAAAACTCCCCAGTCCAACAAATGGAGATATCCTTAATATCAAATGTGTAAGCCTCATTTTTTTAGTGCTATAATACGTATAGGTAGTATTAATCCAATCCTGTTTTCACCAGACATGTTATCCATCTCTCCTTCCAGAGCCTGCAGTCATTGTAGAGAAAGCAGAGCCAATGAGAGTTACTATAGGAGATGCCTGTACTTTGGAGTGCAAAGTGGCAGGCACACCAGAGCTTTCCACTGGGTGGTTCAAGGATGGCAAAGAGCTAACCAGCAGCCAAAAATACAGAATTACTTTCCTCAATAAAGTGGCTACACTTAAAATTATGGATGCAGAAAAGGAAGATGGCGGATTGTACACTTTTGCAGTGCAGAATGATGTGGGGAAAAGCAGTTGCACAGCATCGGTTGATGTTTTAGGTGGGTTGGGTTGCTTGTCTTCTATCTTTTACAAAAACTTTCTTTCAGTCATGTTCTCTTTCTTTTCTACCATTCCTTCCCTCCTTTTTTTCTCTAACCATGGATTTATTATGTTTTCTTATATAGATCGAATCATTCCTCCTTCTTTCACAAGAAAACTAAAGGAAACCCCTTGTGTCCTGGGTTCCTCAGCATTGCTGGAATGCAAAGTGTCGGGTTCACCTCCTATTTCTGTTGCCTGGTTCCAAGATGGACATAAGTTAGTCAGTGGGGAAAAATATCAAATCTCCTTTTCAGATAACCTATGTGTTTTAGAAGTGAATTCACTGAGCAACTCGGATACTGGAACTTATACCTGCAAAGCTACCAACATAGCTGGTGCAGATGAATGCAGTGCTGTATTGACTGTACAAGGTCAGTATATGAGGGTCAGGAAGCTCTCTGAGCTATTCTTTTCTCTTTCTCTGTTGCCTGTGGTCTTTTGTAAATATACTCGGGTGAAATTACTCACTAGAAAATAAAGATTTTGTTTTCTATCTTCACTAGGTGTGTGGAAATGCCAGGGTTATGCTGTAGCAACCTGTCTTATCTCTCTTTTTCTCTTGTGTGTTTAGAACCACCCTCTTTTGAAAGGACACCAGAGCCTCTGGATGTCTTGCCAGGCACAAGCATCACTTTTACATGTGTTATCAGAGGAACCCCTCCTTTTAAGGTGAACTGGTTTAAAGGGGCCAATGAGCTTGTGCCAGGGGACAAGTGCAATATCTACTTCGAGGACTCCATTGTGGAACTTGAGTTATTTGATGTAACTCCTCTCCAAAGTGGAGAGTACACTTGTCTAGTCACTAATGATGCTGGCAGGGCAAATTGCACAACACACCTTACAGTAAAAGGTTTGTAAAGATTTCGTCTCTCTATTTACCTTAAATATTGTTTCCTTCCCTCCGTTTGTCCTGTGATGCTCAACATTTGTGGCTTCTTATCCTTCATTAGAGCCAGCTGTCTTTGTGAAGAAACTGAGCGATCAGTATGTGGAGCCTGGCAAGCCCATCATCTTGGAGGGCACTTACACAGGCAGCCTCCCCATCTCTGTGACATGGAAGAAGAATGGCCATACCATCTCTCAATCTCAAAAGTGTAGCATCACCACCACAGAGAAATCCTGCATCCTAGAAATACTTGACAGCACCAAAGAAGATGCAGGAGAATACACCTGCCATGTTGAAAATGAGGCAGGAAGAGATGTTTGTGAGGCTGTAGTCTCTACCCTAGGTGTGTGCTGCCTTTGCTTCTTTTTCTTGCCTTTTCTTTCAAGTGTATGCTTTCCAAGGCCTGGCACTATAATGAACCTATCTAATTGCTTTTCTTTTTTAGAACCACCCTATTTTGTTACACACTTGGAACCTCTTGAGGTGTCAGTTGGGGATTATACAACATTGCAATGCCATGTTGCTGGAACACCAGAAATCATGGTGTCTTGGTACAAAGGTGATACAAAACTCAGGTCTACTCCCGAGTACAAAGTGTTCTTTAAAGACAATGTTGCTACACTCATTTTCAACAAAGTGGTTAGCAATGACAGTGGAGAATATATCTGCAAGGCAGAAAACAGTGTAGGAACTGCATCTACAAAGGCTCTCTTAACAGTTCAAGGTGATGATTTTTATATTAGCTTGCTACAAATTCTTTTGCTGTCTTGAAACTGTAAAAAAAAATGCTTACTGGGGCATATTTATCCTTTACTTACTTTCTTCTAGAGCGCAAACGACCACCGTCCTTTGCAAGAAAATTAAAGGACATCGAGCACCCTGTTGGTTTACCCCTTAAATTTATGTGTCGACTCAATGGTTCAGAGCCCATTAATGTGACTTGGCATAAAGATGGTGTTATTCTAAGTGATGACGACAATGTGCACACATCCTTTGTAGATAATGTTGCAGTGCTGCATCTGGTGCGAACCGAGATGAATCACACCGGGCAGTATTCCTGCACAGCCACCAATGCTGTGGGCACTGCCACCTCAAGTGCTCGACTCACAGTGGCAGGTGTGTTGGCTTACAAAACTTTTGCCTGGATCATAGGCTTCTCCTTCCCATTTCTGCATGTGATGGTATCTGTGTGTTGGATTAGATTTTTCTCGAGTTATGAGTATTACAATGTGGGTTTTTTTTGTGTTTCTAGAACCCAAGCAAGCACCTGTCTTTGATACCAAACCAGAATCTATTGATGTGCCTTTTGGAGAAAGCGCTGACTTTGAATGCCATGTTACTGGAGCCCAGCCAATGCACATCACCTGGTCCAAGGATGGTCGGGAGATTAGAACTGGAGGAAACTTCAATATTACATTTGTAGGCAACACAGCTCACCTTCGAGTGCTCAGAGTGGGTAAAGGAGACTCTGGCCAATACACTTGCCAAGCTAGTAATGAAGCTGGGAAAGACTTTTGCTCGGCCCAACTCAGTGTCAAAGGTATTAAGATTAAGTCACCTTTGTTGGTGTGTTTTCTTTTTCTTGGACAAAGAGACCTCTTGGTTACTGAATCTCATATTCTGCCCTATCCAGTCTGGAAATATATAGAAAGTAGCTTTCCAGAAGGCAGGCATATACCATGGGGCAACCTTCTCCTAACATACTCCATGACAGTAGAAGCTTTGTGTGCCTGCAAAATCTCTAAAGGGAAAGGTCCCTTTGTGTAGCTCTTTGTATGGAGAGTTGCGCTCACCCTGCTTTTTACTTTGTCATTAGTGCTTGAACTACAGTCACAGTGGTAATCACACACAGTGTTTGCTATATGGAAAATGGTGAAAAAATATAGTTAATAAAACTACCTTATGTTTGTAGGCCAGAATTAGTTACTCTTTCAAATTTGTGAAATATTTCAATTGGAGTTCTGAATTGCTGATTTAATCTAGACTATAAATCACTTAAGTTCTTCATGTAGAAATATGCTTTAAAGATGTGTAAGCAAGTGAAACTATCCTTACCGTGTTTCTGCTGCTCCTGGGGATGAAGGGCTTGTCATATCTTTCAGGCTGGCCTGGGGATATTTTCATTCCTCAAAAGTAATAGCAAAATTTCCCTTGGATGCAGCAATCATCCGTCATGTTGTTCTTACAGCTCCTGCTATTCTGATGCAGCAGGGTCCTGAGTTGGGGGTACATAGTTTTAGTTGTTGTCTTTGCCTTCTTTTCTCCATCTTGCGTCTTTCCTCGAGAGGAAACTCTTGTTGGGGATACAGCCAGCTGCTGTAGCAAGCTTACTTTGTTGTGCCCCAATACTCTTGTCCTCCCCGTAATTCTCGCTCAGCACTGAAGATTTCACACGGCAAGCATGTCACTCTCTACATACTTATTCTGTTCTGCAGAACCTCCAAAGTTCATCAAGAAGCCTGAAGCTTTGCGGTTTGTGAAGCAGGGAGACACAGTTCAACTTGAATGTAAAATCAGTGGCACACCAGAGATCAGAACAGTGTGGTACAAAAATGACCAGGCGCTCCAGATGAGCGACAGGCTCCACATGTCCTTTGTAGACTCCGTGGCAATGCTAACCATCTTGGACACCAACACTGAAGATGCCGGCGATTACATATGTGAAGCCCATAACTCTGCCGGCACAGCCAGCTGCAGCACTTCAGTCACAGTGAAAGGTTAGCAGCGTGGATCCACACACCATCAGAATCCCTGGCTTTCGGGCCTGCTCCCAGCGGCACAGGGAGCTGCTGCTGTGGCAGTTGGTGACCGCTGCAGCAGTGTCTCTCCAGCCGCTCTCACATTCGAACACTGCTGTGTTTAAGCTAGGGAGACCAGGCAGGACATGGGGGTGGGTGTTCAGCACTGTTCAGCTGTTCCCTTGTCTCCCCATTTAAGTCAATTGCAAGCTGAATAAGGCAAGCTTGTCAGGTCACAAGGGAAGCATGGACTAGATGGAGCACCAGCCATGGTGAGGGATCTAGGCATACATCGTGACCATTGCTCTGCCTCCTCTTTATACACAGTGATCCTGGCAGGAATGAAATTTAAGACGGAAGAGGAGGCTGCGTTGCTGAGCCTCACTGATGGTAGCTTGCATGACTGGGAAGAGGCAGGGAAAGCTGGAATGTGGTCCTGGAGAGAGGGGAGAGTGTTTTTGGGGGAGGGGCACTTGGCACTGACTCCAAACAGGTGCAGAAGTGTCACATTTTCTGCCCTTGGGACTCTGAGACCTGGGATGGCTTGCTGGGAGATGACAGGGGCTCAGCATTTTTTAGAGATGAGGCCACATACTTGGAAGCTAAACATGGGTTTACAAGAATAAGTGTAGGCTCCCTTCCTGAATACGTTGCCTTCTGCTACTATCCAGAAACCCATCCAGGAAAGGAGGCTTACACATTATGATGTGATTCTTTTTTTATAGAACCACCTGTTTTTAGCAAGGTGCCGAGCCCTGTGGACACACTTAAAGGCTCAGATGTTATCCTTCAGTGTGAGATAGCGGGCACTCCACCCTTTGAGGTGGCTTGGTTCAAGGATCGAAGGCAGGTCAGGAGCAGCAAGAAGTTCAAGGTGACAGCAAAGCACTCCGTTGCCAGTCTTCATATTCTCAATCTGGAATCTCAAGATACTGGAGAATATCAATGCAAAGCTATGAATGAGGTGGGAAGCGACACTTGCACCTGCCCAGTGAAATTCAAAGGTTTGTATGCTAGAGAATCAACAGCATCACCACTCTCTTTTCTTGATCTCCTGGCTGTCCCTCTTCCAAGCAGCATGCAAGATTAACCCTTCTCTGCCTCCTTGTTTTTGCTATCAGAACCCCCACGATTTGCCAAGAAGCTGAGTGACACTGCAATCTTCATCGGGGAGCCAACAGCCCTGCAGGCGGTGGTGGAAGGATCCCCACCAATTTCTGTTGTCTGGCTCAAGGACAAGGGTGAAGTTATTAGAGAGAGTGAAAATGTCCAAATGTGGTTTATGGACAACATTGCAACTCTTGAGATTGCCAGTGCAGAGGGGGCTGATGTTGGGAAGTACATCTGCCAGATCAAAAATGATGCTGGCATGCGGGAGTGCTCTGCCTTTTTACAAGTCCTAGGTGGGTATAGCCTGCTTCACAGGTACTACGTCTTACATTTAGCACAATTGCCTCTACCGGGCTTTGTTTTCTGCTTTTATCTTGTGCTCACCTGTTTGTGGGTAGATTTCCTTGTGACACACTGACCCTTCCCTTCCTATTTCAGAACCAGCAGTCATCTTAGAGAAGACTGAGCCAATCACAGTAATGGCTGGTAATCCTTTTACCTTGGAGTGTAAAGTAGGAGGAACACCTGAACTTATCACTAAGTGGTACAAAGACGGAAGAGAATTAAGGAGTGACCGCAAATACCAAATTACCTTTTTCAACAATATATCCACTTTGAAAGTCTTTTCTGCAGACAGGGGAGACGGGGGCTTGTATACTTTTGAGGTGCACAATGAGGTGGGGGACAGCAGTTGCACTTCTTCAGTTAATGTTTCAGGTCAGCTCTATGTCTATGTTGTTCATACTTCTCTTTAAAAGAAGCTTTTTTCCCCCCCTTTTCCTATCCCCTTAAAAAAACCCCACTCAACACTTTTCCTCTTGTTCTTCTGTCCTGTCCTATTTAGATCGTCTTGTTCCTCCTTCATTCTCACGAAAACTGAAGGAAACAAAAGGGGTACTGGGATCCTCAGTGCTTCTGGAGTGCAAAGTATCTGGCACATCTCCCATATCTGTGGCCTGGTTTCAGGATGGGAATGAGATTGTTAGTGGAGAAAAATATGAAATCTCATTCTTGGATAATGTTTGTGCTTTGAAACTGAATGCCCTGGATGTCACAGATTCGGGGCCATATACCTGTGTGGCAGCCAACGTGGCAGGATCTGATGAATGCAGTGCTTTCTTGACTGTACAAGGTCAGTGGAAGGATACTACAGTCCCTTCAACAAAATTCTTCTTTCCTGTACTCTTTCTTCCCTCTGGTTTTCCATGGCTTCTTTTTCTTTTATTTTCTTTTCCTTTTTTTTTTCTTTTCTTTTCTTTTTTTTTCCTGTTTTCTCCCTCTTTCTCTCTTTTTTTGGACTCCACCTGCCAACCTGCTCCAGTATTCCTCCCCCACAGACACAATCTTATTAACATCTTTCTCCATTTCTTTGCATGATCCTTAGAACCACCTTCTTTTGTGAAGACACCTGATCCCCAGGAAGTTTTGCCTGGATCAAGCGTGACGTTCACCAGCTACATCAAGGGTAGTACTCCCTTCAAAGTGACCTGGTTCCGAGGCATCAGGGAGCTGGTGCCAGACAGCAACTGCTCCATCTCTCTCGATGAGTCTGCGGCACAACTGCAGCTCTACAACGTGGAACCAGGCCACAGTGGGGACTATGCCTGCGTGGTCACAAATGATGCTGGCAGTGCCTCATGCACAACCCAACTCTTTGTGAAAGGTGTGTTTGTGCGTGTGTGTGTTATACACAGGTATCTCCCTTCACACTCTTCCTGCAGCCCTGCCACATCTGTCCCTCTCACTACTGATCTATGCCTCCCCACAGAGCCTGCAGTCTTTGTGAAGAAATTAAGTGATTTCAGTGTGGAGCAGGGGAAGTCCATTGTGCTGGAAAGCAGCTACATAGGCACCCCTCCCATATCTGTCACCTGGAAAAGAAATGGTATGCCCATTGCTCAGTCTCCACGCTGCAGTGTTACAACTACTGAGAAATCTGGGATTCTTGAAATCTTCAACAGCACCAAGAGCGATGAAGGCGAATACACCTGTGAGGTGGCAAATGAGGCAGGCGGGGATGTTTGCTACAGCCTTGTATCCATCTTAGGTACACATCACCCCTCATTCCCCATAGGCACTCCAGTAATGTTGTCTCTGCTCACCATTCTCTCTCCTTCCCTAGAACCACCCTATTTTGTCACACACCTGGACCGTGTGGAGGTGAAGGTTGGCGAGCCCTTGATCTTGAAATGCCAGATTGGTGGTGCACCAGAAATCAAGGTGTCCTGGTACAAAGATGACACCAAGCTCAGATCAACACAGGCTTACAAAATGCACTTCAAGAATAATGTGGCAACGTTGGCATTCTCCACGGTGGAGGACAGTGACATTGGAGAATATATCTGCAAAGCAGAAAATAGCGTTGGCTTCGCCACCTCCACAGCTTTGCTTGTTGTTAAAGGTGATGGGCCAAGGGCCACTCTTTCCTGGGGTAGTTTGTAGGAACTCTTTGTTGTCTACAGAAAGGGGTTCTTATTAATTTCAGAATTAGTTAATTCTAGATTGACAGGGTGGCTTGCTACTTATAGTGGTGATTATTATTGTTTTGCAGAACGCCAGCTTCCCCCTACATTTGTGAGAAAACTGAAAGATATTCAGGAGGCGGTTGGTGCCCCAGTGACGTTTGATTGCCGCATAAATGGCTCAGAGCCTATCCAGGTGTCTTGGTACAAGGATGGGGTTCTGTTAAGTGACAGTGATAATGTGCAATCAGCCTTCTTGAACAATGTTGCAACTCTCCAGATCCTGGAAACTAGTATGGCTTACTGCGGCCAATATACTTGCTCAGCCCAAAACGCTCTGGGAACTGCGTCTTCCAGCGCCAAACTTCTCCTTACAGGTTTGTAGCTCGCACTTAAACAAAGATCTTTTGTATGTCTTTGCTCTTTTATTTCTTCATCCTTTTCCCCACTCTGCCCATTGTATAGTGGCCAGAGAGCATGGGCATGGCATGGTGCATTTTGTGTTGAGAAGGACTTGGTGTTGAACTCCGCCGTGCTTTCCTCTTTGCAGAACATTTACAACCCCCCTTCTTTGACATCAAGCCAGTATCTATTGATGTGGCATTAGGGGAAAGTGCAACCTTTAAATGTCACGTGACTGGCTCTGCTCCCATGAGGATTACTTGGACCAGAGACAACAGAGAGATCCGCCCAGGTGGCAACTACAAGATGACACTGGTGGAAAACACAGCCAGGTTGACAGTCCTAAAAGTTGGTAAAGGGGATGCTGGACTCTACACATGTACTGCCAGCAACAGTGTTGGAAAGGATGCGTGCGCAGCTCAGCTGGCTGTACAAGGTATTGCTGTGAGCTTTAGAGTTCATTAGGATTTTCTTTGCAAGGCAGACACCTGGAAAACAAAGCTATGAATGGAGACATGTGTGAGACTAACAACCTTTACAAGAGGTTACAATGAGATGTCTTATTTCATTTAAATATTATTGTAATATTTAAATGCTTATTCTTCTTTATTCTGGTCTGGTATAGTGTGTGTGATTTGTCTTATCAAAGGGATTCTTCCATTAAAATGTTAACTCTGACTTAGTACCCTGTTGCAGCTTTAGGAATGGCCCTATTGGCCAGAAAAATCTGTCTTCCTTAAAGTCTTTATCCAGCAGTGACATCCACTAAACTGTCCAGGGGAGGGAAAGGTAACTGAAAGAAACTCAGTTCACTTATGAGACATATATAATTTTACTGGGTATTTACTGGGTAGGTCCTGAAAATAGTTTTATTCTTTCACAGACTGAAAGCTGTTACAGAAAGCAAAATTGGAGGATCTGAGGGCAGACTTGGTGACAAATAACAATTCTGCCAACACTTCACTTCTCTACGTAGTCTGTGGATCTTAAACATTTCAATGATCTAAATTTATGACCGGATCAAACTGTTTTGATACAAGTGACACTTGTATATTAGTGTAATTTCCTCAGTGTAGGTGGGGATATTGGATTTATTTATAGCTGTTCCGGATATCTCATTCTTACTGATTGATTTTATGAAAGAACAAATGTAGAATCACTACTTAAATTATGTATGAGTTCAAATGTCCCTGTTTGGTTTAGTGTTGGCTTTTTTTTTTTCCCTCTGTATGAGTTTGGGAGAAAACAAACAAAAAACAACAAAAGTATTTGAAGAGTAAACACTTTGACTTTTACTCTCTAAGACAAACAACACAAGAAGCTGAACTACCACTGGCAAGATTTTGTAATAATTGGTTATCAAATGTATTATGTATATGTAGAGTATATTCTATCCATATGGATTTTTCTTCGTGGGAGTGGGGAGAGTACAACAGAGTGAATTACCTGTGAATTTAGTGGCAGGGATAGATGCTGTTATTCTTGACTTACAAAAAGCATTGAAAGACTGTAGCAAGAAATCTAACCTCTTTAAAAGACTTAAAGCTTGCTTCCACCAGAATCACAATTCTGTTTATTATTAGTTATAACACTAATAGGTTTATTTGACTGAAGTTACGATTCATAAACGATCCCGACAGACCTTATTTGTTTTCTTACTCTTCAACTCTTAATTCATAAAATACTGAAATGATTTTTTTCCCTGGGATTATTATTTTCTTTTTTGATCCTAAACTTACACTGGCACTCACTTCAGTCCTTTAGAATTTGTACAGTTTCCCCAAGCCTGTAAAATTATTGATGTTCATTGTCAGCCAGTTTCCACAGAACTTGGAAGGGCAAGATATTGGTGTGCATTGACTTGTCTGTGTTTAGCTTGAGCAGATGCTGGCTCACTTCTATGACACAGTGCCTTTTCTTTGTAGAATTAAGATCTTTTGTTCAACTGGCCTTGAAAATCTCCCAGTTTTTTTATTAACTTTCCCACATTAACATCTAATGTTCCCAATCTGCAGTTTTAACTACTTCTGTAGGTTCTAAAACATGCTTTACATCTAAGCACATACCTTACTAACTTGTATATCTTCAGTTTTGCGAAGGAACGGCATTAGAGTGTGACTACGCAGCAGCTGTTTGTTAGTATGCAGATAGATAATCAACTCTTTGACAAAGATAGTAAATTCCTAAGGTTCCAACTGCCCTTGTCTTTACAAGTCATCACATCTATTTTTAGAAACTCTAAGGAAGTTTTGTTACTAACAACATACTATGTTCTGCAAATGCCCCACAGGTTGAAATAACCCACAATAAAATAGATATTCTTCCTACACTTTACGGACAAATGCACAAAGAGGCACTTCATCCTGTTTTGCAGACAGATTTGTTTGTTGTGCCCACGTTACCACCTCTTGGTTTCACTAGTTATATCTTTGATCAATGAGCATTCAGTCTTGTGATTCTGAATCATCCGTATGGTACTTTTGATGAAAAGTGCCAAACCTCCACGCCTTTCTCTCCTTATAGAATAAAATGTAACTATCCAGTTTAATTTTCAGTCACAGGACCTTTAACAGCAATGTCTGTGATACAACCCTCTCATAATTCTTCTCAGTATGATTATTTTAGACCTCTTCTGTTTACCACTTAAGCCCCTTGACTTTTATTCCTTATATGCACCTTTATGTTTGGCTTTGCAATAAATGTGTGAAGGGTTATAATGCAGATACATTTATTGACTATATCAATTGTTAATGACAGATTAAGATATAAAGCAGTTGCTATAGTGCTCAGCATAAATGTTCTTAATGTTTCTTGGCTGAACAGTTTGGATTCTTGCAATTCCATCAGACATTTTGATTGCTCATGTATTGCAAGAGGATATTACTTAAAGAAAACCACAGCAGCTAATCTGTACTGAATACAAAGAAGGAGAAGTAGTGGGACAATAAATTAAGGAGAAACTAACCAAAACACAGATATAGAACTTGTTTCCTTCCTAAGAAGGAAGGATCTTGGACCAACTTGAAATTATCTAAAAGAAAATTTTTAGTGATTGCAAAATTAGAATGTCTGCATAAGTCCCTAAAGTTCACATTTGTTGTTATGTATTTCCCTGCTTATTGAAAGAATTAGCCCAGTTTAAAGAATCATCTCCCCTTTCTGGCTTTCCAGAACCGCCAAGATTTATTAAGAAACTAGACTCCTCAAGACTTGTGAAACAGCATGATTCCACTAAGTATGAATGCAAAATAGGTGGATCTCCAGAAATCAAAGTCACCTGGTACAAAGGTGAAACTGAGATCCAACCCAGTGAAAAATACAGAATGTCCTTTGTGGATTCAGTGGCAGTCATTGAAATGCACAACCTCAGTGTTGAAGACAGTGGTGACTACACTTGTGAAGCTCAGAATCCGGCGGGTAGTGCAAGCACCAGTACCTCACTAAAAGTAAAAGGTCAGAATCACTGATCTTTCCTTGCCTTTCTTTCTGTATGAGTCGTCCTTTGTGGAAAAGCTGTTAAATCCCACCCTCTTTAGTCAGAGAGGCCAAAGCCTGTCTGAATAGATGCCACCTCTCTTATCTGTTTGTTACACTGTGGGAAATCTTTCTTATTTATGGTTTGTCTTTGCTGCTCTGCATTAAAGTGGGCTTTTGAATAGTCCATCGTCTTTAATCTCCTTTGCTCAAATAACACAAACTTTAAACCTTCTTTTTTTTTTCTTTTTTTTTCAGCACCCCCCATTTTTATCAAGAAGCCCCATTCAGTCCAGACCTTGAAAGGGTCTGATATTCACCTGGAATGTGAGCTTCAGGGCACTGCCCCATTCCAGATTTCATGGTATAAGGACAAACGCGAAATTCGGAGCAGCAAGAAGTATAAAGTCATGTCTGAGAACTACCTAGCTAGTATTCACATTCTCAGTGTGGATACTGCAGATGTTGGTGAATATCACTGTAAAGCCGTAAATGATGTGGGAAGTGACTCCTGTATTGGCTCTGTAACACTAAGAGGTTTGTATAAAGATTGGCTGCTTCTTGGCATTTCATTGTTCATGTCACTCTCCTACTTTTCTGCTCCTGGAGTGTTTTTTACTGTTACATATCTTCTCTTAAATAGCACCACCAACCTTTGCGAAGAAGCTGAGTGATCTCACTGTCGTAGTTGGAGAGTCAATTGAACTGCAGGCTGCAGTAGAAGGATCACAGCCCATTTCTGTTCTGTGGTTAAAAGACAAAGGGGAAATCATCAGAGAAAGTGATAATCTTTGGATCTCCTATTCAGAAAACATTGCAACTATGCGGATTGGAAATGCAGAACCAGCCAATGCTGGGAAATATATTTGTCAAATAAAAAATGATGCTGGATTTCAGGAGTGCTTTGCCACACTGACAGTGCTAGGTTGGTAGCATGGGATAAAAAACACAATGTGTTTTAAGATGCTTTAAAATTTCAAATTTTATAATACTAATAAATTTTAAATTGTTGTTTTTAAAACTGTGACTTACATCTCATTGCAGAACCTGCAATCATTGTAGAGAAGCCAGGCCCAGTCAAAGTTACAGCTGGAGACTCTTGTACTCTGGAATGCACAGTAGACGGCACACCAGAGCTTACTGCTAGGTGGTTTAAGGATGGGAATGAACTGTCCACTGACCATAAATATAAAATTAGTTTCTTCAACAAAGTATCTGGTCTTAAGATCCTCAATGCAGGACTAGAAGACAGTGGAGAATATACTTTTGAGGTGAAAAACAGTGTTGGTAAAAGCAGCTGCACAGCTTCAGTGCATGTTTCAGGTTAGTTGACTACTCTTTTTGAGTAACGTCTGATCCTATCATTCTTTTACAAAGCCTCTAGATAGCAAACTGTTTCTCATGAGTGGCAGCCTCAGAGACTCATTGCTTATATAATCTTAGGAGCATTTGTCATGGCACTTTGACAGGCATCAGAATAGCTGCCTACCTAACCTCTGAGGGGCAGGAGTCATTGCAGGGGCTCGATTTCTTCAGCTTTAATCTACATGTCTTCTTGGACAGCTAGCGCAATATTGTTGCTTAAGAAAATGACTTCAAAACAAAAAGGTGTTATTCAAAAACTATGAATGAAAACTCTGGTATATCCTTAACCATCAATTATTTAGGTGTGTAGGAGTAGAGCGTTAAAGCAGGCATATCAAAATAAAGTTAACTGATTTATTATGCATGGGGAACTTTTAACATTTTAAGCTCCTGTATGGTAATTTTTTATTATTTTTTTTAAACAAATGCAGATCGTATCATACCTCCTTCTTTCACAAGAAAACTGAAAGAAACTTGTGGTCAGCTGGGTTCTTCTGCTGTACTGGAGTGCAAAGTTTACGGGTCACCACCTATTCTGGTTTCCTGGTTTCATGATGGACAGGAGATCACCAGTGGAGACAAGTATCAGGCTACCCTTACAGATAATACCTGTTCTTTGAAAGTGAATGGTCTTCAGGAATCTGATATGGGAACTTATTTGTGTACAGCTACTAATGTAGCTGGGTCTGATGAATGCAGTGCATTTTTGAGTGTTAGAGGTTAGTATCAATAGGAAGCCAGAGTCAGAGGCAAATATATTTTCAAAAAGACTTCAGTCTTTGCTTTGTTACATATTTCTGGTTTCTATGCTCTTCATCAGAAATTCAAAAGTACTTCTCTGTCTCTCTAATTTTCTTGCTTAGAACCACCATCTTTTGTGAAGAAACCTGAACCACTGAATGTTTTATCTGGAGCAAACATAACCTTTACCAGTATCGTAAAAGGCTCCTCTCCATTGGAAGTTAAATGGTTTAGAGGTAGTGTTGAACTAGTACCGGGACACAGGTGCAATATCACCTTGCAAGATTCAATTGCAGAATTGGAGCTGTTTGATGTAAATCCACTTCAGAGTGGAGACTACACCTGCCAAGTCTCTAATGAGGCAGGGAAAATTTCTTGCACAACACATCTTTTTGTCAAAGGTTTGTCCAGACTACTATTTCTTACACTTCTTATGCTTCTGAAAAATGTTCTCTTGGCTTTATTTAATTTCTTTTCTTCCCCTTGCTCATTATAGAACCAGCCAAATTTGTGAAGAAGGTGAACGATTTAAGTGTAGAGAAAGGGAAAAATTTAATCTTGGAATGCACATATACGGGTACTCCACCAATTTCAGTGACATGGAAGAAAAATGGAATAAAAATAACTCACTCTGAAAAGTGCAGCATCACCACTACCGAAACATCTGCCATACTGGAAATCTCTAATAGCAAACTAGAAGATCAGGGGCAATATTCTTGTCATATTGAAAATGACTCTGGACAAGATAATTGTCATGGTGCAATCACAATACTAGGTGCGTCAAGCCACCATCACTTCATCAAGTATTATTCGAACTACTAACGGTTATTGTGCAATACCTTTTTATGCTAATGGTGTGTGTTTGTTCTTCAGAACCACCTTACTTCATTAAACCCTTGGAGCCAGTGCAGGTGACTGTTGGGGATTCTGCATCCTTACAGTGCCAGGTTGCTGGAACACCAGAAATGATTGTATCATGGTACAAAGGCGATACAAAGCTGAGAGGAACTGCTACCATGAAAATGCACTTTAAGAACCAAATTGCCACTCTGGTTTTCAGCCAGGTAGACAGTAGTGACAGTGGGGACTACATCTGCAAAGTAGAAAATACTGTTGGGGAAGCTGCTTCATCATCTTTGCTGACAGTTCAAGGTGAATATTTCATTTTAAAAAACAGGAAAACGGCCTATTTTTCTTAAGTGTGCTTTGCTATTTCAAAAAACAAGGATTATCTTTTCCCTTTTAAACACTTAGCTGTTTCTTGACATGTAAGATGTCTTGTGGCACTGTCTTCTTTTAACAAAGGCCTACCAGTAAAACCAGTTGAAATATGGCTCTTACACACCACAGCTCTTCTGATACAAGCATCGGCATCTTCCTTCCCCATTCAGGATATTGCTTTGGTTGTTTACATCATTAGCAGTCCCGAGGATTGAACAGTCTTACTGCGTGTTACTGGGGGCAGAATGGTTATGTTTTCTTGCAGCCATATGCACAGTGCTCTTTTCATATTGGGTTCCAAACAAATGATGTGCTGAATAACTTTTTTAATCAGAAGTTATAAGCAAAAATCCAGCATATTCTTCAGTGTACTAGGCAGTGATAATCCGCGAGTACAATAGGTGCGTAACTTCTGAAAATTCTCACTGTACAATACCTGTTTTCTTACAGACCGTAAATTGCCTCCTTCTTTTACACGAAAATTAAGAGATGTTCATGAAACTGCTGGCTTACCAGTTACATTTGATTGCGGCATTGCTGGTTCAGAACCTATTGAAGTATCTTGGTTTAAAGATGGTGCACGTGTGAAAGAGGACTACAATATTCACACATCCTTCATAGATAATGTAGCAACTCTCCAGATTTTGAAGACAGATAGGACCCTTATTGGGCAATATACCTGCACAGCTACCAATGCGATTGGGAGTGCTTCTTCTAGTGGCAGGCTTGTCCTTACAGGTTGGTGGGCCATGAAATATTTAATGGAAATATCTTAAAATTCACTTTTGCTTCACATATGAATTTAATACTGTACCAATAATGTTTTTGATTCACCAAGGTTTAAAGCAAATCAAGATTTTAAAGTGATGCCTTTTTATTTCTTTCACTCTTCAGAAGGGAAGACTCCTCCATTCTTTGACATCCCAATTGCACCTGCGGATGGTATTATTGGAGAAAGTGTTGACTTTGAGTGTCACGTTTCGGGAACACAGCCTATTAGAGTCACTTGGGCAAAAGATAACCAAGAGATTAGAACAGGAAAAAACTATCAGATCAGCTATGTAGACAACACAGCCCACTTGACTATCTTGAGAGTTGACAGGGGAGACTCTGGAAAGTATACATGCTATGCTAGCAATGAAGTTGGAAAGGACACTTGCACAGCTCAACTGACTGTTAAAGGTACTGAACAGATTACACATTATGTGTATATATTTGTTCCCTTAATTGTAAAGGAAGGTAGCCTTATTGCTGCAAGACAGATTTTAGAAAAACTTCTGAGATAAAGCTTGAAAGTACCTGTCTGCAGATACCCATGAATTTCTTAAGAGTCACTAACAATGTAAAGAGAAATGAAAGATTTTCTTTGGCCTAGTTTCTTTATAGGCTTTCGCCTATTTCTTTCTTGAGAACTCAACGCGCATCTTGGTGTTTTTTAAATGACTTCTGCTTAAATCAATGTAAGAAGATTTTATTTTTTTTTCAAGTGACAGTTAAGAACAAGGCACCTGCTGCTTATCTTGGCATACTTTCACTTAAAAAAAATCCTATTTAAATGACAGCAAATATCAATTCCCCAATGTTCATTTCTTTCTTGAAACATTTTCTTTACATTTTTTATTTAAGTTTTGTTTTATAGAATTTGAATAATATGTTCTTTTTTTTACAGAACGAAAAACTCCACCTACTTTTACGAAGAAGCTGTCTGAAGCAGTAGAAGAAACAGAAGGGAATGAACTCAAACTTGAGGGCCGTGTTTCCGGGTCTCAGCCCTTGACTGTTGCTTGGTATAAAAACAATCAGGAAGTTCAGTCAAGTCCTCGTTGTGAAATATCTTTCAAAAACAATACCTTACTTTTGCATATAAAGAGCATAGAACAATCAGATGCTGGTTTATATACCTGTAAAGTGTCCAATGAAGCAGGAAGCGTGTTGTGTACATCTTCTGTTGTTATTAGAGGTTAGTTGAAGTCTTATTTTTCTTTGTTTCTTACTTTTTTTTGTTGTTGCATGTTAGCTGCAAATATACAGCTTCTATCTTATGAGCTGGTTTTACTTACCTTAACAGCAATGATTTTTCCTGATACAGACAAGATAAAACCAAGTTAAACCAAAAAATCAAGGAATTCTTTTAATTTTGTGACTAGAATATAAAATATTTTTCAGGGAGGTACTTCTTTTTCACTACGTGCTACAACTGCTGAAAAGTGAACTTTGTAAACTGTGTGTGAGATTTCTGTTGAAATTTTAATCATTCTCTTTTCATGGAATAACAGTTTTTCTGTGCAATTATGTCTAAGCTTGGGCAGCCTTGACAGTGTGTTGTGGCAGACTGGAACTTCATTATAATACTCTTGCAGGAGATATAGCATATTTGTTTCTTTCAAGGTGCTTATATAGTTTTGCAGCCTAATAATAGTGCTTTAGTTATGCTGCTTTTCGCATGTGTACAAATGCACTTGTTGCATGGAGAAATGCTATTTTGTGCATGTTTGCATAGAAACATACTCTCTTGATATCTATTCCATTTTCTAAAACTGATTGACATTCTCAGACTTGTGTTTATCCTCCTTCATTCCTTTCTATTGTCTTCTTAAGAATCCCATGTATCTCTTTTTCTTTTGCATTCTCAATCATACTTTCCTTCCTTGAGTATTTACTCAAGCATTTTCATATTTCAGAACCTCAAAAGCCTCCAGTTTTTGACCAACCTCTTCAGCCAGCAGCAGCAGAGGAAGGTGATACCCTACAGCTCAGCTGCCACGTCCAAGGATCGCAGCCAATCCGGATTCAGTGGCTGAAGGCAGGGAGAGAAATAAGAGCTTCAGACAGATGCAACTTCAGCTTTGCTAATGGAGTAGCCTTTCTGGAACTTTCTGCAGTTACCAAATCAGATTCAGGAGAATATGTATGCAAAGCTTCAAATGCAGCTGGTGCTGATACTTGCAAATCTAAAGTGACAGTTAAAGGTAGAGTAACACAGAGAAAATCAAGGCATATGATAAAAATTTAAAGCAAAATCCCATCCTGCTTCATTTTCTGTGGAACAAAAATATTAATAACTTAATGGCAAACATTTTGTATCTTTAGTTCTTCGCAAAACTGCAATCTGTAAAGACAGCATATTTAACAATAATTTGTATATACGTAGTGACATAAACAGTGGGAGATCAGTGTCAAATCAATAGCATATGCTTAACAAAAAGATTAAGAATTTAGTTTCTAAATCTAAACACCAAATTTAAGAAAATTGCAAGCTGAGTGAAATTACTTGGATATGCATATTTTATGGGAAGGATTGGAATAACAGTGTTTTATTAAAGGAAAATACAGAAGGAACTTGATTGAGTGTGTGGCCTTAGAAGCTAATTGCTTCAGAGCTGTTACAACTCTAAGACATTTTGACTTTTTAGCTGAAAGTAAATATTGTCTGAGCATGAGTCCTTCTATGTAGGTCTTGTCTTATCATTGTAAGAGTTCAGTAACAAGTAGAAATCATATCTTTTTCACTACATGGGTAGCCTCAAGGCTAAGAACTCGTCAAAAGAAAAAATAAACTAACAAATCACTGATAAAAAAATGCAATTATCTCAGAGGGTGAAATTTCCAGAAATAGAGAGAGAAGAGAATACCTCACTAAAAACCAATCAATTTTAGAAAATGAGGCTTCTTGTTTGCATATCCATCAATTAATTTGCATCCATGCAGAATATAAATGACCTGGCTGAAGTAAAGGAACAGCAAAATACAACCTGAAGTGTTCAGTTTACTCTGGAAAATAACATACAAGTTAATTAAGATAATATGAAAGTATTTTGCATTTTTATTTCTTGCACAATATTTTGTTCCATCTCTTTAATTAATTCTTTTTTTAAAATTCCTTCAGAAGCACCATAACGCATGAACATAAACTATTACATCAAGCCATCTATTTCAATTGTTTGACTCTATTTTTTAGAAAAACCAGCAGCTGCACCAGCAGCTAAGAAAGCAGAAGTGGAAGGAAAACTTTATTTTGTGTCAGAGCCTCAGAGTATCAAAGTCATGGAAAGTAAGGACTCTTTTCAAAAAAGTACAATGTCTTCTATTTGCCTACATGTTTTGTTTGAGATTATGTCCTGTTGGAAAGACTTAGCTTCCTCATTTGCATCTTTCCGCAGAGAGTGTAGCAACATTTATTGCAAAAGTTGGAGGAGACCCAATCCCAAATGTTAAATGGATGAAGGGAAAATGGAGGCAACTCAACCAGGGAGGTCGCATTATAATCCAGCAGAGAGGAGACGAAGCCAAACTAGAAATAAAGGATGCAATAAAAACGGATTCTGGCATGTACAAATGTGTAGCTTTTAACCAACATGGTGAAATTGAGAGGAGTGTAAATCTACAAGTTGAAGAAAGAAAGAAAGAAGTTGTTGAAGGGGATCTGAGGGCAAAACTAAAAAGGTATATGGAAAGATTTTAGATTAATTTGCCATCAACACAGAAGAAAATTTTTTATTATCTATCTCAGATGAAGATATAATTTTTTAACATTAATTAAATATGAATAATTATATTAAAAATATAAGCACTCAAATAGAGTAAGCTAAAGGATTCTGCTGCAGAGGACAGCTCTAGGCAGATCCATTTTTTCAGTGAACAGCTTTCTAGGGATGAAGCATTGTATACTTAACTTATGTCATTCATTTGAATAGCACTCCGACAAAAAAGAAAGAAGAAGAAGAACAACCTATTGATATCTTGGAACTTCTCAAAAATGTAGATCCCAAAGAATATGAGAAATATGCTCGCATGTATGGCATTACAGATTTCCGCGGCCTCCTGCAAGCCTTTGAGTTACTAAAGCAAACCCAAGCAGAAGAAAGCCATAGACTGGTAAGACATAATGTGACTGCAACTTTGTCTTTGTTAGGAATAACACAGTTCTTTTGAACAGACTTGGTGTCCACACTCTGATGTTACTGTGTGTGCAGGAATTTCTGGTTTCTCTTTAGATCTTTTACTGACATTTCTCAATTATGCTTAAACCCAAGAAGAGTGAATGGGCCTTCTGGCCAACTATGTTCTGTCTTCGCAATTTGCCTCCAATTTTTAAGACGAGAAGATACACTAGTTACAGTACAGTTACAGAAAAATTGATGTAGGAATGTATCCTGCCTCTTTACAGGAAATTGAGCTTACAGAAAAAGCTCGAAGAGAAGATCAGGAGTTTGATGAACTTGTAGCTTTTATTCAGCAACGACTCACACAGACAGAGGTAACATATTTTTGGACTGATTTGTGAAATATTCAAACACATAACAGAGAACTTGAAACTAATTTAAACTAATATTTTACAGCCCATTACTCTGATCAAAGACATTGAAAATCAGACAGTTTTAACAGATGAGGATGCTATCTTTGAATGTGAGATTAAAATTAACTATCCAGAAATTAAACTGTCATGGTACAAGGGAACCCAGAAATTGGACTCCAGTGACAAATATGAAATTAGAATTGAAGGTGATCGCCACATACTGAGAATCAGGAACTGCCAACTTGAAGATCAGGGAAATTTCAGAATAGTGTGTGGACCACACATTGCCAGTGCCAGGCTAACTGTGATCGGTAAGTGCACTTTTGAAGTATATATTTGAATTAATTTACACTTTAATTATTCTCTTGTCTGATGTCTGCTAAAATGTATGTTTTAACACACTAATAGAACCTGCAGTTGAACGGCATCTTCATGACACTACTTTCAAGGAAGGAAACACATGTACGCTGTCTTGTCAGTTCTCTATCCCAAATGCCAAGTCTCAGTGGTATAGAAATGGGAGACCCATTAAGATAGGAGGGAGATATTCAACACAAGTCTCTGACAAACTACACAAACTCATCATCAAGGATGTTAGAACAGAAGACCAGGGACAATATACCTGCAAGCTTGACAATCTAGAAACAACTGCAGATCTGGCCATCGAAGGTTTGTAAACCGATACAGAATCTCTTTATTACAGTATCAGTAAACAATTTATGGATGTTCCATTAACAAAACAAATGTAAATAAAAGGAATTTCTTAAAGAGATATTCTCAAACTTGAAATTGGACTAAATGAGAAATTTTGCTGCCCTTTCTCTTTGAACAATATGTGACATACTTGTGTAAATTAGTATTTTTTAACTAAATCATCATTACTAATGTCTTCTGTCCCTCAAACAAACTGAGTCATACTTGCTTTTATATCTTTTTCTCTGATACTCTTATATTGGTTTTCCTCTTTTTCTTAATTATTCTTCATCTTCAATTTCCTTAATGGCTTCTCTTGTATAATTTATCTGCACGGCAATCTTGTTATAATTGTACTCTTATGTCTTCTGATCTTCATTCTTACATAGAAAACTTCACAGAAGATGGAATTCCTTTCTCTTACTCTACTTTTTCAAGATCTTTTGTTATTATCTCTTATTATGATGTAGCTGTTATTATGAAAACAATACAGTACAGGAATTAGATAAGCTAAATGGCCCGGTGGTGCATAACGATTGATATATTTTTTTGTTTCTAAACACAGCGGAACCAATTCAGTTCACAAAGAGCATACAGAACATTGTAGTGAGTGAACACCAGTCTGCAACCTTTGAGTGCGAGGTGTCTTTTGATGATGCAGTTGTGACATGGTATAAAGGCCCCACTGAACTGACAGAGAGTCCCAAGTACAGCTTCAGAAGTGAAGGTCGCTGTCATTATATGACTATTCACAATGTCACTGCAGAAGATGAAGGTAAAAATGCATGGAATGTTTGTGCTCATGCCATTCTTTTATCTGATTCTATTGTCTGTGTATTTAATGATAAAGGCATATAAATTTAAACATTCTTGGCTATTGTAGGTGTATACTCTGTAATTGCTCGCCTTGAACCAAGAGGAGAAGCAAGAAGCACTGCAGAGCTCTATCTGGTAACCAAAGGTTAGCAAATTTGCTAAACAAATTTTTGATCATAGCCATCTGCAAATTTGTCGGTTTGAAACAAGATTCTGGAAAAATAAATAGTCCTAAAAGAAATCTAATATTCTTTTGCAGAAATTAAACTGGAATTGAAGCCACCAGGTAAAGATCATGAGCAAGACTGGCACAAGATCATGTCTACACTCTGTCGTAGATTTGGTGCATTCTTCTGCCTTGTTTTTTATATTAAAATTCTTTTTTCTAGTTATAGTAAGTCAAATCTACACCTTGAAAAATGAGTTCTCATCCATAGATATGAGGAGGTATTTATTCTCATAAATAGCGGCCATGAATACTGTGATAACCCCAAAATCAGTGCTATTAATGTGTCTTGGGGACAACGTTTGTACAAAATGGGAAGCCACATTCCCCAAAACACAAAAGTTTATTTTTATTTGAATGCCCGAGGAGTACAAAAACTAAGAGGTACCAATGAACAGATTCAATGTCTTCTGCACAACTGAAAAGAAATAACCGAGGAGGCAAAGTGGGTAGCAATCATCTCCTTATGACATATAATGACATTCTTTTCTGAATGTTCTGCTCCAAAATAATGCAAGAATTATTTAGAAATAAAATGAAACAGTGTAGAGTTTGGCCAGACTAAAAGATTAATGTGATTAGTTATATGTGGTTGGGTAGCTTATTCTTGAGGAGCAAGTTAGAATCTTTGTATGCTAGAAGAGAAACATTAAAGCACCATGAACTACTATTCTTGGGGACAGCATATTCAAATCTACCTTTTAAAGTCAATTAACCATCTTGATTTTCTAGATGTTCCTGATGCCAAGGTTGCAGTTCCACCTCAAAAACCAGCTGAAGGTAGGGTAATAAAACCATACTTGTTCCATAGTGTGTTTTATATCTGCAACAAAGCACCAGGCTGGTGGGAACTTCAGCAAAAGATCTTAGGCAGCTCGGTGATAAAGTCTGGCTAATTGTCTCTATACAAATATGATATGAGAAAGGCTTGGATTGGATGGGCTTGTTTTGCTGTGTGGAAGGTGAAAAGCATAGACAGGCAGTAGTAGGAAAGAAGTCTTTTCTCTTAAAAATAGTTTGTCCTTTCTATCTAGTTTTCCTATCAGTCTCTTATCCATTCCATCTTCCTTTTATTTCCATTTCCTTTTTCTGATCATTCTTTATTTTCAGCTTTTATTCTTTTCACCATGGAAATATCTTTTAAACAAGCTGTCTGAATCATTACTCTCTGGGGAAAAAAAAAAAAAAGGAAAAATAAAATACAAATATTCTTTTAAAGCCATAAAATGGATTGCATGTTTATTGAAAATAGTCTCTCCCCAAGCTCTGATATTGGACTACAGTCCACAAACCTAACATATATTTTTGTTACATTCAATAGCTTATGATGAACCTCGAAGTTCAGTCATCTTGGTTTCATTTCCAGGATAATTTGGTAAAGGTTTGCAGTAGCAGTAGGAGGGGAAAGTTTTGATATTTAGATTAATTACTATCAGCAAAGACAGGAGAGTGATGGCGGCAAATAAAATAAAGCTGAGAAGGGTGACAGTTCAAATAAAGGTAGACTGGGAATTACTACTGAAAATATATTCTTCCAGCTACAGTAAGCTATCAGAATGAGCACCATATTTGCTTTTATTCTGCAGCTGCAATAAAATCATTTCATCTATTTTCCAACTGCACTACAATTTCTAAATTGTAGTCACATTTTATTCTAAATATTTCATTTTTCCTACAAGCTGCCCCTATTCCTATTCTTCTACCTCTTGTTCCACCACCAGAGGAGAAAAAGCCAGGTAATACCTAAAGTATTTGGACTGTGTGTACGTGTTTCATTATGACGCTTGGTTGTTTTTTTTTTTTTAATTTAAATTTTAAAATATATTGTTTTTAAGCAGAAAAAAAGGTTCCAGTAAAGAAAGTTTCCAAAAAGGTGGTTAGAAAAGGTCCTGAAGAAGTCCCACCACCTAAAGGTAACTTTTTAAAAAAAAAAAAACTTTAAAAAAAGTAATAAAATTATTATGTGGAAACCAGGTACTTATTTCAGATAGCCATCAACCGATGAAATCTATTTGATTTTTGTCTTTATGTTAAAAACGTAACCATTTAAAATCCAAGCTGATTCGGACTTAAATAATTGTCACTTCTTTAAACAGACTGTGAGGGTGAAATAATTTTAATTAACTGTAAACATCCAATTACATCCTGCAGACTCCAGATTTTTATATGACTAATCTATTTATTATTTTTTTAAAGTTCCTGAGGTGCTGCCAGAGAAGCCCAAAGAGATTGAAATAACATCCATAGCAAGGAGAGAGGAGATTCATGAAGAAAAGAAGAAAATATATGAAATGCCCAAAGAAACTTATGAAGAATGGGAAGAAGATTATGGAGAAGACCATGACTATTATGTTAAGGAAGAAGGCTATGATGAAGGGGAAGAGGAATGGGAAGAAGCTTATGAGAAAAGAGAAGTGACTTATGAAGAAAAACGAGTCATTCATGAAGAAGGTATTTTAATTATCAGACCAATTTATTTCTTCTCTCATTTTTATTATTAAGGTCCACAAATATTGAACCAGAGAGCATTTTTTGGATTTTTTTTTCTTTTACAATAACCTGAACCTTAATAAGCTGCCAAGTTTTAAATGGCCCTTGATGATAAGACAAGAGTAGTGAGTTATAAATGCAAACAGAAATGGATACTCTATAATTTGGTTGCAAATGGACTTTGCAGTTTGGGACACCTTTGAAACCTACTACATCTTAGGAATTTGTAAGGATATGTGTCATTTTTAGTAATTATGAATATTTCTCCTGTCATTTTCATGTATTCTAGATTTAGGTTAAAAGTCTCACACATTAATTTTTTGATGTTAATAGCTGTATTTTGCAATTGTTTGCATGTTTTAACTGTCTTGGGTAGTAGTAACATGTCTACCTCTAGGAAGAGAATTTGGCTCTAAAGAGAAACCATCAAACCTGGAAATAAGCAGAAAATTTTATTGCAACAATTGGATCTCCAAAACACCCTGTTTGTTTTTCAACTTCCTAAACTTATAATAGTGTAACTAATAACTTTTGTGTGCATCAAGCCTTTTGATAATGCATTTTTCATCATTAAGCAATGTTATTATTTTTAAAGTGGTTGAAGTTCCTAAGAAGCCTATACCCGAGCAAAAACAACCAGCAATTGTAGCTGAAAAGAAGGAAAAGAAAGAAATAACAGTTCATAAAGGTATGACTTTTCTGCAACACTAACAGGACCATGTAGATTAAGATCTCTCATGCATCTCCTTCTAGCTGAACTGTGGTAGTTATTCACATTTCCCTGAAAAGGAGAGAACTGTCTTTATGTTGGAGAGTGACATGAACAAGGGTCATGGCAACCCATCTTCTTCTTCCACTTTATATTTTCAAGCAGAGAGAGAATAGTGGCAATGGTGGTTGAAGCAAATCAAGAATTACTGGCAAAATCAAACAGCTTCAGTTATCTTTCCTTCTCCCTGTATATTAGCCTTGGGCATGGGTGGTGCTTTTGAGTCAGTGAATGCTACACTTCTGAGAAGTGCCTTCCATTCAGATCACTGCATATCTCTCATGGGAGGGTTAGGCTGATCACCTGTCTCACAGGTCCCTTCACCACCACTGAACAATGCACAAGATGCACAAAGGTTATAACATCCTAAAAAAGAAAAAAGCCAGTTCTACTTGGTTTGTGTCCAGAAAATAATTTGCGAGATTATATAAACAATAAGTGTATCTGAATCACTTACAGTTGTCAAGAAACCTGTCGATGAAAAAGTGGAGATAACCACTCAGAGAGTTGCAGAAGAAAAAGTCAAACGGGCTGAGGGTAACTACTGTTTAATTACCTTTATGTCACCTTTACATGAAAGTAATGGCTACTGTTACTTAGCTGATCTGCATATGCTTTGTCTTCATATAACATTGGTCTGATAAATTTTTCAGTCTTTGAAATATCTAATATAAGCTTCTGCTGAAATGTATAAAAGGAAGATTAAAAGCTTTTTAGGGGAAAATATTAAATGCAGATACTAGCTACCAATGCTTTAAGAAAGGAAGTGAGTATAAAATTGCACTGGGTGAAACGGTATGTTTCACTCTAAGCTGAAGATGTAAAATCCCCATCTTCCTCAGATTTCTATCTTGACCTGTCTATCAGGATGTCTTGGTTAATTGTTTGGGTATGAAATAAAGGTCCGTCCTTATTTTCTTGCCAACCACCTCCTTTTGTACAGCATTCCCCATTCTGCAGCAGGAGCCTGTTGGCTGCAATTCAATATATGTCAGCATATGACCTGTGTACTAAATGTCCTGAGTTACCCAGACCCTTTAGAAGGTATCAATAAAAGGAAGCAAACATATTCCTTCCGTTGCTTAGCATGATTCCAAGGAGCCTGATTTAGCTCTGAAGTTAGATTATGTCTGTCTTGTTTGTTGTTTTTTTCAACTTCATTGCTAGATAGCTGTAGACCTATTTTGATCTCTTTGCTAAATTATGACTAACAAAATTTTAATTCCAACAGTTACCAAGAAAGTTCTACCTCCAAAACCTACACCAATGATTGTTGAAGAAAAAGTTATGAAAAAGGAAGGTACAGATCAGCATCTTTCAATTGCAGCTTCCATTTTCTTCCAGCACCCTGTATGTTCTTGTGCTTCTTGTGAATATGTGGGCCTGTGTGTATGCACCTGGACCTATTGTAGTAGTCATGCTGTGACTACTCTGTGTTTTGTTAGTATGTGTACCATGTTTTTACCTTTCATTAAGACTGTTTTTAACATGTTTGTCGCTAGCCTTTTGATTCTTGCTTAAACAGCATACAGAATATTGCAGTGTGATTTAGCTTTTTCTTCATCTATTCTGCCTGCTGGCCTATGCTTACATAATAATGGCCCAGATTCCAAAATTTCTTTGAAGAACCACTTTTGGATTTCTTCTGATAAACCAATTCCAAAATTCTGTGCATGCATTTATTTTAAATTTTCGAGTTAAATGTGTCTGTGTCTTTAGTATTTAACAGATACTAAATATTATACTTGTATGTTTGTTCTGTGTTCGGTATTTCAGAATATGAATACTGACTGTCTAAATATGTTTAAGACATAAATGTGCAATATAGATACAGATTTGATAAAAACTTACATGCTGACTACCACTAATGTGGATCTAGAATATAAAATACTAAACCAAAATCCTATCTTTAAAGTACCGACAGTAGAAACATGGACTGTTTCAGAAGAAAAGATGTCGGTTTCTGTCCACAGAGAAGAAGAATATTCATATGTCACAGGTATGTACAAAACCAAAAAATCTGGGCACCCAAAACAAAACAATATTTCAATCCTACGAGATTGTCTTATAATCTTTTATGTATGGCAAAATACATATTTAGACACATCATACCTCTTTCAACATGTATTGCTTCTTTTTGTTCGTTGTGTTATGTAGCCTCGGTTTTCATTAGATTCATAGGCATCAACATTTCAACTATTTAATCTTAATATTGTTTAAATGCTTTTCTTTGAAGAGCCAACAGAGCATGAGAAAACAGTTGAAGAAAGATTCTTTGAAGCTGTTTACCCAATTGAAGGTAGATGCATTAAGAATGAGAGGCTAATCAATGTTTAAAATTCGTTAAACAATTTGAATCTATAGTTAATGAAAACTCATTGTGAGATTTGCACATCCTGATGGTTTTCTGGATTAATTTTTTTTACATATTAGCATATGTGTTTCAGTGACTTTTGTTTACTGAATACACATAATATCTTCAAATTTACTACAGACATTGATATTTCTTATCTCAGAATTTAATATCTTTAAAATTCCTATTGTAGAACATAGGGAAGTAGAAGAGGAGCAAGAGGAAGAGGAAGAAGTCGTTTCTACAGAACTGGAGATCTCTCATGTTGAAGGTGAATAAAATCTTTGTATTATCATGCACTCCATTTTTCTGAACATTCACTTTGTCTGCACCAGTCTTTATCAAAGGATAGAATACCAGAAGTGAGATCTTTCCATCTCTCTATGGCACTACTCTCAAAAGCTCAAGCCCTATTGAATTTCTAAATCCAATTCTTCATCACTGCTTTAAATAACTCTTTGCATAGCTTTTCTTTGAGCCGAGCATAATGTATCTGTTTGACAAATCAGCATATCTTTTGACATATAGTGTTTGCTTATCCAGGGTACTGAAAGTAGTCCACTGCGATATGTTTATGGTCTCTTAAATGTTCACCACCTATCTCTTTAAAGTGCCCGAGATACCAAAGAGGCATGTTCCAGAAGAAAGAAAAATCGTTCCTGTCCCTAAAAAAGAAGCTCCACCACCTAAAGGTATTTCTAGTGCCTTAGTAAAAAAAAAAAACAACCACAAAACAAAGCAAAAAAACCCCACCAAACCAAATTGTCTTTCATTATATTATTTTTCACGTTTTCTTGTATTTATTTGTGAATTTACTGTGGTTTTGGTTTTGCATTGTCTTCATATGCATTATTGGATTTTGCATTGTCTCCATACTTTCACTTTATCATTTGTGCTATAATTTAGCCTACAATTTGCACTTGTCTCAGCTTTGGCCCTTCACTTTCCTAACAATCTTGTGCTTGTGTTTGTATTTAGGTTGTGTGGCTTTGCAGAAAAGAGTAGGATGGTTTTACTTCAATCGAGTGCAATTAACGGTGATAGTGCGGAAATATTAACACTGGAATTTTATACTGTATCATATGATAGTGTCTTTCCCATATAGTCCATTGTGTGTCCAAAAGGTTGTAAATTCTATTGTGTTGCATTGCTCAGCTCTTTGTCCAGGCACTATAGTCTATAAAACAATCTTGAATAACTGAACTCCGGATAAGCGGTCCAAAAACTAAAGCTCTCTCACTTTGACAATGTTTTCCAAAGTTCCTGAAGTCCCCAAGAAACCTGTTCCAGAAAAGAAAGTTGCTGTTGCTAAAAAGGAGGTGGCTCCCCCAGCAAAAGGTACAGAATCTTTTGAATGTGGACTTTAACCATCCTGTACTATTGTGCTATTTTTCTAACTAATATTCAGTTCTCAATATAAGTATATGATAATTATAGTCTTTGTGTGTTATGCTGTATGTCTGTTCTCATCTAAGACAAACTCAAAAGCCTAGAGAAAGGTTACTTAAACAAATTTTAAAACCTTTTAAGTTCCTGAAGTGCCTAAAAAATCTGTGCCTGAAGAAAAAGTACTTCCCAGAGAAGAATCTCCACATGCCAAAGGTATTCTTAGTGATGGAGTTTTTGTGGTTGTTGTTAGCCTGTATGTAAACATATTTGTGTTAGACATTGATTTATTTTTAATGTATTGTTCTCTCTGCATATATAACAATTTTTAAGGCCGGGTAACATAATTGAATACCTCTTTCTTCAGTTAAAAAATCAATCTTAAAGCACTTGAGAGAATTCCAGAGTCTGGTTTGATTTTTTTTTCCCCCAAAATGTAGTGCTCGTCTCATACTTTTCTATGTTAAGTGTATGAATGTGTTATGTGTTGTGTCTTGATATTCTTATAAATAGATTAATGAAATTCTGTAATACTCCAATAAATCTTTGAAAAATCTTGAATTTAATCTTTTTTAAGTGCCAGAGGTGCCTAAGAGAGCTCCCCCAGAGAAAAAAATTGCTGTTCCAAAAAGAGAGGAAGCTCCATCACCTAAAGGTACATATAAATAAATAAACTTCTTTTCTTGTTATCTTAAGCATCTTCTTTGTGTCCAGTTTTGGGTTGGGTTGTTAAGTGAATCTGGTTGTAATTGTACTTCAGTTACACTAGCTATGCATCTTCTGTGTCAGTTTTGTGGATAACTGTGCTATAGATGCAGTCTTAAAACACCTGCAATTTTAGTTAGTTAATATTATTATAATTCATATCTCTGAAGTGCCAGAAGTACCTAAGAAACCAGTTCCAGAAGAAAAAATACATGTTCCTAAAGTAGAAGAAGCTCCACCTGCAAAAGGTACAATACTGTCATATGTGTCATATAAGTTATTGTAGTCTTTAGAACATTGCACTTGTCTCAGCTTGCTCAGCTGTTGTGTTTTGTAAGCAGAATATGTCCATGTGTAATCTTTTTGAATGATACATTTCTGTTACATGATGCTTTTGTCAGTTTTGCACATTACAGGTCCTAAAACTAAATACTTCTTTTTAAGTGCCTGCAGTTCCTAAGAAACCTATCCCTAAAGAAAAAGTCTCTCCTGCTGCACCTAAAAAAGTTGAGACTCCTCCAGCTAAAGGTATGCTTTCCAGTAGAATCAAAGAATATACTATTTCTCAACTTCTATTTGTGTGCTCTGTATTGTATCAGTCCTTGGTTTGTGCGTCCACTGTGAATTCTGGTGTTCTGATTTAGTGACAATGAATCATTACTTTGTGATGTGTGTGTTGTGCAGTACTTATAAAAATATTATTTCTACATATTGCATCTCTGTTCTGCGTTATGTGCTCAGTACCCTTAAGCAATTCTTTGGAAACTTAGACTTAGCATTTTGCAAAACTGCTTTCACAATGGAATTAGAAAAGCATACATTTAATATTATTATCTGTCAAAGTGCCTGAAGTGCAGAAGAAAGCCACTTTTGAAGAAAGAGTACTTGTGACAGAAGAAAAATTATCTGTTGCCATTCCAGAGGAAATCCCATCACCTGAAGGTACACTATAAGCAGACAATAGTGAGAAACTTGTGCTTTGCCTGTAAGTCTGTCGTTCTAAGACCAAGATCAAAATACACAAGAATTTTGTGTTAATTATCGCGTAGGAGTCTTGCTTTTGAACATTTAACAGACTTCCAGGCAGTTAAGAGCCTCCTGGGTGTCATTTACCGTTTCAGTCTTGAATGCCAGGATCACACCTCATTGACATTAATGGAAACTCTATCACTGAGTACAATGATCTTCAGATCAGGCTTTCATGGAATCATAGTAAGAAATTTGGATGTATGGTGTTGAGATTAGACTCTGGTAATTAGCACCATAACCATCCATTTTGTCACACTACCTACAAATGACTCTGTAGCCCAGCAGAGCGCAATACTATTTCTCTCAGTGGTGTCAGCTTCTCACCAGCTCTTTTATTTCACATTCTCATACTCAGGGAAGACTGATCACTTTAAGTTAGAGTAATTTCATAAAATAGCTGCTTCAAGATAGTTTAAATTAACATTTTGACCATTTATATCCCCTTAATAACTAGCCAGTCAAGAAAACTTACATGTTCTATTAAAAAGCATAAATGAATTTTTTAAAATAGATATGGAAGTTATCTATCTAAAATATGTACAGGCAAATATATTTTCATATGGATACATGCAGTGTTAGTTTTTCTCCTG
Source organism: Gallinago undulata (assembly GCA_026546715.1). Classification (NCBI taxonomy): domain Eukaryota; kingdom Metazoa; phylum Chordata; class Aves; order Charadriiformes; family Scolopacidae; genus Gallinago; species Gallinago undulata. The sequence continues at coordinate 33,230,708 of JAOTQQ010000079.1, forward strand.
CAAATTAACCTTTTACCCTAGAACAAATTGTTTTCCCTGATACAGTCACATTTGAGGAAGTGTGTATGCCAGACTCCTTAATTCTTGACCTAACCTTCTCATCTTGTTACTGTCCTCCACACTTTCAGGTAGCTGGATCAAGGAGTAACCTCTAACTCTTTGACTGTTGTTTTCCCCCTGTATAGCTGTTGGGATGAGGAAGTTTGGGGAGCTGAGATATTCTGATGGACTGACAGTTAACAAGTGAAAGATAACTGAGATACAGAAGCACACAGTAGGGTACATGGAGCATGAATAAAATACATCATTTAGAGCAAATCATACATATGTCTGTGCAAGCACTTTCTGTATTGTATGCATATCTGTCATTGTCATAGAGAACTTCTAAGAACTGGTCTTCATCTTCTCCATCCATCGATCCCTCCCTCCTTCTATACATCTATCCCTTCACCAAAAATATTAAAACTAATAATTTTCTTTAAAGAACCAACAGTTGAAGAATGGGCTGAAGAAGAAATGGAGGAATTGTCTATTTCCATCCACAGAGAAGAGATTTCGGAAGGTATGACCACAATTCAGGAATACTAGGTGTCATTGTTTAACTCCAGCCAGCACCGAGGAACACACAGTTGCTCACTCATTCCTTGCTCTCCCAGTAAAGAGAAGAGGTAGAAATGGGGGGGAACCATATGGGTTGAGATAAAGACAATTTAATAGAACAGTAATGGGAGAAGAAAAAAGAAAAAAGTATAAAAGAATATACAAAATAAACAACATCAAGTGGCTCTCACCACCCGATGATCAATTGCCTGGCGCATCCTGAGCAGTGACTGCAAATTCCTGCTCCCAGGTCAACCCACATTTATATACTGAGCATGACATCTATGGTATGGAATATTCCTATGGTCAGGTTGTCCTGCTTATGCTCCCTCAGCTTCTATGGGAAACTGAAAAAATCCTTGACTAATGTAAACATCACTTAGCAACAACTAAAACAATATGTGTTATCAGCATTATTTTCATACTATATCTAAAACAGAGCAGCTACTAGAAAACAAATTAACTCTATCTCACCTAGGATAGGTGGGATATCCAAACCAGGACCCTAGGCAAAAGCAAAAAAGTAATTTTTGTTTTGTATCAAAAATAGTGTGGATTAATATCAACTCTATTGATAAAGAAAAAAATACTACTATATAAATATGTTTCATATCTTATAAGCTTTAATGATGAGAATGTCTACAATTTCTGTTTGAAAAGTGTAGTAGTTAATCCTGTTTTGATACTGTGAAAATAATGAGGTATCTCTTGGATGTTGAGAATTATCAGCTTTTTTGCTTTTTTTTTAACAAAAATTCTCTTTTGGAAGTTCCTCTTCCACCAGGTTGCCTGGATGAAGCAAAGATCCTTCATAATATCACAGTGCACTCTGGTTCCTCAGACTATTTCATTGTAAAATGACTAAATTGTTTCCACCTGTAAATTTATTGGTGGTAAGATAATGCTCTGAAGGATGGCAACATACACTGATTGACTCAATTTTTATTACAAGTGACACTGTAAAAAGTATTTTCAAGGCATGCTTTTAGTCAAGGAATTTTCTTGGTACCCGACTTTCTCAATGTGAATAGGCTTTCTCAAAGTGAATGAATTCTAACATTAGTGAAGTACTGGACAGAGGAATGGAAAGTGCTGATCAAGTACTTCAAATGCTAAGCATTTTCAAATTCCACAGAAATACAAGATGAAAGCTCAGTCTCTGTTCCGTTTAAGTTGCTTGGACTTTTTCCATTGGTTTCAGAGGGAGCAGGCTGAGAGAGTGGGGGTTGTTCAGCCTGGAGAAAAGAAAGCTCCCAGGAGACCTTATAGCAGCCTTCCAGTATCTGAAGGGGGCCTACAGGAGAAATGGGGAGGGACTCTTTATCAGGGAGTGGAGCCATAGGATGAGGGCTAATGGTTTTAAACTGAAAGAGGGGAAATTAAAGTTAGATATTAAGAAGAAATTCTTTACTGTGAGGGTGGTGAGGTGCTGGAACAAGTTGCCCAGAGAAGGATGAACCTTCACTGGAAATATTCAAGACCAGGCTGGATGGGGCTTTGAGCAACCTGGTCTCGTGGGAGGTGTCCCTGCCCATGGCAGGGGAATTGGAACTCGATAATCTTCAAGGTCCCTTCCAACACAGACCATACTATGATTTTGTAATACCAGAAGTGTCTGTTAGTAAAGCACACAGCTTATTCTTGTCTTACAAATGTTTTGTGGCTTACCAGGGCCATAAATAGACATTTAATAGACATCAAATACTTAAACTCAAGTATTTTTTCATTTTACTCTTTTTAAGTGACTGAAGAAGAGTCTTACTACATAGAGGAGAGGGTAACTGTTCCTAAAAGAGAGGAAGCCCCACCCACTAAAGGTACACATTCTGTTCATTACAAAATATTTGCTGTTTCAGCATTCTGAGTGTTATGTTGCCACTATATGTTTATCTCCATTTGTGGTTTGGTTTGATTTTCTTTGTGTTGAGGAAATGTGTGTATGTTTTAGTTATACTACTCCTCTTTGTAAAACCATATATTGTAATCTTTTGAAGTGCCTGAGAAGCATAGGAGAGTTGTCCCTGAACAAAAAGTTCCAGCTGTCCCTAAGGAAGCTCCAGGAGTTAAAGGTATAATCCAAGTCTTCATCTGGGTGATGTAGCTTTAAGAGGATAATGTTTGTCTTACTATGTTGTCTATAAGTGTTGACATGGGTAGTGTCTGCTTCCAGTGATGAATGGTTGTCTCACATTCCATCTTGTACTATGAAAATTATTGTTTGTGTTACCTCAGTAAAATACATTGTCATATAGTAGACAATTACAAATATTACACCTTAATATTTTTTCTCATCTTTCTTCTCATCTTACTAATTTTTCTAAAGTTCCTGAAGTTCATAAGAAAGCAGTTCCTAAAGAGAAAGTACTTGTCCCTGTGCCTAAAAAAATGGAGGCTCCACCAGCAAGAGGTATATCAGTGGTTTGTTCCTGTTGCAAAAAAATGCTTTTTTTGCTGCATTCCATCTTTGACATATATGCATGTTGATAAAAAAATGTATCTCATATATCAAATTTCTTCAATATTAAACATGTACTTATGTCCATTTGTTTACAATGTGGCCTGTGGCCTGTGTCATCTTGTTGAGATATATGTGTTATTTCATCTTTTATCTTGGTGAAATCAATCAAATTTTCTAAAGTTGCGTAATCTTATTTTAAGAACCTGCAGAAGAACGGGTGCCCACTCTTGAGATAGAAGTTGAAGAACCTCCATCAACCAAAGGTAAAAAAAATTAAAATGTTATTATCATGGAGATTTTTTGTTTGGCCTTGCAGTTTTCACGTTGAGGCCTTTTGCTTTTATAAATTTTTGTTTATTACTATCTGTAACTTCTGTCTGGATCTCCTCTTCTTTTGACTCCTCTTTCTGTTAAAGCTGTAAAGTACATTCTTCTGCAGTGTCTCATTTTTGTTGCTGTTGGTTTGCTTAGCATTTTCTTTTTAAAACAATCAGATTAAGTAAAAAAAAAAAACTTAATGTATGTCTGCATTTCAAATATTCCAATTAAATATTCCTACACTTATTATTTTTAAGTGACTGCAGTGCACAGGAAAATTATTACAGAAGAAAAAGTTGCAGTTGCTAAAAAAGAGGAGGCTCCACCAAAAAGAGGTATATAATTTTTCAGAGCTACACAAGAGAAGTCTTATTTCAGAATACTGATTTATATTTATTATGTCTAGTTGTCTAACAAACACAAGCTGTAATGTTCAGTGTTTGCTGTCCTTTTTTTTATTTGTCTTGAAGAAATGTCTGCATTTGTGCTCTGTCGTCTGATTATGTTTGTAAACTGTGATTAATTCAAAATCTTTTAATATAAACTCTTTCTAAAAACCCAAAACTAATATGCCAGCAGTTCCCAAGAAGCCTGTGCCAGAAGAGAAAGTACCTGTTCCAATTTCATGGAAAGTGGCAGCTCCACCAGCTAAAGGTATACAAGTTCTTCTGAAAGTAGAGAAGGCTTGTAAATATCAGATGTCTGTGTGCATCATACTCACCATCTGCCTCATTAATCAAATCCCATTCTCTCCTGATTATAAATGAAAAGAACCTTTCTCTTCTACTGTGCAAAAGAATGCAGAAGGTGACAGAGAACAGTCACACACTTGCATTCCTTTCATTTTCTAGTCACTATTTAACTTCATTGATTATACTAGCTGCTTAAGAGTTTTGGAAAGCTGAGTGAAGACATTTATGCAATGAAGAAGTTAAATAAATATGAATCATTTAGAAGAAAATGAACAATTCTTTGTAACATTGCCAATGTTCAGTCAAGGGTTTCAAACTTACAAGTATATCCTATGTTTCTGTGATTTTCTTATGTTTGAAAAGTGATTTTTTAATGTATCCTGTATGTGTGGTATTTTGTGGTTTAATTACATTTCTGAAGAGCCTAGAGGAAAACTATTTAGGTCTTACTTTCATCTCAATGATTCCATCTTCCTTCATGATGTGTGAATATGGTGTTTGCATTTTGATGTGTTTTGGTCTATATATCTATTATCCTAATATTATAGGAATTATTTTAGTTGATATTTTAATATTTAACTATTTATGCTGTTACTAAGTTTCAAAGTGTCTAATTTATCTGGGGAATTTATTCCTGGAACCCCCCAAACTTGTAGTCTTCAAAATATTTAATGCATATCTAGGCACTATGCATTAAAGCTTGAGATGGTCATTTTCTCTGTTAATTTAAATGTCTTTAGGTTTGTATGTCTGGTGTGATTGTTGTGTTTATCAGAAGCACCTTTGCTATGTAAATGTGTGCTATTTCCCCAAAATGGTTTGTCCATAATTCTTTCTTATGATCATCAGAAAGTGTGTGATTTCTTTCAGAATTTAGTGTTCTTACAATTACTATCTTTAAAGAACCAGAGGCGCCAAAGAAAACTGCCAGAGAAGAAAGAGTATCCATTTCTGTTCCAAAAGGAAAAGTATCACCAGCACCAGAAGGTACTCCAGCCCATGGATTAGTCTATGAACAGACTCTACTCATGCAATACCGCTAGAGCTTCAAGCCTACTGGCCCGGCACCTTTCTTGAAGTCTAATGTTAGAATCATAGAATGATTTAGGTTGGAAAAGACCCTTAAGATCATTGAGTCCAACCATTAACTTAACACTACCAAGTCCACCACTGTGATCCACCATAGTCCCAAAGGAGACTTGGGTCTTTGAGAAACACTAGAGACATATTTATCCCAATTACTCTGGGTGCGGGAGGAAATAACTAGTTGTCTAGGAAACCCCAAATGGAGTATTTGTTATTGTACATGATATTGCACCACAGAAAAATATTAATATTAGACTCTGTCTTTGAAGTACCAACAGAAGAACACTGGGCTATGTCAGAAGAAGTATCCATTTCTCTTCACACAGAAAAGGAGATTTCATACACAGGTATGAATGGACCAAAATATTCTATGTCCAAATCTACATTTTAACATCTACTTCAAAAAACCCCAAACAAACAAACAAACAAAAAGCCCAACAAAACACAATTTCATGTCTTGTGCAGTTTTCCAGTTTATCCTGAAAGTTACACTTGTAGAATACCATTCTACAAGTTCTCCCCAAAGGCTTAAATCTTTCCTCCTGGCTTTCTGCTGTTTTCATAGTGGAAGCCCAACCGTTTCACTAGGTCCTCCCTTGCAAATCTTGTCATAGGGAAACAAGGCAGCCTTTTCCTTCATTTACATTAACATTTCCTCTTATGAAAAGAAAGCCTGTGCTTTCCTGGTCAGTGACAGCAATTCCCAACATAAATCTGAAGATCAAAGAAAAAATCTTTACCTCTGCTGTTACCTGCCTGGCTGAGATACTTAGCACAATCCCAGATATTGGGCCTGCCAGTTCAAGGGCTTTGAATAAAGTCTCCACAACTTTGAAAGAAAATTCATTGATTTATCACTTTTGGAGGCAATCTATTGATTTGTGAAAAAATGAGACACAAGATGCCTCCTACTTATTACTTTCAGAACTGCTTCTGATAGACAGCATTATCATAGTCATATCATGAAAGATTCATACAATCACATCAAAGTGAAGTTAAATAATCTATTTAGTCTCTCTGTTGGAGAATGATGCAGGGACAGGTAAATCATGAATACTAAGAGGAGGATGGCAGAGGATCTTTGGCTTTCTGTAAGGTAGGAGTAACATACCAGCTGGTCTGGAAAAAAAGGGTCAAAGCAGAAAGACATTAAATGCAACAGTTCTCCCATGGGATACCAAATAGAGGTGTTGAAGCTAGGACAAAAGAATCCAAAGGAACCTGAGATTCCGGGCAAGGACGTTCCTGCATAATGCTGATTTTGTTATCAAATCAGCCAAAGTTACCAGTTCCAGTTATAGTTTAAGATTTCAAATGCATAAGTACCCAGCACTTACAAACAAATATCAATCAGGGCTCTGCCAGAAAATATTTAAAGAGATGGTCAGTCTTCACATTGCCCTAAAAGTAACACCCACTTAGCAAGCATCAAGACTTGTTGCAGCTACTCGTCTATGCACACTGTAGCTTGTTAGGAAGGAAGCATGTAGAAATTCTCAAATCTGTCACTGCAGAATGGATTCCATCTTTTAAGAAGACCAGAAAGGATCTCCAATCTGTTAAGAAAATGCCAAAGTTATTTTATTACTTGGCAAGTCTAGTAATCTCCCAGACACTAAAATGCTAGGGTAAGTTTCTGTGCAGTTTCCAGTTACATTGGTCAAAAATTTCCCAAGACATCTGCCTCAGAAGACAAGACCCATGCATTGCGGTTCTGAAAAAGAGAATATACTACTTAAACATACCATGCATTCTTTCCTGAATAAATCTTGAAAACTCAACATATTCACACCTTAATCTTTTGGAAATTTTCGTACTCCTATAGGGAAAGGCTCCTTGCCATCCTTGAACTAACAAGCCACTTTGTAAAGCAATCAACAGAAAAGGAAAAATATCTTCCTCACTGAGCAATTAATTCTCTTGCCTTTAATTAGACCAGAGCTCTTATCCATTGTCAGTCCCTCAAGAAGTTTTTCTCTATGTGCTCCCTCATCTTCATCTAGTGTTTCCTATGCAAATCTTTTGTTACCAGTGATTGAGGACTCTTGATTTATTACTCAGGTAGTGCAAAGTGTCAAAGAGGAGCTGCCAGAGGACAGCAGGATTTAGTGATTTTGTAATTGATTGAATTTGGATTTTGAGTTCCACCAACTATCAAGCCTAACTTCACTGCTGACAGCGGGGATAAAGCAGGAATCATATCAGTTGTTTCTATTGGGATCTTGAAATGTTCATTGTTACTTAATTCAATAGCAGCCTAATGGCTTCCATAATTACAGGTCCAGCATCAATAAGCACACTTGTCTTTTACATATCAGCCATGTATTTGTAAGATATCTTTTTGTGTTTCTTGCCAAGAATATTTTTGCTTTTAAGCAACAGCTTCAAAATTACTTAAATGTAAATGTACTGTATCTTTTAAGTGCCTGATGTACCAGAGAGGGCTGTCATTGAAGAAAGAGTACCAATTTATCCACCCAAAAAAATGGCAAGATCACCAGCCAAAGGTATATTGGACAGAGTATTAAAACACAGTATAGATGTTTTTTGTGTCTTGTGTGTTCCATGTACAGTGAATATTGATGTTTTCTATGGAATGTTCTTCATTTGATAAAATTCTTATTTGACAATACCTTGTGATCCTTATTATTAGTAAGACATATGTACTAAATTTTAAGATTCTTTTAAATTATATCTTTTTAAGTGCCTGAAGTACGCAAGACAGTTGTCCGAAAAGAAAAAGTATATGTTGAAGTGCCTCAGTATGAAGAGGAAGAAGAGATTCCAAAATATGAAGAGGAAGAAGAGATTGCAAAATATGAAGAGGAAGAAGCCACCAGATATGAGAAGGAAGTAATCCATTACAAGGAGGAAGTCCGCCATTATGAAGAAGTTAGTCACTACGAGGAGGAAGTTTCTCAGTATGAAGAAGTTCCTCAATACGAAGAGGAAGAAGCCATCCATTATGAAGAAGAAGCTGCATACTATGAAGAGGAAGTTCCTGAATACGAGGAGGAGGAATCAGAAGTTCCACAGTATGAAGAGAAGGCTCCTCCACCAGTTAGAGGTATACTTTAATTTTAGGATTTGTGTGAGAAAAAGTTGTATATTTTCATTCTGTTAATGTGCCAATACTTTGTTTTAATATGTTACAGTGTGCTTTACAGTGTGCCTTTTTTCAAGATGTTTATTGATTAGTATATAGTGTAGAAAACGTGCAATGACTGTATGTCTATTCTTTACTACTGCCTCTTTAAATTTAAATGTTCCCTGTCATACATGTTCATTCCTCTTTCAAATGAAGGCTGTATAACCCATTAAGAAAATTTAACTGAACTTTATTTCATCCTCATCTGGATGAAATGTTGCTGTCAGACTGGGCTTGAAATACTTCAAAATATTTATAAGAATTTTGCAATCACAGACAAAAAAAATACTTATCTAGAAAATAGGTACGGTACTTGAAAATAAGAGAATAATATATTTTTTATGGAAAGTAAAGATATATAAATATTCTATTAAATTACCACATGTAAATACTTTTAGGTTAAGATGTTTTCCTTAGGAATAATTTTTTATGTTATTGGTGCAAGTTTTCAACATTGTTGGTACAGGATGAACATACCATTCACTATTTAGAGAGGACAACTAAGTCACACCAAGATCTTGATAATAAAGGCTTTCTACATTGTAATATAAAGATATAAACTAACTATATACATTTTTCAAAAATTACATAATCATCTAAGAGTCCTTAAAAATGTATATTTTCCAGTCCTGATTCAAATCACTTCACAGTGTCTCTTCTGAAAAACAAGTTCAGAATTTCTTTTGACTAACTAATCAATGCCAAAACTATACTTAACATTGTTTGCACTAGAATTTTGACATATTTATTAGCACATTTTTCCTAGTAAAGAAAAGGTCAGTCTGTACACTGCAAAAGTCAAGTTAATCCTGAACAAGAAGATTAGAGTAAGCTAAAATCTCCTTTGACCCTACCATAGTAATTAAATTTAATTCATAGGTGCTCCAAACTTTCTTCAGATTTTATTTTTTTCATATAAGTAAACCACTCATAAGCATTGCCATTACCCAACAAATTATGGTGTAAACTGCTGGCTACTTATAATGTGTCCACAGTTTTATGTTTGAAGTAAATCAATTCATAAACCTGATGTGCTTGCTTTTTTACATGTAGAAAGCACTTGGAAATTTCTAAGGAAGAAAATGTAGTCAGTGATATTTATTAAAGAAATGTACAAAATTGGCTTATTCAACATGATCAAATCCTATTACATGCCTGAGAAGCATTAGGATCATAGCTCTAGGGGAAAATAAGGGGTAAAGAAAGAGTAAAACCACTAAAATCCTAATGCAGCAATTAAAATAGTTTTTTATTATGTTTGTAATAAATATCCAAAAATTGGAGGAAGAAAAAATATTGTATTTTTGCAAGTTTCCTCATCGTGGCACTTCTTAATCTTCTTTAATAGCCAGATGTAAACTCTGTCTTAACTCAATCTTTTGATCACCAAATAAGCTCTTGACATTAAAAACATTTTTATTGATGGCCTTAATGTCTGTGCAGGGAGAACGGGCATATAGCAAACAGATTATATTAACTGCTATTTTTGTTTTGTCTCAATGTTTAAAACATTAAATTATGGCCATGTGTTTTGGGTATGTACTTGTGATGTTTGTTTGCAATTTATGTTCCTGGTGTTTTAGAAGTGAATACATAAACCATTAATGGTATCTTTCAAGTGCCCGAGGTTCCCAAGAAGCCTGTTCCAGAGGAAAAAATACCTATTCTGAAGAAAAAAGAAGCTCCTCCAGCAAAAGGTATATACCATCTCTTTATGTTAGCCGACATCCTCTGATTTGTAATCCACAGCATTTTTCAGATGTCTTACCCGATCATTACTTTTTTCTATTCTTTTTCAAGAGGGCTCTTTATATGAAGTATTTATGTTGCTGTCTTTTTTGTTTAATTTCTGTTTTGAATAGCTTGTTGCTTATTTTTTAACCAAAATAATGTTTTTCAAGTGCCTGAGATGCCAAAGAAACCTGTACCTGAAAAGAAAGTCCAAGTGCCTAAGAAGGAAGCTCCCCCAGCTAAAGGTATATGAACTTGTAATTTGTTGTCATCAGAAAGGTCTTCTAGATTTCATTTATCTTCTCGCTTATGTTAAACACTAGGATAGTAAAATGATTGTTGCTCTTAAGGATTCTTGTTCTGCTTGTTTGTGTTAAATTGTTTAGCGTCACTGACTTGTAAGTCATGGTGTTTTAGATCCATATGCCAAGTTCAATTTACAATAATATCTTACTAAGTTCCAGAAGTGCCAAAGAAACCTGTGCCAGAAGAAAAGGTTCCTGTTCCTGTACCAAAGAAGAAGGAAGTTCTACTAGCCAAAGGTATATCAGCTCTTGATTGAATGCGTTAAAAAAGTATTTAAAAACTTGGTCTTTGTTTACCTTTCCTCTTTAATGTAATGTAGAGTGAAGAGTATTTTCTGTTATTAACAATTCTTCCTTGTCATTCCACTTTATTGATTCATATCAATGATTCACATTCTTTACATTGTGGTTCAAAAATAAAATTCTTAAACTACAATAATATCTTTAAGTGCCTGAAGTACCAAAGAAACCTGTGCCAGAAGAGAAGGTACTTGTTCCAGTGCCTAAAAAAGTGGAAGAACCTCCAGCAGCCAGAGGTATACCAGTTTCTATTTCAACTGCATATTTCTAGTTTTGTTTCTTCAGTTTCAGAAGACTGCAAGCAACAGTCCCATTCCTCATCCTAGTGTGATACTAAACCACTAACTGACCTATGGTTGATCAGGACACTGTATTGTGGCCGTTCTGTTACTCATGGGTGCTATGTTTATTCTCAGTTTGAAAAGTTCTATATGTCTTGTATCATCTCTGTCTTTTGGATGTAATATGTCTAAATTATTTAAAATTACTTGCTGTTTCAAAAACAAATGCTCCAAAAGATAAACAATGTAACTGAACAGCTGGACTTCCCCCTTATCCTTACTACACCAATTTCTAATGCTGCAGTCTGTATGTTTGTAAGTTCACATTCATCCATAAATCAGTGTTATCTTTCACACATAATTAAATTTTACCATATTTGTGTAGTTATCTTAGTATCAGTTACACAGTTATCAATTTATTATGTTTTATGTTTCGTTGAAAATGAATTTCTTAAATAAAAATGTCTTTAAAGTGCCAGAAGTGCCCAAGAAAGTTCCTGAAAAGAAAGTACCTGTCCCTGTACATAAAAAGCCAGAACCTCCACCAGTCAAAGGTATCTCTTCTTATCTCAACTGAACATGTGGATGATGTGTTTGTATGTTCATTGTTAGAATTCAACTGAACTATTGTAGCAGTTTGTGACAAACATACTTGTTTCTGTGTAACTTGTCTCTCAGTTTCTGATGTTGTGTCTAAGTTTTCTATAATTACATGCTATCTTTAAAGTGCCAGAAATACCAAGACCTCCCCCTGAAGAGGTACCTATTTTTGTTCCTGAAGAAGAGGAGGAGGAAGAGGAACATGTTCCAGAGATACCAGCAAAAGGTACACCATTCCTCCTTGACAACTATCGGCGAGCTTTGTTCATTTCACTAAAAGATCTTCATCTCTATTGATTGTTTTAAGCTGGATGTAAACCTTAAGCACCCTTCTGAGGGGTTTTCTTAATCATATTTGTCTTTGTGATTTTGTTCTGTGATTTTATGTAGTTTTGATGCTCTAAAAATAATAGAAATTTTCTTATCAAAACACTATCTTTAAAGTGCCAGAGATGCCCAAGAGAGCTGTTCCAGAAGAAAAAGTACCTGTTCCAGTTCCTAAAGTAAAGAAAATTCCACCAGCTAAAGGTATATCACATTGTGGAGTATGCAGAAAATTCCTTTCCCTTACATCCTCATATTTCAGTGGAAACTCATTTTAAAAATCAATGCATACTCACGTAAAGTCAGATGCTTGGTTCTAGCACCCTGCTGCTCCCCTGTAGCTAGCAGTGTTCGGTTGATTAAGGGAGAGCATTCTGGTATGTAGCTTAAGAGTATGCTAAAATCTCAAGTCTTTTAGCTAAACTTTTATAAGAATAAAATCAAATCAAAACTGACCATACAAATAAGTCAGATATACCCTAAATGCCAAATTTAAAGTGGAAGCAGACTGCTGCAGAGGCCATCATTTCATGCTGAGTAAATTCTACCTCAGCAGCTGAGATTTCTAGAAAAAAATTGAAAAGCAGACACTGAAAGATTTTTATGTAAAAAACTAGATGCTAGTTATCTTCTACAATCTCTCATTTGTAGTATATCTTGCTAATGTTTTCCATTGCCAACAATACTGTGTAATTTTAACATTTGGGCAGAAGAGATAATCCTCATATAATTCTTATAACCCAATTGCACTTTACTGTTTTCAGGGAGTGAAAAATAACAAATAGAGTTTCCCTTACTTTTATTACTGTTGTTACTTTACAGTTGGTGTCCTTGTGTTTTATGTTCTGAATTTTCCTTTGTGATGTTGTGAAAGTAAAATTCTTAAAATAATATCTTTGAAGTGCCTGAGGTAGTAAAGAAAGTTGCCCCTGAAGAGAAGGTTCCCATTTTTCTTCCTGAGGAAGAAGAAGAGGAAACTATTCCAGAGGAAACTATACCAGCAAAAGGTACACAAACTTTTCTTCCAAGTTACTCATGAGATCTTTTAGGTTCATTAAAATTCATCTTTATTTCCTGTTGTAAATTCTATGTAAATCTTAATGATCTTTTTGGGGAGCTTGTGTTGTTTTGTGATGTTCATGTTTTTTTATGAAAGTAATTTTAGAATGTGTTTGCAAAATAATATCAATAATATCTTTAAAGAGCCAGAGATTCCTAAGAAACCTGTCCCAAAAGAAAAACCACCTGTATCCACTCCTGAGAAACAGAAGCCTCCTCCAGCAAAAGGTACATAAATTAATACCTAGGAGAACAATATGTTGTTATTCTCATTCAGTGTGTCTCTATATTATTATTATTATTATTATTATTTTGTTTATTATTTTTGTTGGTTTTGTGTCCCTGTTGTTTTTCTGTATTGTTGTCTCAAAGTGCCTGTCAAATTCCTACCGAAAATAAGCTCTAAAATTATTTGACTTGTTCAAGAAGTCTGACTATCAATATAAAGTGTCTTGGTTTTATTTCTGTTTCATCTTTAAAACATTTAAAATATATTCTGCAGATCAGTTCTTATTTTATTATGTCTGTTTGCATATGCTTTCTGTTGTCTTTCTCACACTACTGGCGGATGACATTCTTAAAAAAAATAATGTCTTTAAAGTGCCTGAGATACCCAAGAAACCCATTCCTGAAGAGAAAGAACCTGTTCCTAAAAAGGTGCCTGCTCCACCAGCCAAAGGTATTGCAGTTTGTAAATGCTGTTATCATTAATAGATGACATTCTTCATCCAAGTGGAGTTTAGCAAGCGACATTTTAGTATGTCTGTCTTGTATTATATTTGTCACTACACTATTTGTTTGTCTGTAACTTTCTGTTCTGCTGTTTGTAAGCTTCTGGGTTTGTGTCTGTTTGAAAAATGTGTGAAAGATCACTGAAGTTGGGTCCTATCTTTAAAGTACCCAAGATGCCCAAGAAGGTTGTTCCTGAAGAGAAGGTACCTGTTGCCCCTCCTGAAAAAGTGGAGGTTCCAGCTGCAAAAGGTAGATGTACTCCAGACTATAATTAACACTTATGCTAAAAAACACTCTTGGCCTTCTTCTAACTCTTGTCTTTGTTGTATGAGATTTCTGCTTGTATTTATGTTACAACTCTTCATTACAATGTTCGCATTGTAGAGTCATAGAACTCTGTTTCTTGTGCTTTTTTATTTATACTGCTTTAAAGTGCTTTTCAAAAGTCCTAAAATAAATCCATATCCTTAAAGTCCCTGAGGTGCATAAAAGAGCTGTTGCAGAAGTGAAAGTGCCAGCTGTTGTGCCCAAACCCAAAGAACCAACACCAACTAAAGGTACACATTTCTTCTTATTCCTCCCAAAGATTTGGTTTTCTGCCTTATTCCTAAAATCTTTTATATTTTATACACTGTTTCAGGAGCATGTTCTTATATTTTAATGCAACTTATGTTTCTGGTTATCATTTACATTTGCTGTTCTGTATGAGTCATCTTGACTAACTGTAAAAAAAAGAAATTAATTATTTTTTTATAATAATAATAGTCTTTTTACAAATTAATACTGTTTCTGAAGTGTCTGAAGTATCCAAGAAACTTGTCCGGAAAGAAAAAGTCCCTGCTCCTGCTCCTGTGGTGGAGAAGTATGAGTATGCATATGAAGAGTATGAGAAGTATGAGACATATGAAAGCATTGAAGAATTTGAAGAGGTTCAGGAAACTGAAGAAATTGAGGCATATGAGGAACCTGAAGAACCTGAGAGATACAAGGAGATTCAGGAACAGGAATATAAAGAGGAAGCTGAGGAGAAAGAAGATGTCTATGAAAAGTATGAGTTTAAGGAGAAGGAAGAGATCTATGAGAAATATGAGGAGGTATATGAGGAGGCTTATGAAATCCAACCAGCTATAGGTACAAGTCATGATTTCTTTATTGTTACATTTTGTTAAGTTCCTAGCTGCTGCTTAAGCCTCCTTTGGGTGTTTATTTATAATTTTCCCCATTGGTAGTCCTAAGTGTGTCTTTTGCTGGTAATGATAAAACCATTTGAAGATTGTTTCTCTACTACTTCTTCCTAAGGAATTCTTCCCTTCCAAGTGAAATGGGAAGATTCCCTCTCTGCCTGCCCAAGACTGTGCTAGTTTAGTTATGACACAAGTAACATAAATGAAAATTTTCTGATGCAGTTCAGCTGCAGCCTGAATTAAATATTTTTATGTGTCAATATTTATTCTGCCCAGGTTAGCTCCTGTGATTTACAGTGATGTTAAAACTCATGTAGTACCTTCATTCTCATCATTTAAATTTATGAACATGGGATCCCTTATGCCAATCATAAAGTGCAACTTTAACATACCAGAAAGATGTATACTGATATTCCTTAGCTTTCATTGCTCAAGAACTCTGATATAAGTGGCTGTTCAGTTGTCTCTGCAAAAATGATGAGAAGGTTCCTCTACAGACATGTGATTGCTCTGCTTGCTTGTATCTGTTGTCTGCTTGTCTTTGTATTTGTTGTAATTCCTCATAAATAACTTAAAATCCATAATAAAATATTTTTAAAGTGCCTGAGGTGCCTAAAAGACCTCTGCCAGAAGAAAAGGTACCTGTTCCTGTTCCTAAAAAAGAAGCTCCACCAGCTAAAGGTACATCAACTATTAGATAAATTTAAAAACACACCCTTCTGAATCCCCCAAACCAGTAATTTGCCTATTCTGAGTAATTCTGTTGAGCTATAGTGCCATATGAGTGAATCCTAAAATATTAGGACCTTCTTCAACCTAATGATGTGCTGGAGTGCATATAGTCTTAATAGGTATTCTTCATATCAGGCTCTACAAAAGATAAGTGTCATGAATAGTGATTGTCAGTGGATGCTAGTAGAGTTTCTGTTCTGGTCTAGAGCTCTGTAATAGTCTGTGCAGAGCACTTAATTTACCAGAAATTAATCTTGTGCTAACTTTTATAGTTGTTTCTCGTATGAACTATCCCAACAAAACCAGTGGGAAAGGGTTGGGTTTTTTTGCAGATAGACTTTGAGATAGTTAATAAGAACTTAAAACCTAACCATATTCTCATCTGGCATTAATTAGAGCTGATAGTTCATGAAAACTAATTGTTAAGACTTACCCCAGTCAGAAATTCACCCAACAAGAGCAACGTTTTTATCTCAGTGAATACCGAAGACACTAGCTGTGTGAATCCAAGCAAAATAGTCCAGATGGGTGGCCTGCAAGGTCACCACTCAGTAGCAATTGAGGATACTGTATTTTGTATTTTTCTAAATTTTCTGACTCTTTGTTTGCTTCTTGCTTAACTTATATTCTTAAATCATATTCATACTGCAAAATATCTTAAAAAAGCCACCAATGTCTTTAAAGTGCCAGCGGCGCCGAAGAAACCTGTTCCAAAAGAAAAAGGACTACCTGCTGTTCCTAAAAAAGAAATCACTCCACCAGCTAAAGGTATACTTAGTCTGCATTGTCATCATGAATATTTAAGTCTGATTTTAGTCTTTTGTCTTCATTATTTGTTGAAAAAGATGTTTTATGTCCCCACGGTGCTTTTTTCAAATGTTTGTGATTGTGTCTTTCTTTGCCTGTTGGTTTCAAGTTATTTGTTGAATATTTGTGATTGTCTTTAAAAAACTGTGTGTTCTGTCCTTCAGCTACATATGAAAGTAGTTCAGAAAGAAAGAGTTTTTGTTTATTCTAAAAAGAAGGATATTCCACCATCCAAATATATGACCATCTGTCAAGAATATTTTTTTAATATGTCATTCTTCTGACTAATCATCATAACATAGATGTTCTTTCAGGGAGCATTTAATTCTTTGTTGTTTCATGAATCTTCCTTCTTAGATTTTCTCTTCTTCTTTCTAACTTCTTCTAAATAACTTTGAAAGCCCTAAAAGTAAATTGTATCTTGAAGGGCCAGCTGTTGTCAAAAGAACTGTCCCTGAAGAAAAGAAACCTACACACACACCTGCAACAGCAGTTCCACCAACGAAAGGTAAAGGAACCTTTGATATGAGATTTTATGGAAAGGAAATACTTGTGTTGTTTTTCCCAACTAACACCCTTCTAAAATGATCCTCATGCTCATTATCTAGTCTCTCAGTGCAGATTCACCTCTAGGTGAAAATTGATAAATTGAAATCTCTGAGGAAAACACTTCAGATATTGTGCTATGTGTGTGCTAAACAGTAAATACATTTATTTATTAATTAAAACATGGTGAGGGGAGGTATCATTACTTACACTACTGGTACATAAACCTTCAGTGCTTTTATATAGTTGTGAATTCAGCTTAAACTGGGGTTTTGAAGCCAATGCATTGGTCATGATACAGGTGAAGTAACAGGGCAAGAGTTAGTAAGTTAAAACCCTCAAGGCTGTTACACGTATCAGAAGGAAAAAACAGGATGAGATAGTGAGAAAAGCAAATGGATTATGCTCTTTGAGAGCAGAAGCTATAAATTTCTTCACACAATTAATTTTTCCAGCAAGACAGTTTTAGAACTGTATAATATTTTCTTCTTGAAAAGGCGCTGTATTTGGGACTTCAAAAGAACCTAGTTTTCTGGGTTTATTTCTGTTTGGGATTTTAAAAGTTGAAAATTATGTTGAGATTACTAAAAGTAAGCTAATATCTTTGAAGTTCCCGAATTTCATAAGAGACCTGTCCTTGAAGAGAAAGTACCCACCATTATTCCTAGAGAAGAGGAGCCTCCTTTGTATGAAGGTACATGAATGACACCTTTACCAATCAGTAAATTGCAGAGAACATATCAATTCATACTCTAGAATGTTCTGTAAAATATAAGACATTTTCAATTAATTTTTTTTTACATTATTTAAAAGTAACTCCCATCCATGACTTTGAGACTCTCTCTTACCTCAGATCTAGTTACACCTTAGAAATTTTAAAATGTTTTTTTCCCATGTATTAATGGGAGAAACAAAAATAGATAAGAGAGAAACTAAGTTTCTGAACCAGGAAAGCACTTCAGCCACATTAGACCAAAGAAATGAACTTAAGTAGACACTTTTATAAGAGCCATCCTGACTAAGAATTAATTTTTGAGCAGGTGTACAGTTAACACCAGATTAGGACATGAGAAATTAAATTACAATTTATATCTAATACACAGAACTAGAAAATAAAATGAAATATTCTGTGAACTTGTATTTTATTAATTGGGAAAGGTCACTTCCAGAAATAGTAGGTAAATTATCAGGCTGAAATGAGATATTGAAAGAATTTATAGTCAAACAGCCCTTTGTCCGTATATGTGTCTGCATTTTTGCATTATAAGTTGTCTTTCTAATCTTGTCCTGTAAATAATATTAAAATATGTAAAATAAACTAATATCTTTAAAGAGCCTGAAGTTTACAGAGAAGTTCCAACAGAAGAAAAAGTCCCTGTTATTATTCCTAGTGAACCAGAAGCTCCAGCAGCTAAAGGTATACCAACTATTCAAGCAATCTATAAATCAATATGTTCCCTACAAATTAGTTATTCTTCTTCATCATTCCATCTGTGTGGTAATCCATTATCTAATGTGTTCTTTCTAATGTTTCCTTAGATGTTATGCATCTGTCATTGCTTCTGTGTTACTTACATTTTGTGTATTATAATGTTCTTAAACTAATGTAATGTCTTTGAAGTACCTGCAGTGTCAAAGAAAACTGTCCCACTGAAGAAAACACCTGCTGCTGTACCTACAGAAATAGCTCCTTCAGCTAAAGGTACATGACCTCCAAAAGTATTTTCTCTAGCTTCTTTCAAAAGTGAGGTACCAAGTGAGAAACCCAACATGCTCGTTTTTCTTGAACAACATGACCAGGTGTTATATACAGTTTTCTTCCATTTGATCTCTTGTTGTAAAAATAAATTTTGTCTGTTTGTTTTTATGTTAGAAAGAATATACATACAGGGAGATCAGAAATTAAAAACATAACCATTTTGCAACCATTTACAAAGAGTTCCTAACATATGTCAGCCTCTTTCTTCACAGTTAAAATAATAAACAATTATTAAGAAAATTATTAATTCATTGTGCAGAAAAAAATCAAGGAACATTTTCTATAAGTTCTTATTTTTGTTTTGTGTTAGCAGTTGCTCAGATTGATACATTCTGCATCAAGAATTTAAAATTTAAAAAGAAAAAATTAGGCAAGTATATAGACATTCAGTAGACAGGAAACCCATAGCAGGGTTAGGGATTACCCTTGTATTTTTTTGACTTCTTGTCTCATTTTCTATTTCCTAAAATACTTTCTCTGACAATATATTTTTTAAAAAATGTAACAGGTTGTGGTAGAAGCTTTTTGCATTCATGTCAGGGGTAATAAAGTCAAGATTACACTAAGACTTCAAATCAGGACAAAATATAAAACCACAAAATTGTTTTCATAGAAACATAGTTTTGTAATAAAATTCCAGTGCTGGAGAACTCAATAGATGTTTGAAACATATGTTTTAGTTAATTGCATTGGAGTTTTTCCTTGCTTTTCTAAGTTATTTTTAAATTGAAAAAAAAAAACCAAAAACCCAAACCTTTAAACTGCCAAAATTCCTAAAGAATTTTTGATAAGAAAAAATTTTGAGTAGGATTTGAAGGATAAAAAAAAATGTTTTCATATATAAATCTTTAAATTTTTTGAGAACATTCTGTCTACCGTAAACTAGAGTTTAGTTTGCAGCTTCAGTTACCTGCAACAGTATGAAATTAATGTAAAAAAAATAAAAATTATATCACCCATAGTTGTTCTTAAGTAGCAAATTTGCTTTATGTGCAAAAGAGACAATTTCAAGGGACCCTGTCACTTGGATCAGTCTGAGGAAAAAAAAATAGTTGAAAAATTAATAGAGCTTAGATAGACAGGGCCTAATTCTTTGCACTCAAGGAAGCAGCTCAGTTTAGGACTATCCCACATCTTTCTTCTGGCAAACTGTATAGGTCAGATCAGGGTAGGATATCAGATTTTTGTTCTACCCTCATTTAAAAGAATCCCAATTTTGAGGTTAAATATAAAATAGACTTATATAATATATAAAAATATAAAATATATTCTATTATATACTATAATATATAAATATTTTTCCCAGACTCATCCAATTATAATATAAAATATATTATATTATGAAAAATAAAATATCTTAAGATGAGCTTGAATATTTGATTGTATTTGTTTTTTATCTTTCACATTGTCTATGTTCTGAAGATTTCTAAGTTAACTTAAGTATTTAAACTAATATCTTTCAAGTACATGAAGTTTATGAGGAGATGCACATAAAAGAAGAAATTTCTACAGTTCATAGCAAAGAAGTGGTTCCAGCACCTAGAGGTATATATCTTCATCATCATCTCTTCCTGCAATTTGTAAAGTCATGATCTCCAGGAAATTTAATTATTCATGTTCATGATTTAGTTCTTGTTCAATGTGACTAACATTTGTGTTCATTCTTTTAGTACCTTACCTACCTTACAAGCCATGTTTTTTATTTCGTCTTTCCATTCCACATAAATTCTTAACATGAACTAATATCTTTAAAGTGCCTTCAATCATTAAGAAAGAAGTACAAGAAGAAAAAGTGCTTATTGCTGTGCCTAAAAAACCAGAACCTACTCCTGTGCCTAAAAGACCAGAATCTCCACCACCTGAAGGTACTTTGATAGCTTAACAGAACTGAGGTCTTTTATTATAATGTCTGTTCTGTTTCTTACATTTTTTTCTGATGTAATAGTTCATGGTCCACTTATGTCAGATTTGTGGCATTTATGTTATATATGTCCCTTTTCCTGTTTCTCAACTTGTCTTTAAGTCGTAAAATTAAAACTAAAATCAATAAATATCTTTCAAGTGCCTGAAATGCCCAAGATCACTATTCCTGAAGAGAAACCTGTCCCTCTGCTTAAAAAGCCAGAAGCTCCACCTGCCAAAGGTATAGGTCAACATATCCTTTCTTTCTCCTTTTTCTTCCCATTTTTTTCTGTCCCTTGTTTTGCTGCTCTTAATCATTAAAAATTAGTTGAGTTTGTCTATTTCTTCTACTCAAGAGTAATCCATTGTGATGGCACAGAAATTGTATCAGAAACTAGTCAAAAGGACTAAAAATAAGGAAAAGGCTAGCTGAGCCAACATGCAGTGAGATTTACAGAACAAATGTTTTCACCTCATGGGTGTCTACAGATACCCTAACCAGCCTCAGAAATTCTATCAGAACTCAAGCAAGTATATAGACTTCCTCTTTCACATTGCTCATGCTAAACTTAAACATCAATTGATTTAAGTTTGAATGTAAGCAGTATTAGGCACAGAACACAGTTCTTACAATTCATTCAGATATTTTTAAAGTCTGACTGAACTAGCAGTTTGTGTGGCATGTCAGCACTGCATTACAAAAGATCCTCAGCAAAGTTGCTTCAAACTGTTATTTGTCTGAGGACTAGAACCATGGAGAGTTTCCAGAACACGTAACTGTTGTCATACTACCGATACACATCTACTTGTTTTGTCTTAATTCTACGTATTTCATGTTTTATTTTTGTAATTCTTAAAAGTACACTAATATCTTTAAAGTGTCCAATAGGAAATCTATCTCAGAAGAGAAAGTAAATGTTGCGCTGCGTGAAAAACCAAGCGTAACCCCATCTAAAGCTTATATGTCAATAATGGTGACTCTCTGAGGACAGGATTTCTCTTTCTTTTGGACAATAGGGTTTATAGTAAAAGAAAAAAACCTACCCTTTATTTCTCATTTATGAAAAAGACCCCAGTAGTATGTAATAGTATACAAAATTTTTTGCAAGTCGCACCTCTTTTTATATCTGATCTTATGTTTCTTTCCAATGTACTTCTTGGGAGACTCTTTCTTCTTAATAATTTTCACATTTTTAAATGCCTTAAATATAACAAAAATGAATGCTGTTTTCTTTAAAGTGCCAGAGGTTCCCAAGAAAATTCCAGAAGAGAAAGTACCCAGTGCTGTGCCTAGAAAAACAGAACCACCAGCAGCCAAAGGTATGTTGTACCACAGATAAGTAAAGTTTGGAAGAGAAAAAAACCCTCTGCCTTGATTGTGCAGATTAGTTTTTTGATAGATTGTTTGTGTTGTCCTGTTACCTTTATTCTCTGTGCCCACAGTTCTATTTATATTACGATTTTGAAAATTATTCTTTTTGAATCATAGCTATAATCAATGTACCAGTGCATTAGAAATACTGATGACAGCTCAGCAGAGATAAGACTGATACTTAAGAACCACAGCAGAAATCTTAAAGAGAAAACAGGGCTTCTGTGATCTGAAATACTCCTGACTGATTGTGAAAAATTAGCCCCAAAAGAAAGTTTAATAATTTCAAATCAGTGATACAGATGTCTAACATAGGAGAAAAAGCTCAGTATATAGATGAAAAATTGATACCAAGAAGTCACCGTACATAGGAGAATGTGGCAAGGAATACAGAATGGAAAATGGCAGCCTTAGTCAAACAGAGATTCAGAAGATGGTTGAATAAAATGGAAAAATAGTGTAACATAGGAGATGAAGAAACTCAAAACAACTTTTTGAGTTCTTTCCTCAGACTTCACAGGGACACAAAAAACCCTTAAGTCAATAAACATGTCAAATCAACATCTCCATTAAGGATCTCCATACTTTGCAATTTCCATGGAAAAGTTTTGTACATATCTGTAAAATTCCATATAATACCTGAAAATAATCTTTCCTTAAAATGCCTGAAGCATCCAAGGAAGTATTTGTAGAAGAGAAAATCAAAGTTGCTGTTCCTAAAAAGCCAGAAGTACCATCAGCTAAAGGCACTTGTCATTAACAAAACTATGGCAATAATTCATATTACTTTCACTGATAAGACCTTTTTGATACTATTTCCTCATCTTTCTGTCTTATAAACAATGACATCTTTGTATTTCATTTTTCGGAGTACCCTTTTTACTTCTCTCAAATGACTCTTGATCTAGATTGAGAGCAAAAAGCCTATTTGGAAAAGGGTATTATATTTAATTGGTGTTATCTGGTATCATTTTGTCTGTTTCTTTTTCCATTTTAATGTTATTTAAATTTCTCTAAATTCTTATTATTAACATAATTATTAATTCTTTAGTATTAACATAATTATTAATTTTAAAGTACCAGAAGTTCCCAAGAAAGTCCCAGAGGAGAAAATACCAGTTGTGGAGCCTAAAAAACCAGCAGTTCCACCAGCTCAAGGTATTTGTCATTATGAAAAATTTAGCAGAATCAAACCATCACTTTTTTATTGTTTTAACATAAAAGACAGTAGTCAAGACCCCTATTAGAATTTTCTTCTGTTGTCAAAGGTTTTTCAAGTGAACAAATGTGTTTTGTGAAAAAAATAGATTTTGTTAATTAGTGTTCTCACTAATACTGTTGTTCTGTTGTTATGCTTTAATATTAAGGAAATTCTGTAGTAAAATGTATTACTATTTTTCAAGTGCCTGAGGTACCAAAGAAAGTGGTCCCAGAAGAAGTTTCAGTCAAAGTACCAAAGAAACCAGAACCTCCACCAACTAAAGGTAACTGCTGTACTCAATTAGTGAAATAAAAGCCCTTCATTGTGTGGGGTACTATTTTAACATATTGTTAAATGTTCTAGAAAATGTTTTTGTTGTTTAAATTGTTTTGGCATTTGTACCTCAGAGAAACATCAGAGGTTTCTCAGAGAGAAATCAGCGATAATTTTCTGTGGGCAAAGAAAAATTGATATTCACATCCAAATGAAATGCTTTTGATTTCCTGAGTTTTACCTCTTATTAGTGTCTTAACATTGCAGACACATGTTTGAATTTCATAAAAATAAAATTAGTTACTTCCTTTAAAGTGCCTGAAGTGCCCAAGAAAGTAGTTTCAGAAGAAAAAGTGCACATTGAAGCTCCTAAAAAACCAGCACCTCCACCACCTAAAGGTACATGTTCAATGCTGATAAAATTGGACAGAAATTTTAGTCAGTTTCCCTCAATGCTATCTTTTTAAAGTTTATGTCATCATCTTTTCTTTAATATTCTAATATTTATAAATGGTACAGACTTTGTTGTCTTCTTCACTTATGAATAGCTCCCAGTAAGCAACAGTGCATCAAGCAAGACAGAAAAACCCACAGACTATTTATAAGGGGTATTTTTTTCTGATGCTGTTTGATAATTTTCACCTTGGAGCTATTGTTGCCTTTTAAATTCCTATTCTTAAAATTCCTGAAAGTAAAACAAATAAATATCTTTAAAGAACCTGAAGTGCCGAAGAAAGTTGTTCAAGAAAAGAAAATACCTGTGCCTAAAGAACCAGAACCTTTGTTTGTCCCAGAACCAGCGTCTGCACCTGAAGAACCAGAACCTCTACCAGATCAAGGTAAATCTCAACACTAATAAAGTAACATAAGTAACATTTTTCCTTTTGTCTTTAACACTGTGATTTTACAGGCCTTCTGTTTTCTAAGATTCTAAATTATACTTCTTCTATGTATCTGCATATGTGTGTGAAACAGATATACGTGGGTCTTTTTGAAAAGTAGTGACAAATCTT
Source organism: Gallinago undulata (assembly GCA_026546715.1). Lineage (NCBI taxonomy): Eukaryota > Metazoa > Chordata > Aves > Charadriiformes > Scolopacidae > Gallinago > Gallinago undulata. The sequence goes on from JAOTQQ010000079.1 coordinate 33,255,131, forward strand.
GGATGTCTGAATTGTCTCTATTTTATACTTCAATTCTTCGTACTATTTTGGATTATTCTTACTATTCTACCCACTTGAGTTCATGAAAACAGCCACAACTAATATCTTTAAAATGATACAGTAAAAGTAAAGAAAGTACCCATTCTAGTGGCAAAGAGCAGAAGACATCAATGCAATTGAAATGCCAGAAGCTCCACCAAGAAAAACTACATGCCATTGCTGCTAATTCTTGAAAGAGTCTTCAGCTTATTACCTGCAATGTTATTAACATCTTCTATCCTGTCCATTCTGTTTATAATTATAATGGGTTGTACTTATAGGTTATTTTGTTATCAGTGGACGTGTGCACTGGCATATGGGGACATGAAGCTTTGGGGGGCAGTTGAGAGAAAGAAGAGAAAAGCAAAAATGTGTTATCTTCATCCTTAAAAAGGCCAACATAAATGACTGATACCTGATATGTTTTTAATGTTTTCATTGTAATTGTGGTTTTATGTTTGATGATTCACTTACATTTGGTATGATTGTGCAGTTGTTTAATTTAGAACTAATATCTTTTATGTACATAAAGTGGCCAAGACAGCTTTCCCAGAAAAGAAAGTATCTGTTCCAGTTTCCCGAAAACCAAAGCCCGTTGCAGGACCCCCAAAACCAAAGCCTCAAGAGGTAGAGCCTCAAGAACTGGAATCTGCTAAAGTGGCCCAAACCCAAAAGCTTGTTGTCGTAACCCAAAAAATAGAGCGTTTTGTGGCATCTGAGGAGTCCGAGACCATTTTGGCATCCCAAAAATCAGAATCTGTTGTGGCATCCCAAAAACCAGAGCGTGTTGTGGTACTTGAGAAACTAGAGTTTGTTGTAGTACCTGAGGAACCTGAGACTGATGTGGCACCCCAAAAACTAAAGCATGGTGTGAAGCCGACAAAACTAAAGCCTGTTGAGGAACCCCAAAAACCAGAGCCATTCATGGCCCTTGAAGAACCTGAGCTCACTGTGATGCCTGAGGAGTCAGAAACAGTTGCATCAACCCAGAAATCAGAACGTGTTGTGGTGCCCCCCAAAAGAAAACCTTTTGTTCCGCCCCAAAAAACAGAGCTCATTGTAGCACCTGAAGAAACAGAGGTTGTAGCAGATTTCCAAAAATCAACGACAATTGCAGTGTCTAGAAAATCGAAGCCTGCTGTGTCACCATTCAAGCCAGAACCTGTCATGGTGCCTGAGGAACCAGAACCAATATTATCATCCCAAAAATTAGAGCCTTCTACGATACTTCAAAAACCAAAGCCTGAAGTGGCATCCAAAGAACCAGAGCCTGTTCTAGCACCTGAGGAACCACCACCAGCCAAGCTGGCCGAAAAGCAAGAAAGTGTTGCTATACCTAAAAAGAGAGCAGCTCTACAGTTTAAAGGTACCTCTTACAAACAGGATCTCTTTTCCTTCTTTTGAGTATATTATGTTTCACTGCTCATTTTAAAGCTTAATGCGCATAACTAAATGATACTAATATCTTTAAAGAGCCTGCAATGCCCAAAAAAGCTGTCCCAGAAGAGAAAATGCCTGTCGCTGTTCCTGAAAAATCAGAACGTCCATCAGCCAGAGGTACATATTATCATGAATACATGATAAATGCATATAATCTTCTTCTCTTAAGTATTATCTTAACCTCTTGTGTCCTGTCTGTCATTTCGAATCTGAGGTTTCAAATGATGCTTGCTAAACAAATTGCACTGAGTATGAGTGTGTGCCAAATTGTTACGTCAGAACATTTCTGTTTTCCTCTGTGCTTATGCTCATTTGTATTGTAATTGTGAAATGAAATGCACTAATATCTTTGAAGCCCCTGAGATGCCCGAGAGGACTGTCCCAGAGGAGAAAGTATCCATTGCTCTACCTAAAAAAATGGGAGCTCCACTTGCCAAAGGTACATGTCACGATAATTATCATCGTAAGGAAGGGTCTTGTTTTTTTTTAAATTAATCTCATTCTAAATTTATGCTTCATTCTAAATTTATGTATACTCTGATATCAAAAATGTGAGAGAGATGTACAAAATATAATAAAAATAATTGCTGTGCAGGGGTGTCAAATTCTTCCTCAACTAAAACTATCCAAACTTTTGTTGTACAGTTTTTTAAAAGTTGAGGAGAAAAGATTTGATTTCAAGAGCTATAGCAATAAATAAAGCAGATATGATGAACTCCTGTCTACAAATAAATGCCTAAACTTTATGTACTGTAATAAGTGAATGAATGTGTAAACTGTTGTTCACATTATTGGTAAGGATGACTTAGCAAATGGCTTAGTGGCACTTGGAAGTGTTAGGTTTACACTTGGACTCGATGATCTTAAAGGTCTTTTCCAATCTAAATGATTCTGTAATTCTATGAGAAAGGACAAAATAATTAGAAATGAAAGGTTTCAGTAGAGAGTAGCAGTTTCTGTACATACAGCAAAATAATTGCAACTATCTATATGTACCTATCTTGCCATGGGTAGTACCATGGAGCAGAATCTTTTCTTTAAACTGTTATTCACCTGTATTTTGGTCATATGTCAACAATTGCCACTCTGTGATTTGTGAAGTTATTACATTGTAAAAATAGCACCAAAGACTTGTAGCTCCTGTGAACACCTAATTCATTGAGCCTTATAAGAGGCATTTATTTTCTCATATTAATAAAAATGAAAGATTTTTTTAATTAAAATGTTAAAAAATATATAAAAATATAAAATACTCTAAAACCTTACACATAGATTGATGCAGTGCTGATTGATTTAATTTCCTTTAGAAAATCCCAAGTACGGGCCAGAGAAGTAAACATTCCATCTGCTACCAGATGACCTCCATCTGAAATACAATGACATTCCTCAAGTGAAGTACCACCTCACAGTGATGATACTTCAAAATTATATAAATTAAATAAATATAACAGGAAACAGTTATAAGCAACATCTAGTGATTAGAATGGAAGACAGAGTTGTTACATGAAAGAATGTGCAAAGCAAAAAAAATAAAAGAGGAGACATACAAAGGCAGGAAAACAAAGGTGAAGTCAACTTGAAATACAAAACTAGTGATAATATCCAAGTGACAAGTAAAAAGATGACAGCCAAAACCAGCACAGAGGACACAGTCATGAACGATACATGACTAATGCTTAAATAGAGTAGGATTCCATAAATAAGTCTCTAATCAACTGTTACAAAGAGAGCATATGCTTTCTACATTTCCATCTTGACTCAGAAAC
>JAOTQQ010000079.1:33264315-33466813 GCA_026546715.1 Gallinago undulata
CCTGTGGCTGTACCAAAAAAGCCTGTAGCTGTGCCCAAGAAACCAGAGCCTGTGGCTGTGCCCAAGGAACCAGAGCCTGCACCTGTCCTTAAAAAACATAAAATTCCTTCAGTTAAAGGTACATATGACAGTGACTGAATATTTCCTCTTCGCTATTGTCTAAATACTTTTCCCCTTCTTTCACTGATGTACCCAGTGCTTAGGTATCCAAGTGAATAATCTGTCACTTACATTATTCTCTGTGTTTTGAATGCCTTACTCTTTTAAATCATGCCGTTGTATGTATGTATCTTAATGTTCACAAAAATGAAAATTTACTAATATCTTTAAAGCACCTGAAATGCCAGAGAGAACTGCCCCAGAAGAGAAAGTGTCTCTTACAACACCTAAAAAGCCAGAGCCTCCTCCACTCAAAGGTATATATTGCCAGGAAGCATCACCTGAGAAGGAATGTTCTCTGGTCTTCTCTCTTTGTTCAGAACTGAGTCTATGAAATGTTGTCAGTTGTATGTAGACTACCTTGGGAAAGACTGTTTGGAGCACAAACAGTCTTTTATGTTTATGGCCACTGTTACTCACTGTGATTTTCTGTGTGCTAGATGTTTTTGTGGGTTTTATATTTCATATGTACATTTATATACATAAAAATAAAAGGAACTAATGTTTTTTTAAGTGCCTGAGGTGCCCAAGAAACCTGTCCCAGAAGAGAAAGTACCTGTTGCTGTTCCTAAAATACCTGAACCACTCCCAAGTGAAGGTATATGCCATCATAGCTGTTACTGTAAGGACAATCCTTTGTCCTCATCTCCCAAACATAAGCACTAAGATATGTTGTCCTTTTTTTCCCATTGTAATGTTTGTAAATTATTCCCTTTACATTTTAGTTGATACCAGTCTACGTTTCTTATATCTACTATTACATTTTTATATTTGGAAATAAAATACCACTTTCAGAAATAAATATTTTCAAGTCATATATGCTCCTACGCAGGATATTCTTAATAAAGTCTGTCTCTTTTTAAGATAATAATCAGTTCCCACTAAACTTGAATCTCTAAAAACCTAGTGATTATATTGCTGTTATAATCTTAAATGAGTTGAGAGCACTGAAGTTTTTATTCTTTCCAGTTATAACTTACCCACAAATTTAATGTTTAGTTAATATTGCAGAAATAAAAAATACTGTCCTTCAGACAACCCTGATTCATTCTCACATAGAAAGAGAGCAGTTTTTCCAAAGCATGTATTAACTGCAAAGGTAATAGATACTGAGTGATTACTTATCCTAACATGTATTTGTCTGCGTCTGTTGGAGTAGCTTTCCTTTTAGTGAGATCTGCATAATTGTTCATGTGAAACAATCTTATCATTGGAAACTTACACCGGTTATCAATATTCTTTAAAGAATACGAAATCGTAAAGGAGATTAAGCACGAAGAAGCAGAAGAAATTCCAGTTGCAGAAGTAGAGGAGGCTCTACCAGTTGAAGGTATTAAAAGTGCCCACTCAGAGGCTGCCAGACATCTTTCTTTCCTTACTCTGCAGTTTTTTTCTTGCTGCGTCGTTCTGTGCACATGTGCCTGTATGTTGTAAGTCTCTGCATAATCCTTCCACTGTTGTCATGTTTTGGAAATGAGTACTGATCTCTCAATTCTAAGAACAACATACAGAATATTTTAAATGCTTTCATGTTGTTTCTTGTCAACAACAGCTTTCCTGTCGTTTGGTTTCCCACCTTTGTTCTTGTGTTATTAACATTCCTTTTAAAGTCATCTTGGATATTTGTATTGTGTGCATGCTACAAAGCCATAGCCTAAGGCTTTTTCATGCTCCCATTTAATTAAATTAGACTTTTTCACTGGCTTCACTGGAAATGGAAAATTGCTATCACATTGCTACTGTGATAGTAAATTTATAGTAAATCTGCCTAATCTTATTTAAAGCACCGGAACCTGAAAAGAAGATCCCTGAAAAGCGAAAACCACGACCACCTACTCCACCAACAGAAGATATTAAAATGGCAAAAGAACTACTTAAAGGTATAAACATCTGAAGCCACAATTAACAGTGGGAACTCAAACTTATAATCCATTTAAATTATACTGGTGAATCTTGAAAAGCATGCTTTAAAACATGTCAATTTGGATCTATTTTTTTTCTTTTCTAATTTACTATTGCTGTAACTGTACACCTTACTAACACTCAACCCCTCAGGAATTTTGACCAGCGTATGCCAAGTCATTTTACATGAGTTCTTTTCAACAGTTACAGAAAAAAAACAATCTATTAAAAAAAAATCTTAACCAAGTTAACACATTCTTTTCTCCTTTGCGCCATTCTTCTATCTTTAACATGTTCTTACAAATGAAAAGAACCTCCAGCAGCAACTTGCTGGTGTTATTATATGAAACTAGGTTTCAGATCAACTGTGCTTCCTACAGATCTTCTGACTTCTAAACAGTTAATCAGCCAGAATTTTAGCTTTGTAGCTCTTGTCTTTTTATTATGTCAATAGCTTTAATCAGTTGTTTGGATTTTTAAAAAAGTGATTTTCTTTTTTGAATCTAATGATGTATATGGTAAAATTCAAATAATTTTCTTTAAAGCTCCTGAATCAAGGAAGAAAGTTGTGACTGCAAAACCTGGTGAGCCTCCAAAATTGGAACCACCACCTGCTAAAGGTACCTAGCTAATATAAGAACCTTACTTAAATTAAGCCTCTCATAAGCCCTAAATTGTGGTTCTCAGTATTTTCTTCTTCTTTAATTTGCTCAGAAATATTGAAAAGCTGTCTATGTTAGATTATGCTCAACAGTGGACTCCAGTTTTGGATGTATATGTTCATGTTATATATATGTCCACTTTAATCTCCTGTTGTGCGATTCATGAGATGCAAGAGACAGAATCACAGAACAGTGAGAGAGTTTTTGAGTTTTGTCACTTGGGTACATGATCACTTTGGTTGCCTGCTTAGGGAGAAATAAAAAAATAACATGCTATTTGAATATATATAGCATTGTTCAAACATACTTAGTTTATTATTTGCCTGAAATGTAACTCATTTTTGAGAGAGGACAATTTCCAGAGGTGGAGAAGAATAATGAATTGAGCAAGCCATTTTAGAAGTATTCCCTTATATTTTCATATATACTGGAGCTTAAGACAAGCAAGTAGCTAAGCACTGAATATCTCTTCTTAATTCTGTTCCAAGTTTAGAAATTAAACTTATGAATATCATAGATAGACAGTTTAGGTTAATAGATATATGATATAAACCTGTAATGAAGGAGTAAAAGGACATAAAATGTTACTATGATAACTCTCTTTGAATACATAAGCTTTGTCATACCATACTTCTCTTTTGTTGATTTGTATGAAAATTTCCTCTTATGCATAAGCGTAGAGTAAGACTGTATGCAAATAATATTGAAAAAGTATTAAAACTATTGACTTCAATCTCAGTAGTTTTACGTTTGCTTTTAATATTCAGTAGTGGACCAGCATTTGATTTGTGTGTTTGGAATGGTTAGGGGATGGTTAGCTCTTACTACTGTTATGATCCCATAATAAAATCTGCAATAATATTCTTTTAAGTGCCTGGACTTGTAAAGAAACCTCGCAAAGTAATTCCTGAGGTTACTCCTCCACCAAAAGAAGAAGTTGTTCTGAAAAGAGGTATAGTAACTTGGCTCTATTTTTTTAAAAAAAACAGCATATCAACATTGTTTAGTATATTCGCCTAAGTAACATTGTTTTCTGTGTGTGGTATGGAAAATTATATGAATAAAGTACTACCCAATGTCTGTTTCTTGGGGAAAGGCTTTATAGTTGCAGGAATGAAGTGGAAATATCCCGAAAATTCATCCAAAGGATCAGTGAACACTGACAGTCTGGTTCCCTATAACTCTCTTGTGTTTTCTTAATCTCTGTAAAGTCTATACTAGAGTTGACAGTTTTCCACTGCCTTCAGCTTTTGGACCCCTACTGTCACCCCAGTGACAGTATAAATGCTATTAAAGTCACATATGTAGCATCTGTATTCTTTTCTATGTTTTACTCAGAAGTACTGCACAGATGTGGTACCCCATGGTGCTATTGGACATCAGTTTCCAGTCTGTAGCTTTCTGAATCAATTCATGCTCGATTATTGATTAGAAAATGATACCACTAATTTCAATTCTCTTTGAAATACCATAGAGGGATGATTCTTGCCCATGTACCTTGCAACCAACCTTCAAATTTCAAACTTAATAAAATATAAATATTGAGTTTTTCAGATGACAACGTCATTAAATATCCAAGACTAATATCTGATCGGACAAAAATAAGGGAAATAACTAAAATGAAAAACAGACATTATATAAATTTAAGCTCTCCAAATATAACGCTTGAAGATTCAGTCTTGTTTTCTCACTCAAGTCAATGGGAGTTTAATCCTGCATTTTTTCCCCTGAAAATCATCAGTAACTGCAGTTATTAATGCATAGTTATGTAAAGTAAGTAATCTTTTAGATATAAGAAATTTATTATATTTTTTTCTATCATAAACAGTTAGCATTGACATCTTTCAGATGCACTGCTTTTAATAAAAGCATCTTTTTGCTCTAGATGTCTTTGAATTTTAAGAGACTTTCAGAATAGTATCTTAAATAGTTGCACCAAATCTTCCATTTATATTTTACTACTTATTCTACATTCCTGTTTCTTCAGGATTGTTGATATCTTTTCAATCTTTTGTCTTGTTCAGTGTCTTATTCTTTTACTTACCTGTGTTTTTAAAACATGAAATTCTTTTTCTTTTAAAGTTCTTAAAAAGAAATCAGAAGAGGAAGAACCTAAACCAGAAAAAGAACCTAAACCAGAAGTTAAACCGGTACCTACACCAGTAGAAAAAATTAAGAAACCTGAAGGTACTAAATTGCGTTCAAATCTATCTGGTAAAATAGAAGTTTAAAAAAAAAATAATCCCACTTTTAAATACTACTCTCTGAAATTCAGGAAGGATTGTGAGATTTAAAAGATGAGTTGCATTAACCTAATTGTGTAAGTTAAAGCTTTGATCAAAGCATATTTAAATTAGACATCCACATTTGGGTCTTAATTTTGCATTTTGGAATTGTTTCTCAACCTTTACTATGTATAGAAGAGAACTTTACAAATATTTTAGAATACTGATAGAAATATACCTACAATGAAACAGTTAATCCAAGCAGTCTTTTAGATACCATTTTGCAAATATTTGTCATTTTGTCTATTTAGTGTTTCTAATTTATTCAAATCTCACTCCTAAAAATACATATTCCTAAACTGTATGAACATCTGAACTGTTTATGACTAAAAAGAATTAAAATTTTGAAATGTATTTGATAGAATTGTATTTGAGGACTCAAGGTGTTTCTATATATCTTACAAAATAAAAATGTTTTAAAGTCCCAGAAGTTCCTAAGAAGAAAACTGAGATACCTGTCATAAAAAAAGAGGAGAAACACGTGCCTGAACTGCCAAAAGGTATAGGCATGTGGTGTTCTTTTTCCTTGCTGCAGCATCTAAATTATATTCATTGCTGAATATCATGCTATATTAACCTGAAGCATTACTATCGTCCAGTCTGTCCATGCCTATTGTGTCTTGTGTCATGATTAACCACTTTGCATTCTTCTGGATTTCTTGTCATCTTTAATTCTTCAGTGCTTGAAAATGTCATCTTTTTTTTCATTGTATCTTGCTTTACAAGAGTTCATCTCAAGTTAATTTCTTGCTTTCTGGCTAAATAAAATATAAAACAATAAATTCTGTCTTTGATTAACTGTCTCTGGATTACTGCTTCTAACTTTAATTTCAGTGGGATTACAAAACATGTAAATTAACCTATTTGTAATTGTTGTGTTTGAAATGCTAGAACCTAAGCAAGCAGCCATCCCAGTTCCTGGGCCTGAACCTAAACCTGCAGTGGGTAAGAGCTCTTTAGTAGATGAATACTGGTGTGCAGCCTTTCTTGTGCATATAGTATTTTCCATTCAGATATTTCTGCCTATAAGACATTAAAAAAATGCCTTTAGTATTAACTGTCATACGATCTACAGAACTTTTTAAAGAGCATCAAGCTTAAAATAAAATTATCTATTAAAAGAAATATATGGGAACTCTTTTTTTTTTTTTTTTTTACAGCTCTAAAATCTCCAAAACCAGCTGCAGAACCAGCAACAGCTGTTACTACTCCAGTGACCATCCCAGTGGTTGGAAAGAAAGCAGGTATTTATGTTTATTCACTGCTTTTTAGGGTTTTTTCTCTCTGAGATACCTAAATACCTTCAGAATAAAGAGAATGAAGAGCTGTACAATCATATTACTCATTAATTAGAGGAAGATTTGAGGTCCTATTCAAGGATCTTGTTATTGTAAGTAATATCAGCTAAAAGACAAGTGTCTCTGATACACCATTGAGATGAGTCTGTGCTCTTGTTTCTGGATGGTGATATGTGCATCTTTATTTGTTGTCCTGATATGAAATTTGTGTATTCTGTTGGTTCCTTGGTGTTGGTTATGTCCCGATATATGTCTTGTGAACTGCTTCTTGTATTTCTTTCTGCAAAAGAAAGGTTACACATGTTTCTAAATTATTCTTTTGGTGTTTAGTTTTCTACTTTTTGTTTGTAATTGAAGTCCTGAGGAAAAGCGACAGTGGTGGTGGAGAACTAGAGCATTGCTACTTTCATTTGACACGCTTAGGACCCTGGATCGTACCCTGCTGTGAAAAAAGAACTTTGAAGAATCCAGTTCCTCTGAAGCACTCTGAGCCTGAGGTCCATCAGTAGAGCAGATGTACATGCTGCTCGCCCATTGTTCGAAGGGCCTCATGTTACAGTAGAGCTCAGATCTTGGGCACTGGAGAAATGTCATCATTAATGTCTCTTGGCCATTGATTTGGCGATGTAGTGAAGCCTGCAGTGACATAACTCACCCATTTTATATAGGTGGCCAGATAGGCCTTAGAAAGCTGTCATATTCTGCTACTTTTAACCTGGATTGTATTTAAGTTGGCAAAGTTAAGCAATTAAGTTGGCAATTAAGTTGCATTATTATCATTACAGTGGTTTACGTAGCTATTCTGTACAGTTTGTGCGTGCCATTCATCTTTCTTTTGTTTTGTGATTGTGTTCTATGTTTTCTGTTGTGTGGAGAAAAGGTGTTTTAAGTTCGTTTTATTTCAGGTATAGCTGGAAATTTTGTCTTAAAATATATTGTTCCTGGTGCTTATTCTCATGGATTTTAACTCTCTAAATTACTATAGCTGCAGAAAAACCTGATGCGCCATCTGTACTAAAGCATAGAGATAAAATGCCCCCGATGGAAGAAGAAAAGCCTGAGTCAATTGTGTTAAAGAAGATTTCAGTTGAGAAACTCTTGCCTGTAAAAGAGAGAGTAAGTCCTAAGCAGACAGTTCTGGACATTCAGAGAGTAGAGCCACTTGAGTTTAAAATCTCACTGGAAACAGCTGATGGAATACTGAAGCCAGAGGGAGATGAACAGGAGAAAGTAGCTCTTAAATATTTTGTCTTTGCTCCTGAAGAAGAGGAGCCAGAAATGACACCTATGGTTTCAAGAAAGGCTACCCTTACAGGTGAGAAAATAGAAGTTACAATAGATCACATTACTTATGCAAAGGATGAACCACAGCTATCTGATGAGGAATTGAAATTGGTTTCTATAGCGTCTGAACATGTGGAAGGAGATTCTGGAGAAGAAAAGAGGGATGAAATTAAATCAGTTGTTCATAGGGAAGGTGCTGTAGAGAAAGTGTCTGACAAGCTTAGTGTTCTTCGTGAAGGAAAGATTCTTGTGCATGAAAAAGAAGAGGAAATTGAGCCAGCTTATATACCTGAACATACACCCAGAGAGCCATATAAGCCCAGGGATCAGAAAAGACTTCTAGGAAAAGAGACAAAATCGAAAATCAGTTTGCAACCTGAAGAATTTTCCATTAAGGATGCAACTTCATTTGTAAAGGATATCACAGAGGCAGGAACAGCTGAAATTCCTCTGCTTAGGAGTGTGGAAAAGAGTGGAGCTTTTACTCTAGAGAAATCTGAAGTTCCTCGTGGAGAATCCATGATGGAGCATGACATACGAAATAAAACACAATGGATGAAGAAATCTGGTACTACAGCAGCTGAAATTCCTATAGATAAGATTCTTAATAAAGAAGAAAAGAAACTGGAAATTATTGCAGGTGATGAGAAGGATGAGAATCTGGACTTCACATCAGCAGAACTCCATTCCTTAGACCTGTCTGAGGAGACTGAACCAACATTGAGAAAAGATGTTGTCCTAGAACACCCCACTGAAGACAAGGTTCCCACAGAAAAAACTTACATAACCTTTAAACCATCTGCACTTAAGCCAGAAGTAGTGGAAAGGAAAGCAAGAGAAAAACATTCTGCAGAGGAAGGAGAAGTTCTTTATGAGGAGGGTTCAGGACAATTGTTGGCTGAGAAAGCACTCCTAAGTGATAAAAAAACAGGTAAAAAGATTATACCAGAAAAGGATGAGAAAAGTACCTTCAACACCCACTTAAAAAAAGACAAAAGCAGGCATTCAAATGCCCCTGAAAAGCTGCCTGTGGAAAAAGAAGAATTTGATACAGTGATTACAAGAGAAGGAATGGAAGGTGAAGTATCTATAGTAGAACATGAAAAGAAAGTCCAAGATGAAAAAGTTGACAGAACTGAGTCAGTAAAGGAAGTTCCTGTTCAGCCACCAATGATTCAAGATAAAAAACAATTTCAAGTTCATACAATTCAGGACAAACATAAAGAAACTCCAGGTGTCAAAAGCAGCAAAGATAAAACTGAAGAAAAGAAGTCTTCTTTGACTGTGGAAGAAGCGAAGCCTTTGGGAAAGGAGCTTTCAGTGACAGAAGGTACATCAGATGAAAAACAATCAGCTAAACATGGCATTGGAAAAAGCACATCTGTTTTCATGAAAAAAGAGAAGGGAAAGCGTTCAGACAAAATACCATCAAGCAAAGGAATCCCTACAAATGGAGAAGTGACTTACTCCTCAAGCATAGGTAAGATAATAGCTCCCAAGAAAGCAGAAGGAGAGAAAGAATATCGAAAATCAGAAGCTGCTCACACAACTGAGCAGGCCAGCAGACTTTTGAGTGATAACAGGAATTTGGATGCACATGGAGATTCACGTGAAATGCTGGATGTTCCTGCAAAATCTCATGCAAAACGAGGTGAGGAAGACCACTGCCAATTTCTTCTACAAAGTGCTTGTACCATTTGCTTCAGGAGAATACAATTGGCCATTGTGATGTTTTTTTTCATTCTTTAACCTGGTTCACACTTCCATCTGGTCTGTCAGCTGGCTGTACTGGCATTCAGCCACTCTTGACATGTTTGTCTTACCTGTCTGTACATACATCTGTGTGATCAATGTTTGTTGTCTTAGTCTTGCACTTTTATAAAACTGGATAAATCATGTTGTGTACCATTATCTTTCCAGAAAAACTCACACATTTTTCTAGTATTCATTTTTCCATCCACTGCTCTAAAATTTGTCCTACATTTCATTCATTTCATTCTCCCTTTAAAAATATGTTTCATATTTCCTTTCACAAAATGGTGATGAGAAGCAGCATAACATGGGAAATATTTTCAAAAGTCTGAGATGATTCAGAACAAGTTGGGCAACTAACAGAACATCCCTCGCTTGTAAGAGTATCACATTGCCCTAAAATATATATTTAATTTATACAACTCATAGTTTTGTTGTCTCCATTAGTAAAAGTGTGTGCTTTTTCTAAGAAAACCCCATATAATTTGTAACAGGTACTTAAGCTATTTTGGTTGATAGGTGGGTATTGATCAAGGGCCTAATTGTGAGTTAAGTGTAAGGGAATGGCAGAATTTTACAGAATAATGGGCAGGACAATAAACTGAGGCACTAGGAGCTCCTAAGCTGCCTTTGAGTCCGCACTACTGACTATCTGATTTTCCCGTGCTTCAAGATATTGAACTTATCATTGAGATATAGACAGCATAAGTTGTATACATGTATACATACATTTATGCCTTCCTCCCCTTGTGTGTAAATATAGCTAAAGCAAGAAAAAATGTGATTTTTAAAATAAATGTTTGCCTAAATTTTAGTATGTATGTTTATTTAACTACATTCCTAATAATATTGCTGTTCTACTCCAGAGGCAAAGACACCAAAAGAAGAAACTCCGAAGGGTATCAGTCCAGTCAAAGGTAGGATACAACAAGTCAATACCTACAAGCAAAAGCAATAAATAAGGATTAGTTTATTTATTTCATTCTGAATTACAGCCAAGAAGACACCTTCACCAGCAGATGCAGAAAGAAGGAAACTCAGGCCAGGCAGCGGTGGTGAAAAACCTCCTGAAGAGCCTCCGTTCACTTACCAACTCAAGGCTGTGCCACTGAAGTTTGTGAAGGAGATGAAAGATATAGTGCTAACAGAAGCTGAATCTGTTGGGTCTTCTGCAATCTTTGAAGTCCTTATTTCACCATCCACTGCAATTACCAGCTGGATGAAAGACGGAAGTAACATCCGAGAGAGCCCAAAACACAAGTTTATTGCTGATGGCAAAGATAGGAAGCTACACATTATTGATGTCCAGCTGTCAGATGCTGGTGAATATACTTGTGTATTACGACTGGGGAACAAAGAGAAGACCTCAACAGCCAAACTCATAGTTGAAGGTATTCCCAGTTTTATGTTTATGAATAATTTAAAGGCTAGCTACTCCTCAAGCTAGAAGTCCTGGTACTTTGTGAATTTACAGTGGTTGGTAGATGCAGCCCTTGGTTTCCATCAACCACTACCCATATTGCTTTAATATGTAAGGCATTTCTGTATCATACCTTCTGTATATAAATGAGACAAATCAAAATTTCATGTTTTCCACAGAACTCCCAGTGAAGTTCGTGAAAACTCTTGAAGAAGAAGTCACTGTGATTAAAGGCCAGCCACTGTACTTGACCTGTGAGCTTAACAAAGAAAGAAATGTGGTCTGGAGGAAGGATGGGAAGATCATCAAAGACAAGCCTGGGAAATTTGCTCTGGGCATTATTGGTTTGTCACATTCCCTCACAATCACGGATTCAGATGATGCTGATGCTGGCACTTACACTGTTACTGTGGAAGACTCTGAGCTATCATGCTCATCTTGTGTTAAGGTAGTAGGTAAGTGAACAAAACCATGTTCTCCATGTGTCTTAGCTGTTACTCTTATCTGTGTGGAGAGGTAAGATTTGTACAGCTATTAAAAGCTTGTTGTAATACAAAATCTGTTAGTTTTATTTATGACCCATCTCTTTGCAGTAAAACTCTGCTAAGCTATATTTTTGTGTAACTTTCTGTCACGCAGAAGTGATAAGAGACTGGTTAGTAAAACCCATAAGAGACCAGCATGTGAAACCGAAAGGAACAGCTACTTTCACCTGTGACATTGTCAAGGATACACCAAACATTAAATGGTTTAAAGGAGATGAGGAAATCCCTGCTGAACCAACTGACAAGACAGAAATCTTGAAAGAAGGAAATAAAATTTTCCTGAAAATTAAGAATGCTGGCCCTGCTGATATTGGGGAGTATTCAGTGGAAGTTGAAGGTCGCAGATACCCAGCTAAACTGACCCTTGGTGGTAAGGAAGCTTTTATTTTAATTATGTTTAATCAGCTCATAGGCCAATATTCAAAAACCTCTAAACAAACAAACAAACAAAAAAGGTAACCTGAATTATTATAAAGCTCTATCAAAACTTGCACTAATTATCTATGTGTTCATTTGTGCATTCTAGAACGTGACGTTGAACTTCTGAAGCCATTAGAGGATGTTACAGTTTACGAGAAAGAAACAGCAAACTTTGATACAGAAATATCCGAGGATGATATTCCTGGTGAATGGAAGCTGAAAGGAGAAGTCCTGAGACCCTCACCTGTAAGAATCCTTG
Source organism: Gallinago undulata (assembly GCA_026546715.1). Taxonomy (NCBI): domain Eukaryota; kingdom Metazoa; phylum Chordata; class Aves; order Charadriiformes; family Scolopacidae; genus Gallinago; species Gallinago undulata. Next base: position 33,276,302 of record JAOTQQ010000079.1, read on the forward strand.
AATTTTACAACACAATTTATTTAAATTTAAACACTTTATGGTAATATCTTTGCAGTTCTGTCATTGTTACTCAGTCCAGAACGTAGAAAAGCTGAGCCGGTGATTAAAAAACCACTGCTCCTCTAAGTAAGAATTATATACTATGAAAGGTAAATGCTGAAGGGCTTCATTTTCTCAGAGGATTACAGCACTTTATTCAGACAATAATAAAAATATCCTACATACATTGCTAGGAATGATGCTGACATTTAAAAGAGACGTGGAATGCTGAAGAAAGGTACTTCATTGTTTTATTGTTGAGTGAAAGTGTTAACTTTCCTTGAAAAGCAGTTAGAATCTTTATAGCTGTCTCTTTACTGTATATAAAATGATGATAGAATCCCTTTATTAAAAATACCTAGTGGTGAGGCATTGGCATTTTGTTTACCAAAGTCTGTCATCTCTCCAGACATGTGAAATCAAAGCTGAAGGAGGAAAACGCTTCCTAACCTTACACAAAGTCAAGTTAGACCAAGCTGGTGAAGTCCTTTACCAGGCACTTAATGCAGTTACTACAGCTATCCTGACAGTGAAAGGTATGATGCACCATGGAGTGTGGTGTCAACTTAAACAGAGTTCTCATGAAGCACGCATTACAAAGGTTGTGTTCTGCTTTGCTTCCAGAAATTGAACTGGACTTTGCTGTGCCTCTAAAAGATGTTACCGTCCCTGAGAGGCGCCAAGCAAGGTTTGAATGTGTCCTTACAAGAGAAGCCAATGTTATATGGTCTAAGGGCACTGATATACTCAAGATTGGAGAAAAATTTGACATCATTGCAGATGGAAAGAAGCATATTCTTGTAATCAATGATTCTCAGTTTGATGATGAGGGAGAATACACTGCTGAAGTTGATGGCAAGAAGAGCACAGCAAGACTGTTTGTGGAAGGCAAGTATCTTCTTATGAACAAAACATTAAAAACAGATAAATAATTTATCCTTTAGAACCATGTTAACCTTTTACTGATGGTGTTTATGTGTCTGCATTACAGGTGTGAGGCTGAAGTTCATCTCGCCTCTGCAGGATCAAACAGTGAAAGAAGGGGAAACAGCTCACTTTCAGTTTGAGCTTTCTCATGAAGACATGCCAGTGAAATGGTACAAAAATGACAAGAGACTCCATACAAGCAGAACAGTTTTTATGACTTCAGAAGGCAAAGTTCATAAACTAGAAATGAGAGAAGTAACACTTGATGATATCTCTGAAATAAAGGCTGTAGTTAAGGACTTGAACACACAAGCAAACCTCAAAGTCTTAGGTAATTACATAATTTAAAACATGCTAGATAATATGTATAAACAATTTTTATAAGCATAAAGTGGCTAAGTAGTGATGTTTTAGTAAATTTATATTACTAATTTACCATTTCATATCCACTGTGCCTTTGGTAGAGGCTGATCCATATTTCACTGTGAAATTACAAGACTACAGTGCTGTGGAGAAAGATGATATTACTCTGGAGTGTGAACTTAGCAAAGATGTGCCAGTAAAATGGTACAAAGATGGTGAAGAACTAGTAGCTTCCAACAGAATCTCCATAAAAACGGATGGCTTGCGCCGTATCCTGAAAATCAAGAAATCTGCAGAGAGTGATAAGGGTGTTTATGAGTGTGACTGTGGAACCGACAAGACAAGTGCTAATATCAGCGTTGAGCGTAAGTTATCATGCCTTGCCTAAGGAAAGGTACTGAAACCTTTGTAAGATCTGAAGATAGACAGATACTCTTTAGTGTACAAAACCTTCAGAGAACATGCTTTTATGATGAATAGCTGGAATATTTAGATTTACAACTACTAAGAGTATTCACAAGAGACAGTATATCTTAAGATATGTAAATGTCTTTTGTAAAGACAGTGATGATCAATTATTCCCTATGTCCATTTACAGTCAGGAAAAAAAAGCAGTTTAATTCACTGTAACAGATATCTGGGTTAATTATGAGAAAAATATACTTGCTAGAAATGAACTTTCAGACATATTATAAAAGGGGGTTGTAGACTGCCCGAACTTGCAGCTTTTTAAAAAAAGATGAAAAAAAAACATTAGATGAACATTTATCAGTGATAATATTTGTGTGCCCTAAAGAAGGCATAGGGAGAGAGTTGAGGTCCTTTCCAGGACTACATTTCTATGGTACAGAATGAGTGAATAAACAGATGTGAACTTTTGTTTTTTTTTATTTTAGCTCGCTTAATTAAAGTGGAGCGCCCACTGTATGGAGTGGAAGTATTTGTTGGTGAAACAGCACGTTTTGAAATCGAAATTTCTGAGCCTGATGTCCATCCTATATGGAAGCTAAAGGGAGAAACCCTAACACCTTCACCTGTAAGGCCTCTTCTTTACTTTTAGACCACAGCTTATACCAGAAAAAAAACATATTTAATAATAATGTCTTCTGAGTCATTCTTAGAATATTCATTTTTGCGGGATGGGGCTGTGTTTCTTTATCATCAGGACTGTGAAATCATTCAAGATGGGAAGAAGCATACTCTTGTCCTTCATAACTGCAACCTGGATATGACTGGAGAAGTGTCTTTCCAAGCTGCTAATGCTAAAAGTGCTGCTAATCTGAAAGTGAAAGGTACAGTCTGCACTTTGCTGACATTTACATGTGTATCTCAGGGCATTAGAAGACATGTAGCAGCAGAAAGGTCTATATGAACCTATCACTGAACTAGAAATGCTCTTTGATTTCAGAATTGCCTCTCATCTTTATCACTCCACTAAGTGATGTGAAAGTCTTTGAGAAAGATGAAGCCAAGTTTGAATGTGAGGTGTCCAGAGAACCCAAGACTTTCCGCTGGTTGAAAGGAACACAAGAGATTACTCCTGATGAAAGATTTGAAATTATTTCAGATGGAACAAAGCATGCTCTGATAATTAAATCTGTTGCATTTGAGGATGAAGCTAAATACATGTTTGAAGCTGAGGATAAGACAACAAGTGCCAAGCTAATTATTGAAGGTTTGTCTGACTTTGCCTTTCTAGGAAAGATTTGCACCATGGTACTTGAATAGTTTTTATTTATAGGATTCTTATTAATGAAATATTATGTTGTCATAGGTATCCGCCTGAAATTCATTACTCCTCTCAAGGATGTAACAAAAAAGGAGCGAGAAACTGCAGTGTTCACTGTGGAACTCTCCCATGAAAATATCCCTGTTATCTGGTTCAAGAATGACCAGCGATTACATACCAGCAAACTGGTTTCAATGACAGATGATGGCAAATTCCATACACTCACTATCAAAGATCTTACTATTGATGATACTTCTCAGATTAGAGTGGAAGCTATGGGAAAATCCTCAGAAGCTAAACTCACTGTTCTTGGTAAGAATACCCAGAAAGATTTACATGATGTAAATAGTATCAGAAGAGGGTTATTAATGAAAAATGATGATCAGAAAGTCTTGGGGTTGGTTGGAGTTTGTTTTCATGGTGGTGTTTTTTTTTGGTTGGTTTGACCTAAATTTACATTGCAATTTTTGACAAATTTACAATTTGTTTGTCTTCTTTGGGTCTACATTTCCCCATTCACAAAGAAAAATTAAAATAACTTTAAAGCATCACGCAACTGTTGCAAAATGAACTATTAGATACTTAAATGTTGTTCTGAAACTCCTAGTGCACCAAAACAATGTCATCAGTAATATTAGTAATAAGCTGAATTGTTTCTTACATATTTGTTGTTTTCTCTTTTGCAACAAAACTGTGTAATATTTGTAAGGACTATATGTAAAGTTTCTTGCAGAGCTTAAACAAGAAATGTATTTTATGGTAAGATCTAATTGTTCTTTGTGAAAGACTAAAACTTCAGCCTGAAACATGTCTTTAAATTTTGATTGTAGAGGGAGACCCTTACTTCACTGGGAAGCTACAGGATTACACTGCTGTAGAGAAAGATGAAGTAATCTTACAGTGTGAAATCAGCAAAGCAGATGCCCCAGTGAAATGGATGAAGGATGGCCAACCAATTACTCCATCAAAGAATGTTGTTATTAAGTCTGATGGCAAAAAGAGAATTCTTATCCTCAAGAAAGCTTTGAAGAAAGACATTGGACAGTACACTTGTGACTGTGGTACTGATCAAACCTCTGCTAAAATTAATATTGAAGGTATGGTTATTTTACTGAGGTGCTCTATAATAGAGATCTTTTAGGGTCTGTTCAAGTCTGAGGAAATCAATCACTTTTTTTTTTTCCTGCAGATCGGGATATTGAGATTATACGTCCACTATACAGTGTGGAAGTGATTGAGACAGAGACTGCCCGTTTTGATATTGAAATCTCTGAGGAAGGTGTCCATGGCAATTGGAAGCTAAAAGGAGAACCCCTGACTGAATCAGCTGTAAGCAAATATTTTAGGATGTTTCTTATGTGTGTCTCAACAATGGGTGAGGAGGTAGTGTGAGGTAGAAGGAGGTGGCTGCAGAAATTAAGTGAAACCTCTTTCTGCTTTTGATAGGGTTACTCTAACAAAAGTAGGTACTCTAACAAAAATCCTGGGGTTTTACATTAAAAACTTTTAAAATATATAATCATAGAATCATGGAATAGTTTGGGTTGGAAGTGGCCTTAAAGTAATTCCACTCCATCTGCCATGGGCAGGGACACCTCCCACTAGACCAGGTTGCTCTAAGCCCCATCCAGCCTGGCCTTGAACACTTCCAGGGATGGGGCATCCACAACTTCTCTGGGCAGCCTGTTTCAGTGTCTCACCACCCTCAGAGTAAAGAATCTAATCTAAATCTACCCTCTTTCAGTTTAAAATTGTCACCCCTCGTCCTATCACTACAGTCTCTGATACAAAGTCCCTCCCCATCTTTCCTGTAGGCCCCTTTTAAGTACTGGAAGGCTGCTATAAGGTCTCCCCAGAGTCTTCTCCTTTACAGGCTGAACAACCCCAGATCTCTCAGCCTGTCTTCATAGGCGAGGTGCTTCTGCCTTCTGATCATTTTTGGGGCCCTCCCCTGGACCTACTCCAACAGATCCAGGTCCATCTTCTGTTGGGGGCCCGAGAGCTGTACTCAGTACTCGAGGTGGGGTCTCATGAGAGTGAAGTAGACAGGGAGAATCACCTCTCTTGACCTGAAGCCCAGGATATGGTTGGCTTTCTGGGCAGCAAGAGCACATTGCCAGGTCCAAGTCTTTCTTCTCAGGACTGTTCTCAATCCATTCTCCGCCCATCCTGTACTTGCGCTTGGGATTGCCCTGACCCACAAGCAGAACCTTGCACTTGGCCTTGTTGAACTTCATGAGTTTCACATGGGCCCACCTCTAAAGCCTGTCCAGATACCTCTGGATGTTGTCTCTTCCAGCATGTCGACCTCACCACAGAGCTTGGTGTCATCGATAAACCTGCTGAGAGTGCACTCAATCCCACTGTCCATGTTGCCCACATGGCAACCATGTCTGGTTGTCCATCTGTCAAATCCCCATCTCTCCAATTTAGAGACAAGGATGTCATGTGAGACAGTGTCAATTGCTTTGCACAAGTCCAGGTAGATGATGTCAACCAATGCTATAACCTCATTGTAAAAGGCCACCAAATTTGTCAAACATGATTTGCCCTTAGTGAAGCCATGTTGGCTGCCACCAACCATCTCTTTATTTTCTGTGCACCTTAGCATAGTTTCCAGGAGGATCTTGAGTTCCGTGATCTGGCCAGGCACAGAGGTGATACTGACTGGCCTGTAGTTTCCCAGGTCTTCCTTTTTTCCCTTTTTAAAAATTGGGGCTATGATTCCCCTTTTCCAGTCAGTGGGAACTTCACCAGACTTCCACGACTTCTCAAATATGATAGGTCGCGGCTTAAGAACTTCATCCACCAGTTCTGTCAGGACCCATATATCCATATCATCAGATCCCATGGATTTGGTTCAGGTTCTTTAGATAGTCTGAAACCTCGTCTTCTACAGTAGGTGTTTCTTTTTTCTCACAATCCCTGCCTTTGCCTCCTGCGACTTGGGCAGTGTGGTTAGAGCACTTGTCGGTGAAGACTGAGGAAAAAAAGTTGTTAAGTACCTCAGCTTTCTCCATATTCTGGGTAACCAGATCTCCTGTTTCCTTCTGGAGAGGACCCTCATTTTTCTAACTCTTTCTTTTCTCACTGACTTACCTTACCTGTAGAAGCTTTTCTTGTTGCCCTTGACATCCCTAACTAGATTTAATTCCATCTGCGCTTTAGCTTTCCTAAAGAGATCCCTGACTGCTCAGACAGTTTCTCTGTATTCCTCCCAGGCTACCTGTCCTGAATAAACTTAATCCAAAATATTATATAAATAATATATGATTTTTACATAAATAAGTACATTCTGTATGGCTAGTCGCTAACAACCATGTATCCAATGTGCAAAGACCTTGTGGAACTCACTTAAACATAATGGCATTTAAAAACACAAACTTTGGATTGTCTGCATTTACCTTTGGGTTTTGAGTTATGTTTGGTTTAAATAGATGTAGATCACATTTTCAAACTCTTTTCCTTTACTATGAGAGCTAAAATTGTTTTAAATTGCTATAAAGCTTAACCAAATATTCTTAATTCCTTGCTGGAGGGATCTGTAAAATTAAGAAACAATACAATCATGACTGGCAATAATTTGGCAACTCTTGATGAAGCAATACCAATGTGAATAATACACAAACATCAGAAGTTCCATGAAAACTAGTGTCTGGATAAGAGAAAAGAACGCTTCTCAAGGAAAGGTCACAGCACAAGCCTAGTAATTCCTAGTTCCATTGAGCTTCTGACTGGTCTACACATGTATATATTGGCTAGTCAATGAGAAGAAAGCTTGACGTTTTTCAAGTAGGAAGTCTTAAAGGCGCAGTAGCAGGCTGTCCACAAGTGCCAAAAAAATGAGCTGTCAGGGAAAAAGACCAGCCTGGCTGAACAGAAAAATTTGGTTACAACTCCATGAAAAAAGGAGAGTTTATGGCCTTTGGAAGAAGGGGCAAGCTGCTCGGGAAGACTACAAAGATGTTGTAAGACTTTGTAGGAAGAAAATCAGAGGGGCCAAAGCCCAGCTAGACCTTAACCTTTCTTTGGATGTTAAGAGCAATAAAAAAAAATATATATATAAACACATTAGTAACAAAAGGAGGACTAAGGAGAATCTCTGTCCTTTATTAGATGAGGGCAGTAATATGGTGACAAAGGATGAGGAAAAAGCTGAGGTACTTAATGCCTTCTTTCCCTCAGTCTTTAGTAGTAAAATTGGTTGTTCCAAAAGTACCCAGATCCCTGAGTTAGTGGATGGGGGTGGGGAGCAGAAGGAAGCCCCTGTAATCCAAAGGGGGATGGTGAAGGACCTGCTCCAGACACATACAAATCTATGGGGCCAGATGGGATCACCTGGGGATACTGAGGAAGCTGGCAGAAGTGCTTACAGAGTCTCTTCCATCATTTAGCAGAAGTCCTGGCAAACCAGGGAAGTCCCAGCTGACTGGCATCTAGCAAATGTGATGCCCTTTCACAAGAAGGGCCAGAAGGAGAATCTGGGGAACTTACAGGCCTGTCAGTCTGATCTCAGTGCCTGGAAAGGTCATGGAACAGATCATCCTGAGTGCCATTATGTGGCACATGAAGGACAATCAGGCAATCAGGCCCAGTCAGTATGGATTCATGAAAGGCTTGACAAACCTGATCTTCTTCTATGAGAGTGACCCACTTGGTGGATGAGGGAAAGGCTACGGATGTTGTTTACCTGGACTTTAGTAAGGCCTTTGACATGGTTTCCCACAGCACTGGGAAAGTGGAGAAACTGTCTGCCTATGACTTGGACAGGAGTACTCTGCCGGGTAAAAACAACTGGCTGGAGGGCCAGGCCCAAGGAGTGGTGGTGAACTGGGTAAATCCAGTTGGCGGCCAGTCACGAGTGGTATCCCCCAGGGCTCAGTGTTGGGGTCGGTTCTCTTTAATATTTTATCAATGATCTGGATGAGGGAATTGAGTGCATCCTCAGTAAGTTTGCAGACAACACCAAGTTGGGGGGGGGTGTTGATGTCCTTGAGGGTAGAAAGGCTCTACAGAGGCTTCTGAACAGGATGGATTGATGGGCTGAGGCCAATGGTATAACATTCAACAAGGCCACATGGCAGGCCCTGCACTTGGGTCACCACAACCCCATGCAGCATTACAGGCTTGGGGAAGAGTGGCTGGAAATCTACCTGGCAGAAAAGGACCTGGGGGTGTTGTTTGTCAGCTGTCTGAATATGAGCCAGCAGTGTGCCCAGGTGGCCAAGAAAGCCAACAGCATCCTGGCCTGTATCAGGAGCAGTGTGGTGAGTAGGACTAGGGAAGAAATTGTCCCCTGTACTCACTGTACTCAGCACTGGTGAGGCCCCACCTTGAGTACTGTGTCCAGTTTTGGGCCCATCACTACAAGAAAGACATTGAGGTGCTGGAGTAGGTCCAGAGGAGGGCAATAAAGCTGGTGAGGGATTTGGAGAACAAGTCTTAAGAGGAGCGGCTGAGGAAGCTTGGATTATTTAGCCTAGAGAAAAGGAAGCTGAGGGAAGACCTCATAGCTCTCTATAACCACCTGAAAGCAGGTTGTAGAGAGGTGGGGGTCAGTCTCTTCTCCCAAGTTACAGGTGATAGGACAAGAGGAAATGGCCTCAAATTGTGCCAGGTGAGGTTTAGATTGGATATTAAGAAAAATTTCTTCACTGAAAGTGTTATTAAGTATTGGAACAGACTGCCCAGGGGAGTGGTAGAGTCACCATCCCTGGTGGTATTTAAAAGACAAGTGGACATAGTGCTTAGCAATATGGTTTAGTTATGTTTTTAGTCAGTGTTAGGCTGATGATCTGGAAGGTCCCTTTCAACCTAGGTAATTCTATGGTTCTATGATTTTGGAGATAAGGCACACAAAAAAGATGCTGAAAAAATTGTTTCACTTCTCTTTTTGCAGGAATGTGAAATCAAGGAAGAAGGCAAAAAGCACTTTCTTACACTGTACAATGTACGCTTAGATCAAGCTGGTGGAGTAGATTTCCAAGCAGCAAACGCCAAATCCGGTGCTCACCTTCGAGTGAAACGTAAGCATCTTTTAAACTAAAAGGAATTAATTAAGTGAAAATAAGGTGGACAAATCTTTAAACTGTATTGAACCCACAGCAATTCTTTCCAGAACAGCAATTCAAGGATTAGTTACTCAAGCCATCTTAATTTTTCAGTTGGGGAATGTCCTATATGATTTCTAACGTTGTATAGCATTTATTCATTCAGGAGAACTGAAAATAAGGAGAGGGCCTTGAAGACTGCTTCATGGTCTGGCATCATATGTTGTTATGAAATCAAAGTATTACAAGCAATGGTTTTGCTGCGTTAAAGTATCAGGTTAACCTGAGAGGATGGGATCGCAGTAATATCTGGGGATAGGGTTAAGAGCTTGATGGACAGGGACAGACCACACAGTTGAAGACCACTTGTTTCCCACTCCAATCCTAGCCCTTGCTATTTTGGAAGACACATGCCTTATCTAGCAAGAGGAATGCCAGGCCTGGCAGGGAGACAGATGCACGGCAACTTTCCTGCTGACCTTGTTCAATTTAAAGAAACACGGTCTGCAAATAGGAAATTTTAGGTGACCAGCCCTCCCCCTAAAGTCCCAGGGTGGCCTCTTCTATTTTGGGAATTTAAAGAGCAGCAATGCGATGTCTGTCTCTCTTGAGGGAAGCCACCATGGAGATTAGTACATAAGGGCAGCAGTTCTCTCTTGGGTAGAAGTGACTAATCTGAAAATGATGTCTTCTCCTTACCAAGCTCGAGTAATTGGCTTGCTGAGACCCCTCAAGGATGTAACAGTGACAGCTGGGGAATCGGCAACCTTCGATTGTGAACTGTCTTATGAGGGAATCCCAGTAGAGTGGTTCCTGCAAGGAAAGAAGCTGGAACCCAGTGAAAAGGTAAAGAAACTAAGCTTTATTTTTCCTCATGTTTCCTCCTCCCTCTTCTCTTCCAACTTTCTTCCCTTTCTTGTTTTCTGTTTTACTTTCCACCAGTAGAAGCACTAAGGCACAGCAATACAGTGGTGCTGCTGTGCCAGATAGTAAATCCTCACTAAATCAGATACAGCAGGTTTTTTTCCCAGAAATTCCAGTATTCGGGAATAATACAAGTATTTGTCATACAAAGGAAAACTAAGGTTCCAAAATATCAATCATTGCAACAATACTTTTGTGCCTGATTCTGTTGGAGAATCAGCAACAGGGGTACTGAATGATTTTTGCTCAGGTTAATTGTAGTTACACTGAGAACATTTTGAAAGGTGCTGTCAGGAAATGCCTTTTTTTTTATTTCTCCTGAATGCTGAGTTGCAGTCCAATTCTGCATATAAGGGGATTAAGAGGATTCAAATTCCATTTCAGGCATTTGTTCTGGCTCTCCAGATAACTTTCTGGGCAGATTTGCTTGTCAAGCACTTCTCACTAGCTATTTTTAACCCTTCATCAAGTGCTGGCTCTTAACTCTGAGATCTGAGCAGCCTGGAATGCAGTCAGTTTAATATTTAAAGTTAATGGTAGGGGAAATAAAAAAAAAGAAACATAAAAAAATACATTAAGAAACATAAAATATAAATAGATATCACTGGTTTTAAGACTTCTTTTTCACATATTTGGCATTAGGGAAATAATGCAAATGGAAATACAAATTGGAAACCTCAGGCTAAGCAAACTTTCAAGGCATTACATTTCCTAGCAAAGTTTCAGAACCTGTGATAATGCTGCTAATAATACTTCGGTACAAGTCTTTTTCTTTCAAATAGAATTTTTAACATATTATTTTCAGGTTTTACTAGATCTATCTGAGCTTCACCAAATTTGCCTAAATCAAAAGTATTTCATTTAAAAAATAAATAAATGTAGAAATATGAAATGGAATACCAATTATGGCAATAGGTGACCCTATTACAGTATTTTAGGACAGATAAACAGAATTGAAACTCAGCAGATGAGACAAAATAAATCAAATTAATTGCTTCTGAGTCTAGGAATAAAAATGTGAAAAGCTAGCTATAAGTGCAGAGGCTTGATAGTTATTACTGCCTGGCAAGAAAAATACGATATGTTCAATATTTTGTATGATAGAACATTATTTTGTTCTTATCTGTCTGATCTATCTATCTGACTATTTTAAATCTATCTAGTTTAATTAGAAGCTCGCTTTTCCCCTTTATTTTTCTAAACCAATGTCTACTACTTGGTCAGATACTTCTTTGAAAATAAATAAATTCTTCAAAAGCTGTGTTAAAATGTATGGCATGCGTATCAGCCCTCCTAATGGCTGCAATGGAGGATACATCGTTGAATTCCCCAGGTCTGCTCCAAGAGAAAAGGCATGTTTCTGTAGGAGTACCCCAATCTGAACTCATGATTGCAAAGTAGTTTCAGCAATAGATGAACACAGAAATGATTTTTTTAGGCAAAACTTTTTACCAAAATTTAATAATAGAAAGTCAAACTGACATTTACAAAAGAATGTATGAGGGGGGTGCCAAACATTTTTATATCTCTCTAAAAGTTTTCAGTTTATATGTATTCAGGATTAATACCAAATTTTTTCCATAAATTTACTTACTATAGTATTTATTAGTACTTGTCCAAAATAAAGATGATTTCAAGTCAGCCTCATTTTGAACTTTGATGGTAGACTCATGTTTTCTATACAAGGACACATGTAAAAGCATGGGGAAACTTAAAATTACAATTTCTTGCAACTGAAAGGACAAAAAAGAAATTATTGTTAAAATCCTGGAAGCATTTGCATCTTGAGCTGTATCTAGTATATACAAAAGGAAATTAGAGAAATTTCATATAAAAATAAACATCCGAACTTCACAGATAACAACAAATAGCAATGCTATTTCATTACATATTTTTGAAATGTTTGTTGTACATTCTTACAAAGGGGGTTTTTATGTACTTTTTAAGGTCATGATACGTGCTGAAGGGAGAGTTCACACACTTATTCTTAGAGATGTCAAGTTAACAGATGCAGGAGAGGTATCACTGACAGCAAAAGATTTCAGAACCCAAGCAAATCTTTTTGTGAAAGGTAAGTCAGTCATTTTAATTATATTTGTAATCAGTGTTAATGGTCCATTCATTATTCCCCCTGGAATAGGAAGTTAATTTACAGTATTGAACTTTATGCTTCACAGAAGAGGTGAGGAAAGCAGGGAAATACTGGAATGTGTCATACGTGGGAGATAAATCAGTTCATTAGGATTTCCAGCACTTCACTGCAGAGTTGAACATTCATTTCGCCTGACCCACAAATACTGGCCTTTATGGCTCCCAATGGCTTTTTCCTGTTCTTTGGAGTATCAGGAAACCTGTGAGAGCACAACTACACCATCAGTCAATTGCCATAACATTGACAGTATACTGCTGCAAGTTGTGTACGGCTAAGTAAAAAACTGCACACACTTCTAACTAATTTAGTAATTCAAGGAAAAATAAATAAATAAAATAATTCTTCAAGTTCAGAGTATAACTTTAGAGTCACTAAGATCATGTGGATTTAGTTCAGCTAAAGAAACTGAGTTGCAAGGCTTTGTGATGTTTTGTGATGTAAAAAACCCATGGATAAAGATATCATTCAGTTCAATTTTACAGTGGGCTGAAAATGAGGAAATTAGGTGCATTGACTGAACATGTCTGGGCATTAAAAATAAAAAATTTTTAAAACCCACTTCATCAGAGACATCTAAGAGCCTTTTTGATTATTCAATCAAGGAAAATTAGTAAATGGTATGAGACAGTTCTACACTGGCATAGGCATGGCTATAATTTAGATCTTTTCTATCAAAAATCTATCTATTTCTTTTAGAACCCCCAGTTGAATTTACTAAACCACTCGAGGACCAGACTGTTGAAGAGGAGGCCACTGCAATACTGGAATGTGAAGTTTCCAGGGAAAACGCAAAAGTTAAATGGTTCAAAAATGGAGAAGAAATTCACAAAACAAAGAAGTATGATATCATTTCTGATGGCAGGGTCAGAAAACTCATTATCCATGGCTGCACACTGGATGATGCTAAAACATATACCTGTGATGCTAAGGACTTCAAGACATCATGTTTTCTCAATGTAGAACGTGAGTCATTTACAAATTTCTGCAAAATGTCTAAGTGCTATAAATGCTATGTACTAGTGTCTATAATTGGCAATATTATCAATGTCAGCAGTTTATTCTTCTCTACCAGAGACTTTCCTCTGCTGAATTTTTTCTTTTCTCTTATAGCCATTCGTGTTGAGTTCCTGAAACCCCTAACTGACCTTGAAGTTAAAGAGAAAGAATCTGCTCGATTTGAATGTGAAATTTCTCGTCCAGGTGTAAAGGTCAATAATAATACTTTTTAATATGAGTAACTCCTTCAATTAGTGCTTTTTTTTAAATTGAAAACTTTATTGTGTTGTTACAAAAGAGCACAAAACTGAAATCTATGTGTGTTAATAACCATATTGATTTGTTCTAAAACAGGTGAAATGGTTTAAGGATGGCATTGAAATTAGAAAAGGCAAAAAGTATGACATCATTTCCAAAGGTGCAGAACACATTCTTGTTGTCAGTAAATGTGTCTTTGATGATGAAGCTGAATATGCCTGTGAAGCAAAAACAGCTCGAACTTCAGGCCTACTTACAGTGTTAGGTAAACACATTTTTTTAGAATCTAATCTGTAACAAGAAAAATGGGTTTTTTTGCTGAAAAGCTTTAATCATCTTTTTAAACTCTTTTTGCAGAGGAAGAGGCTGTTTTCACAAAAAATCTTCCTGATCTTGAAGTAAATGAAAATGACACTGTAAAATTGAGCTGTGAAGTTTCAAAGCCTAATGCCGAAGTTACTTGGTTTAAAGGAGATAAAGAGGTGCCTGATGGTGGTAGATTTGAGCACATTTCTGAGGGCCGGAAGCGAATTCTTCTCATACGTAATGCTCATCCTGAAGATGCTGGCAAATATACTTGCAAGCTCCGAAGCTCTAGTACAACAGGAAAACTTACTGTACATGGTAAGAGAGTTACTTTAGTGGCCTTGTTTTCTGGGGAAAAAAATTAAAAAATCAATAAAAATACACAACTTGGTCTATTCTCTTCGTAAGTGAAATAAAATAAAAATGTATATATCTACAAAAATGTTTTCTTTCAGAACTTGCAGCAGAATTTCTTACCAGACCACAAAATCTTGAAGTGCTTGAAGGCGACAAAGCTGAATTTGCCTGTTCGGTATCAAAAGAGGCAATTACAGTACAGTGGCTGAGGGGTGACACAGTCCTGGAGCCTGGTGATAAGTACGATATTATTTCAGATGGCAAAAAGAGAACACTTGTGGTTAAAGACTCTATTCTAGGAGATGCAGGAAAGTATACTGTCATGGTTGGTGAAGCTAAAGCTACAGCACGCTTAACAGTGATTGGTAAGTTTTATTTTATTAACGTGCAGGTGCATATTTTGTTCTTGCGCATTTCTTATACCATATGATGTCCTATTTCTTATGTTTTCTCAATTTCAGAAAAACTCAGGATTGTAACTCCCCTTAAGGACCAAGAAGTTAATGAAGGTCAAGAAATTATCTTCAACTGCGAAGTCAATAAAGAAGGTGCCAAAGAGAAGTGGTACAAAAATGATGAGGCAATATTTGATAGTGCAAAATACATTATTGTCCAGAAGGATTTAGTTTACACTCTGAGAATCAGAGATGCACAGTTGAAAGATCAAGCTACCTATACCATCTCACTGTCAAACCAAAGAGGCGAACACGTCAAAAGTTCTGCTGCCTTGACAGTATTAGGTAAGTAACTTGCACTGTATTAAAATTAGTTCATCGTCTTACATTCAATTTCACATCAGGATCATAAGGATGTGAATTAAGCAGTTTGAGTTTTTTTTGTCTTAACAGAGGAGGATCTCAGAATTGTTGAGCCCCTTGAAGACATTGAGACTATGGAAAAGAAAACTGTCACATTCTGGTGCAAAGTAAATCGCCTTAATGCAACCCTCAAATGGACAAAGAATGGTGAAGAGATCACATTCAACAAGCGCATTTTGTACAAAATTGATAAATACAAACACTCACTCATCATTAAAGACTGTGGGTTTATAGATGAAGGTGAATACACTGTTACTGCTGGACAAGACAAATCTGTTGCAGAGCTTCTCATCACAGAAGCACCAGCAGACTTCATTGAACATCTCCGGGACCAGACCGTCACTGAATTTGATGACGCTGTCTTTACATGTCAGCTTTCCAAAGAGAAAGCCAGTGTAAGATGGTACAGAAATGGAAGAGAAATCAAAGAAGGCAAAAAGTATGTATATTTTATTATGCTTGTTAATATACTAAACATGCTTGCGTTACTTTGACGCATTGTCCAGAAACTAAAATACTGCTTCCTTTTTTCCCACATAAAGGTATCAGTTTGAAAAGGATGGGAATCTGCACAGATTAATCATAAAAGACTGTAGACTAGATGATGAGTGTGAATATTCCTGTGGAGTGGATGACAGGAAATCAAGGGCAAGACTTTTTGTTGAAGGTATGAGTAAAATTGAATGGGATTTATTTCTTCATTATTTAGTAATAACAAAAGCAATACAGAAGTAACACCAAATGAATGGACATTTATTTCAGAAATACCTGTTGAGATCATCCGACCACCACAAGATATTTATGAAGCTCCTGGTGCAGATGTCATCTTCATGGCTGAGTTGAACAAAGATGGTGTAGAGGTCAAATGGTTGAGGAACAACATGATTATCGTCCAGGGTGACAAACATCAGATGATGAGTGAAGGAAAGGTCCACAGGTTGCAGGTGTGCGAGATAAAGCCCCGTGACCAAGGGGAGTACAGATTTATTGCCAAAGATAAGGAAGCTAGAGCTAAGCTTGAATTAGCTGGTAAGTTGCTCGCTTTGTGTTTCTTTTATAAAATCTTTGATTAGTGAATTAACTATTTAACTCAATTCATTTTTGTTCTTTCAAAGAGTTGAATTAAAATGAATACATAGTCAGGCTGAGGAAGGTGCATCTGTTAAGCAGTATGAACTATAACTCGGGCAACAAATATTTTTTTCAATTATATCATGCTGATTCAATTGTTGAGAAAAATATAGGTCACTTTCCAGTGCCTATACCAAAGAGCATGAATTGAGCTTAAAGGACACAGAACCTTTTCATTGGGTCACAGCAGATCTGAAACATGAAAAATATTTGGCCTACTCATTTCAATCATATAAGGCATTTAATTCCTAATTGTCTATTTTACAGGATCAGACTGATAAAATGCATTAAATTGATGCTCAAAAAGCAACTCCCTCTTCCGTGGTTTTATAGGAGGCCACACTACATACCAACCAGCCTGAGTTTCTTTCTCTAGAGCAATTCAATGAATATATGAAGGATTTGCTTAGAATTTACACAACAGCTCCTTTTACTTTTCTACGTTAGCTTCTTTGCTGGCTACATAAATGTATTTATATTTTTTTAATATATAAGTACTTACTTGTCACATTTATCTTCCTTAGCTGCACCCAGAATCAAGACTGGTGATCAAAACCTTGTGGTTGATGTTGGGAAGCCTTTAACGATGACTGTTCCATATGATGCCTACCCAAGAGCAGAAGCTGAGTGGTTGAAAGAGGAGGAAGGTCTGCCCACAACAACTGTTGATACAACAGCTGACTGCAGTACCTTCAAAATTTATGAAGCAAAGAAATCAGATAAGGGAAGATACAAGGTTATCCTTCGAAACAAACATGGCCAGGCAGAAGCATTCATCAATGTAGAGGTCATTGGTAAGTACTCCCATCGTTAAAACCTTAAAACCTTGCTTAGATTTATTTAAGACACGGAGTGGGGCGGGGGAGGAAAAAGATGCAATGCCTGAAAATATTGTCCTATCTTTTTTAGATGTTCCAGGTCCAGTTAGAAACTTGGAAGTCACTGAAACTTATGATGGTGAAGTTGGCCTCGCCTGGCAAGAACCAGAAAGTGATGGTGGAAGTAAAATATTAGGCTACGTTATTGAAAGACGTGATATCAAGCGTAAGACGTGGATTATGGTCACTGATCGTGCTGAAAATTGTGAATACACTGTTACTGGACTTCAGAAAGGAGGAGTTGAGTACCTCTTCCGTGTTAGTGCACGGAACAGAGTGGGCACTGGTGAGCCAGTGGAAACAGAGAGACCTGTGGAAGCTAAGAGCAAATTTGGTGAGCAGAAGTTATCAAAAAGTCAGTGTTTGATGACAGTGTAAAAAAAGCAGTACAAACTCTAAGAATAGGTAAAAACCACATCCCTTGTTTTTCTTTTTCTCCCCAAAATAAAATGCAGAAGTTCCTGGTCCTCCTCAAAATGTAGAAGTTGCTGATGTGAACAGGTTTGGAGCTACCCTTACCTGGGAACCACCTGAGTATGATGGAGGATCTCCAATTACTGGCTATGTTATTGAACTGCGTAACAGAGCTTCCATCAAATGGGAGCCAACTTTGACTACTGGAGCTGATGAACTGTCAGCTGTCCTGACTGATGTTGTGGAAAACGAAGAATATTTCTTCAGAGTAAGAGCTCAAAACATGGTTGGAGTTGGCAAACCAAGTCCTGCCACACATGCGGTAAAAATTATGGACCCAATCGGTAAGTGTGCAAGCCCTGATTGTGGTCACATTATGACACAGGGACATTTTGGCTGTTTGTATGTTATATGTGCAGGAAAGTTCAATTGAGAAACGTGTGCTGCAAATACCACGTAGAGTTAGATTCTTCCTACTTCTGTCCTTCAAATGTATCAGAAGTACCTTGCTACCATATGATTGATTAAGAACTCCAAATATTTTTGCTCTGCAATTAGGATTCAACCTCAATTTCTAAAAAAGGGTTTAGAAAAAAAAATGCAAAGTCAGTAAAAAGAGTACTTTAAGGTATAGACAGCTGATAAGCAGAACCGTACTCCTTTATCAGCTGCAAAAATGTATTTCTCTCAAATTATTTTCAGAGAGACCAAGTCCTCCCATTAACCTTGATCATTCAGATCAAACTAAGTCATCAGTGCAGCTGACATGGGAACCTCCTCTTGAAGATGGAGGAAGTCCAGTCTTGGGCTATATTGTTGAAAAGCAAGAGAAAGGAACAGACAAATGGATTCGCTGTAACCCAAAACTGGTACCTGCTCTTACTTTTAAGGTAAGATATTCTGTTCACCAACAAAGTACTGAAAATGTGTAGATATCTTTAATATGAGTAAAAATATGATTACTTGTGCTTTTTAGGTAACTGGATTGAAACCAGGATCCAGTTATTATTACAGAGTCTCAGCAGAAAATGCAGCTGGTGTGTCTGACCCAGCGGAGGCTATTGGGCCATTAACTGCAGATGATACTTTTGGTAAGCCATATACTGTTTATTAAAGATAATTAATCAGATAAGACACAGAATTAAAATGCATCTTGTGGTTAATATGTATATTTTTCACCAGATAACTGTGATGCTAAATAGTATAAAGAGCTTTAGACCTTTGAGATTCTGAGCTATTTCTCCTCCATTATGAATTCTGCAGATAATAAGCTGTACTATTAGATAGAGACCTGTTAGGCTGCCTGAAAGCAAGGCATGAGCTTTTGTCTCCTGACCTGGCTTTGTGGAAGGTGGGAGGTAGCAGAAGGAGAGAAAGGCAGAGAAAATACAAAGTTTTTATATTAATGGGCAAATTAGATCTCCTACTTGACAATGCCGAGCTGCCTTATCATCTCACATATTTCTAAAAAATGTTTAGCCAGGAGAGGTAGGGGGTGATAAGCCACAACTAGGCCTAGACAGCTCTAACCTTCAGACTGAGATACAGTCATAATCAGCCTCTCAACAGAGCTATCATTAGCCATATTCAGAACGTCTGAAAATATTTCATCAAATCCATTTTTCTCTTTTTCCAGTTGGACCTACAATGGACCTAAGTGCATTTAAAGATGGGCTGGAGGTTATTGTTCCAGAGCCAGTCAAGATCCGTGTTCCTATCACTGGCTACCCTGTACCAACTGCCACGTGGTCTTTTGGTGATCAAGTCTTAGAAGAAGGAGATCGTGTAACAATGAAGACCACGGCCTCCTTTGCAGAACTTGTAATCACTCCAAGTGAACGTCCAGACAAGGGAATTTATTCCTTAACATTAGAAAACCCTGTGTCATCTGTTTCAGGAGAAATTGATGTTAATGTCATTGGTAAGTGCACCAATATATTTGTGTATATATTCTAGCAATAACATACCATGTTTGTCTTGCTAAGATCTAATTAGGTTAATAATGTGAAATCACACAACTTTCAGTAAACCAAGTATATTAAAATATAACTAAAAATTAGAAATCCATCCTCAAAAAAAACCCCTATTTTCTGGTGTTAATTATTCAACTTTGCTGCTTAAGGAAGAATGACTGAGAAGATTAAGTCTTCTAGCAGATATATTGCATAGAGATCATCTGTCAAACTCTGATCGCAAAATAATTAATACAATTTCTGTGATTTCTAGCTTGTCCAAGCGCACCAAGAGAACTTAAAGTTTTAGACATAATTAAGAATACAGTACAGCTGTCATGGGAACCTCCAGAAGATGACGGTGGAAGTCCAGTTACTGGCTATATAATTGAAAAACGTGAAGTCAGCCGGAAAACATGGAACAAAGTAAGTTCATTATTTCTCATTTCAATTTCTATTTGCTCTATTGTTTCCACATATGCTA
Organism: Gallinago undulata; assembly: GCA_026546715.1. Taxonomy (NCBI): domain Eukaryota; kingdom Metazoa; phylum Chordata; class Aves; order Charadriiformes; family Scolopacidae; genus Gallinago; species Gallinago undulata. Next base: position 33,296,080 of record JAOTQQ010000079.1, read on the forward strand.
CAGAATTTTGTGTCTATTTTTGGTAATTGCTCTTTGGAAATAAATTTTAGAAACACATTGGAGCTTTCCTTCTCTTTAGGTTATGGACCATGTTGTTGACCAAGAAATCACTGTACCTGACCTCATCCAAGGAAAAGAATATCTGTTTAGAGTTTCTGCATGCAATAAATGTGGCCCAGGAGAACCTGCATATATTGATGAGCCTGTAGATATGTCAGCACCAGCAAGTGAGTTAACAGGCTGATTTCCTGTTTCTGAAATCTTGCTAACTTTTTTCAAAATAACATGTAAAAAAAAATAATCTTCCTTAGGCTAGTTTCTAAGACCCCGTATATTTTTAATTTTTTATAGCGGTGCCTGATCCACCAGAGAATGTTAAATGGAGAAATCCAACATCAAAAGGAATCTTTCTATCGTGGGAGCCTCCCAAATATGATGGCGGTGCCCGCATTAAAGGTTATCTGGTAGAAAAATCCGAACGTGGCACAGACAAGTGGGAGATATGTGGGGAGCCTGTTGTTGAAACAAAGTAAGTGCATTAAAATCAGAAAGTATATCCTTTCAACTAACAGAACCATCCTCACCACCTTAAATATCTGGATTATTTTTTTAACAAACAGAATGGAAGTAACAAAGCTCAAGGAAGGGGAGTGGTATGCATATCGGGTTAAGGCTTTGAACAGAATAGGAGCCAGCAAGCCAAGTAAGCCAACAGATGATATTCAGGCCATTGATGCAAAAGGTAATTACTTCAATCACTGAATTACAATAGCTACTTTATTTTTACCAGTCTCTGAAATACTGTTTCTATAACATTGTTTTCATTCTCTCCTGAATCAGAGGCTCCAGAAATTTTCTTAGATGTGAAGCTTCTTGCTGGACTTACTGTGAAAGCTGGAACTAAAATTGAGCTACCAGCTAAAGTAACTGGAAAGCCTGAGCCCCAGATTACTTGGACCAAAGCTGACAAAATTCTGAGACCTGACAACAGAATCACCATCGAAACCAAACCTAATCATTCTACAGTCACTATTACAGACAGCAAGAGGAGTGACAGTGGAACATATATTATAGAAGCTGTAAATTCCAGTGGACGTGCTACTGCTGTTGTTGAAGTTAATGTTCTTGGTATGTGTGTATTTTATGTTGTTTATAAAAATCACTAGTAATGTATTGGTGTATGCAAGTAGAAGGTTAACATTCACATGTTGTCTTCTACAGATAAACCTGGTCCACCAGCTGCATTTGATGTATCAGAAATCACAAATGAATCCTGCCTTCTGACGTGGAATCCTCCACGAGATGATGGGGGTTCTAAAGTTACAAACTATGTCCTTGAGAAAAGAGCTACAGACAGTGAAATATGGCACAAGTTGTCATCAACTATTAAGGATACAAAATTCAGAGCTACCAATTTAACTCCTCATAAAGAATATGTGTTCCGAGTCAGTGCTGAGAACATGTATGGTATTGGGGAGCCAGCACAGTGTGAACCCATCATTGCAAAATATTCATTTGGTTAGTTAATTAAATTAATGTTAAATTTTTACAATATTTTAACAGGAAAAATTCCCAAACATATGTGTCATTGTTTTCTCTTTTTTTTAAAATTTGTTAATTTATACAGATACACCAGGCCCTCCAACAGGTCTCAAGCCTACAGAGGTCACTAAAGATTCAGTCACCTTAACATGGAATGAACCAGATGAAGATGGTGGCAGCCCCATAACTGGATACTGGGTTGAAAGATATGATCCTGAGCAAGATAAATGGATAAAATGCAATAAAATGCCGGTGAAAGATACTACATTCAAGTAAGACTGTAGTCAGTTTAGTCTGAAGTATGTCACAGAGACATAAAAATGTAACAGCAGGCTTTTAAACAAGCATTGTTCTTACTGGTTTTCTCTGTTTCTGTAAGTTTAGATTCAACTAACATCTGGTGGCATACTTTTTCAATAAGTAGTTCTAAAGAGCATCTTTACAGAAGAGTGAACCACCTCTTTTTTTTAAAATAGAATCATAGAATATTTTGGGTTGGAAGGAACCTTTGAAGGTCATCTCGTCCAATTTCCCATGTGACGAGCAACTAGATCCGGTTGGTCAGAGCCCGGCCCAACCTGATCTTGAACGTTTCCACAGCTGGGGCATCTACACCCTCTCTGGGCAACCTGTTCTATTGTTTTACCACCCTCTTTGTAAAAAATTTCTTCCTTATAACAACTCTAAATTTTCCCTTTTAGTTTAAAGCCTTTACCCCTTGTCCTATTGCAACAGGCCCCATTAAAAAGTTTTGACGTGGGGTCTCACCAGAGTGGAGTAGAACATTATGTTTAATATTTTCAGTGCTATGTGACTCTTCATAGGACATTCTAAAATAGTAGGCATAGCCATCTCAAATATCAGTTTGCCACAGCCCTGGATTTTTTTTTCTCCTAATACTCATATTAACTAACAACCGTGGAACATGTAAAAATGTAAGATGGCTCTCAAAACATTGCTTTCTGTGTCACAGTGCACCATTTTATTGATGACAAAATACCTACTTTGAATGTTCGCCATTTCATAAAACATCATTAGCAGTAATTTGAGTATTTTCAGATTTTACCAAGTACTGAATAGTAGAAGCAATAATGTTTTAGGCATGAGTTAACGTGTATATTTGGTTTAATCAAACATCATTTTTATCTCCAGAGTTAAAGGTCTTACAAATAAGAAGAAATATAAGTTCCGTGTCTTGGCAGAGAATCTTGCAGGACCTGGGAAACCAAGCAAGGAAACAGAGCCAATCTTAGTGAAAGACCCAATTGGTATAATAAACACATTTTTAATGGTTTAATTTAAGAACAACAAAAAATCTCTTTGTTTTCAATCATGTAATTAATACTGGGCTCGTCTCTAGATCCACCATGGCCTCCTGGAAAGCCAACTGTGAAAGATGTTGGCAAGACGTCATTGTTCCTGAATTGGACAAAGCCAGAACATGATGGAGGGGCAAAGATTGAATCTTACGTCATTGAATTGCTGAAGACCGGAACAGATGAGTGGGTGAGAGTGGCTGAAGGAGTTCCCACAACTGAACACTTCCTCAAAGGGCTTATGGAGAAACAAGAATATTCATTCCGTGTAAGAGCTGTGAATAAGGCTGGTGAGAGTGAGCCCAGTGAACCCAGTGACCCTGTGCTGTGCAAGGAGAGGCTCTGTGAGTATTTTTCCAGAATGTGCTGCTACTGCCAATACATGGTCTTTGTCTTTAAAAGCCCTAAGTCTGCCTGTCTCTGTAGGTACCAAGTGAACTCTTGGAAGGCTTATTAAATATTAGAATTTCCCCTGCTTCAGCTAAGAACATACAAAGCTTTAATGGTTTTCTTGCATTCCCTGTCTTCCAAGATCTTTGATGGGAAATACGCTAATTTATTTTACCTTCTTTTTCTATTTCACAGATCCTCCTTCACCACCTCGGTGGCTTGAGGTTATCAATATTACTAAAAACACAGCAGATCTTAAATGGACAGCACCAGAAAAAGATGGTGGTTCCCCAATTACCAACTACATTGTAGAAAAGAGAGATGTAAGACGAAAAGGCTGGCAGACAGTTGATACAACAGTGAAAGATACCAAGTACACAGTGAGCCCACTGACTGAAGGCTCGTTGTATGTGTTCCGTGTGGCTGCTGAAAATGCCATTGGACAGAGCGACTATTGTGAAATTGAAGATTCAGTGCTTGCTAAAGATACTTTCAGTAAGTTTCAGATTTGCTTACTGAGTGATCAGTAGAAACAGCTCAAGTGTAATGGATTCCCATTCTTATAATGTATGTATTTTTTTCTTTAGCAACCCCTGGGCCTCCCTATGCTCTTACAATAGTTGAAGTGACAAAAGGTCATGTTGATTTGAAATGGGAACCACCTAAGAATGATGGTGGCAGACCTATTCAAAGGTAAGGTCATTTAAAGTTTGTTTGGTGTTTCCTGTAGATGATCTTTTTGTGAATGAGGACATTTCTCTCAAAATGTTTAAATTTTAAATGAACGTATTTTATATAAGAAAGAGGTAGATGGATATAAGTATCTAAAATCAGATTAAATTGAACTGTGTATAAATTTTTTTTAAAAAATGCAGCCATATCTCCAGTTCCTCCAGAGCTGTAGCCACCTAGACCCATCTACCAAGTAATATTATTATATTTTCCTCTGCTGTAGTTTCTCATTCAAACTGTATACACTCAGCTAAGGTGAAGACTTGTCTATCTTCTGTGAATTCTCTTCATTATTACATTTTTCAGAGACTGCTTGGGTGGTTTCTAACATCGTTTTCTTTGGTTTCTGCAGTATCTGTCCTCTGAAATTCCCCTTGAATGCCAGTTAGATTTTTTTCTGCTTTATATTTTTGCAATTCCTCTCTTTCCCAATCACAGCAAACATCTTAAACTGACAACTACAGAGATCTGCCTGAAGCAACATAAGTTATTTAATTCGTATTAATTTCCCATTGCCTATCATAGGCAGAATTTTGACAGCTGAGGAACTCACAGATAATATGTACAAATATTTTGAGTGGACTAACCACTGAGATCAAAACTAGAAAATATACAAGAATAGCTTATTTTTTTTTTCCTTTGCAACATTCAAAAACCTGAGAACACAACAAAAGTTCAAGAACTGGCTTTTAGAATTGAGTCTCTCAGTAGCGTCAGCCCCATTATGTCCAAGATCTATGGGGACTACTAGGAGTAAGTGGAAAATATGTGAAATAAATTTAACTGAATATGTGACCTATTACTCTCTCTACTTTTCCATTGGCCAAACTGTTTTGATCATTCTGTATCTATTGAATCAAGCAAGAAGTCTGAAGTATTTATATTTCAACACTGATAGTATTTTCCCCAATTTATTCAGATATGTTATTGAAAAGAAAGAAAAACTAGCCACTCGTTGGGTAAAAGCTGGCAAGACAGCTGGTCCAGATTGCAATTTCAGAGTGACTGATGTCATTGAAGGTATAGATGTACAGTTCCAGGTTCGTGCAGAAAATGAAGCTGGCTGTGGTCATCCCAGTGAACCAACCGACCTCATTCATATTGAAGATCCTACAAGTAAGTAGTAGTATAATATACAGTGCATGGATTATGGAAGCAATGTGCTGTGTAGATCACATATTCTGGGAGAAAGATGACACAATTCTTTTCCATTTCTACAGGCCCTCCTTCACCTCCTCAAGATTTACATGTCACAGATGCAGGTCGAAAGCATATTTGCATTGCATGGAAACCACCTGAGAAGAATGGTGGAAGCCCTATTATTGGGTATAATGTTGAGATGTGTGAAGCAGGAACTGAAAAATGGATGCGAATCAATTCTCGTCCAATAAAAGATCTAAAATGTAAAGTGGAGGAAGGTGTTGTTCCAGACAAGGAATATGTGCTGAGAGTCAGAGCTGTCAATGCTGTTGGAGCTAGTGAGCCATCAGACGTCTCAGAAAAAGTTGTTGCCAAGGACCCAGACTGTAAGAATAGATTCTTTTTTTTTTTTTTTTTAACATCTGCGTAACTGAAAAAAAGAATGGTGTTCAGCAACTTTTTAGTAACATTGTATTTACTTTTGCAGGTAATCCAACCATTGATCTAAAAACTCGTGACATCATTGTTGTTAAAGGACAGAAATTAAGTATCCCTGTACCCTTCAGAGCTGTTCCGTCCCCAACTATAACATGGCACAAAGATGGCAAAGAGTTGAAAGCTGGTGACAGAACAACAATGAAGAGTGACTACACCTCTGCATTGCTTGAAGTCATAGACAGTGTTCATGCTGATGCTGGTGTTTATACTATCACATTGGAGAACAAGCTGGCATCAACAACTGGCTCAGTCAACGTCAAAGTCATAGGTAACTAGGCTTCCTCCATTCTGAGAAAGACACTATCCTCACTGAGCCCTGTGCTGAGAAAAGAAAGGGCTAGGAAAATCCCTTTTCTGCCACTTGGAGGAATCACTTCAACTCAGACACATGTAGAAGTCCATAAACGCATTAATGTTACAAAATCCCACCCAAAAAATACTTTACCCTAAATTGGTCTAACTAGTCAGTGGCTGCTCAAAGCCCAATTATTCTGAATAGTCATCATATAAATATAAAAAAGCCTATAAGAATTCTCTATATTTTTCACCTTTAGGAACACAAATTCGTATATATGCTGTATAGACATTTGTGGTTTTGATCTGCATTCTGCAAAGTGAAGAAATGCAATATAATTTCATATTTGTAACACAGTTTGACATCTGTTTAGTTAGCTAATTTTATTATTCGTATTTAAAACAGGTCCACCTGGACAGTGTAAAGATATTAAGGCAAGCGAAGTAACTAAGAATTCTTGCAAAGTGTCCTGGGAACCTCCAGACTTTGATGGTGGTACTCCTATTCTGCATTATGTTCTGGAACGCAGAGAAGCTGGTCGTAGAACATATATCCCAGTCATGTCTGGTGAAAATAAGCTTTCATGGCAAGTCAAAGATCTTATTCCAAACAGTGAATATTACTTCCGTGTTAAAGCTGTAAATAAGATTGGAGGAGGTGAATATCTTGAACTAAGAAACCCAATCATTGCAGAAGACCCAAAGCGTAAGTTTTTTTTTCTATGAAATAATCTAGAAAATTTAATTTTAAAAACCTTTGTACTTTCTTTTCTCATATGATCCCTCTTTTTCTATTCTTCCACAGAGCCTCCAGATCCTCCTGTTGACCTTGAGGTCCATAATCCAACATCAAAATCAGTAACACTTACATGGAAACCACCCCTGTTTGATGGTGGAAGCAAGATTATGGGGTACATAATAGAAAAGCTTGCCAAAGGCAAGGAAAGATGGGAGAGATGCAATGACTATCTGGTACCTCTATTAACCTACCCAGTGAAAGGTCTTGAGGAAGGAAAGGAATATCAGTTTCGTGTTCGTGCTGAGAATGCTGCTGGCATCAGTGAACCTTCACGGATTACTCCTTTTGTGAAAGCTGTGGATCCTATTGGTATGAATCCCTCATTTGATTGTTTGTAATATAATTGCCATATATCCTCAAACATAGTGGAACATTCTAATCTCCATTTACCCTTCTGTGTTATTACAGAGGCTCCAAAAGTCTTACTTGCTGCAAACCTGCAGTCTGGCCTTGAGGTGAAGAGAGGTGATGAGATTATACTTGAGGCACATATTTCAGGATCACCTTATCCATCTATCACTTGGCTGAGGAATGATGAAATTGTCAGACCAGAGGAAATCAAGAAGAGAGTAACAACATATACGAGGAAGAAGAAAGGTGAAGCTGAAGAAGAGGAACCTTTCCAGCTTTCACTGCCAGAACGTATGAGCATTGACAACCATAAAGAAGGAGAGTCAATACTATCAATTCGTGACTCCATCAGAGCTGACCATGGCACGTTTACAATTAAAGTGGAAAATGATCATGGTGTTGCAAAAGCCTCATGTGAAGTCAATGTGTTAGGTTCGTAATGAATGTCCTCAAAACCCCCTAGTTGTTCAGAGTATTGGATAAGAAGTGCACAAGATTAGTACTCATATTTTTTCTTAATTTACTAACAGATACACCGGGACCTCCAGTCAACTTTGTATTTGAAGATGTGAGGAAAAATTCTGTCATTTGCAAGTGGGAGCCGCCCCTTGATGATGGTGGAAGTGAAATCCTAAACTATGTACTGGAAAAGAAAGATAATACAAAAGCTGAAATGGGCTGGGTCACTGTCAGTTCAACACTCAGGCATTGCAAGTTCCATGTAACAAAACTGATTGAAGGAAAAGAATATCTCTTCCGTGTATTTGCTGAAAATAGAGTTGGATCAGGGCCACCATGTATTTCAAAACCAATGACAGCAAAAGATCCTTTCTGTAAGTTTTAATTTTGAAATGCAACCTTTTCAGAAAACCTGTGTAGAACTGCACAGACTGTTAGAACACTCAGCTTCATCTATGCAAATGTTTCCCAGAAGAAACTTGACCAATGTACTTATTATTTATTGCACATTTAAAACCATAGAAATAAAGGGAAAAATTGAAAACATTATTATTTCAGTACTAAAAAAAATAAGACTGACAATTACAGTCATAATACTTTACACTTAAAACACTTAATATCCAAATAGTGATCTTCTCTGTGTTCAGTAGACTAATATTCTTACCAAAAGAGAGAAGCCCTGCAAGTTTGATTACCGGTTGCAGTTAGGAATCAAATTTTCTGAGAGACTAGAAGAACCATGAATGATTTAAAATTAGTAATTTCTTAGATCTCTCTTAGCTTTGAGTAACCTCTGAAGAAGACAGCAATAATGACAAAACTATAATTCTTTTTTTCAGCTCCACCAGATCCACCTAATAAGCCTGATGTGCAAGATGTTACCAGCAACAGTATGTTGGTTAAATGGAATGAACCAAAAGACAATGGCAGCCCGATCACAGGATATTGGATTGAAAAACGTGAAATTAATAGTACTCATTGGGCTCGCGTCAACAGGAACCTTGTGAATGCTTTGGAAATAAAAGTTGAAGGACTTTTGGAAGGATTAACCTATATCTTTAGAGTATGTGCTGAAAATGCAGCTGGCCCTGGTAAATTTAGTCCACCATCAGATCCAAAAACTGCTCAAGACCCAATAAGTAAGTAGCTTAAAGAAGCTAATAGTAGATGGGTGACGGAACAGTATTCATAGCCTTTAACTTTGATTTACACCTATTTATTTATTTATAGTGCCACCTGGTCCACCAATTCCAAGGGTTGCTGATACAAGCTCAACTTCTATTGAGTTAGAATGGGAACCTCCTGTATATAATGGTGGTGGAGATATCACTGGATACCATGTATACAAACAACTGATGGGAGTAAACGAGTGGTCACGTTGCACAGAGAAACCCATTAAGGTTCAACAGTATACTGTTAAAGAAGTCAGAGAAGGTGCAGACTATAAACTCCGAGTTACTGCACTTAATGCAGCTGGTGAAGGACCACCTGGTGAAACCGAACCGGTAACAGTTGCAGAACCCCAAGGTATTGCAATTGTATTACTTTCAAGAAATGTCCAGCTGCATGTAAGGTGGTTTTGAGTCTCTCCCTTGAACTAACAAACTGTTTCTCTCTCTTCTGCAGAGCCTCCCACTGTTGAGCTGGATGTTTCTGTCAAAGCAGGCATTCAAATTATGGCTGGGCAAACTATTAAAATTCCCGCTACTGTGACAGGCCGTCCTACTCCCACCATTGCATGGGCTGTGGAGGAGGGTGAACTAGACAAGGACCGAGTTGTCATTGAAAACGTTGGCACAAAATCTGAGTTAACCATTAAGAACGCATTGAGAAAAGACCATGGAAGATATGTAATTACTGCTACCAATAGCAGTGGTTCCAAATCTGCAGGAACTAGAGTAGAAGTATTTGGTAAGAAGAAATATTCCCTGAAATCAACTAAGCATTTTTGGTGGTAAGCTAATCTTTGGGCTTTATCCTATTTGCTTTATTTTGTTTTTCAGATGTTCCTGGGCCAGTCCTTGACCTAAAGCCAGTGGTCACAAACAGAAAGATGTGTTTGCTTAACTGGTCTGATCCTGAAGATGATGGTGGCAGTGATATCATAGGCTTCATTGTTGAACGAAAGGATGCCAAAATGCATACATGGAGACTAGCTGTAGACACAGAGAGATCTAAATGTGATATTACAGGTCTAGTTGAAGGGCAGGAATATAAATTCCGTGTTAGTGCCAAGAACAAGTTTGGTACTGGTCCACCTGTTGAAATAGGACCCATTCTTGCAGTTGATCCATTAGGTAAGATGATTATTTTTATGGGACTTTTTAAACAATTTGTAATTGTAGGTTAATAAACCAATATTATTATGTGGATTGCTTTCTATTCAGAAAGTGTATATATTTTTCTGCTACATGGATAAGGCACCTGCCTTCGATTAATTACTTCAGTCAGATTTCTGAATCAGTTCTGTAAAGCTACTATGGTTCTTTATGTAACAAAATACTGATGTCAGATGAGACACTGCTTGTTACTTTTTCATCCACATACATGAGAAACCTTGCACTACCCATATTCAGATGTTTTGCATACAAAAGCTATGGCTTTAAAAATCCAGAGCTACTGTGTTCATATGATTAAAAATTCTCTATTTTTTTAGTGATTTTTTTCATTATTATTTGTCTATGTTAATAGGTCCTCCAACGGCACCTGAGAGGTTCATGTACACAGAAAGGACGAAGTCAACCATTACACTTGATTGGAAGCCTCCACGTAGTGATGGTGGCAGTCCTATCTTGGGATATATTGTTGAGAAGAGGAGACATGATTCAAAAGACTATGAAAGAGTTAATGCAAGGCTGTGTCCAAAAACATCTCTTCTCGTTGAAAAGCTTGATGAACTTCATATGTATGAATTCCGTGTCAAAGCTGTCAATGCTATTGGAGAAAGTGAACCATCATTGCCCCTCAATGTAGTTATACAAGATGATGAAGGTATATCTGCTTTAAAGAAATCCAAATATTTCAAGAACACTGCAAGGCAATTTCTGTTTCTCCTCCATCTTCACTCTCATTTTTCTTCCCGTTTTCAGTACCTCCAACTGTTACATTACGCTTGGCTGTGAGGGGAGATACTATCAAAGTGAAGGCAGGAGAACCGGTTAATATTCCTGCTGATGTGACAGGTTTGCCAATGCCAAAGATTGAATGGGACAAGAATGAAGTTTTAATTGACCAAACATCCAGTGCACTTAAGATAACCAAGGAAGAAGTATCTAGAAGCGAGGCAAAAACTGAACTTATCCTGCCTGCAACAGTGAGAGATGATAAAGGCACTTACACTGTGAGAGCTTCCAATCGTCTTGGCACTGCATTTCGCAATGTGCATGTTGAAGTTTATGGTAAGGATGTGACATTTTAATAAAATGTCAGCTAATAAAATGTTTTAGGCTTTTTCTTAATGTAATTCTATGCTTTATTGCTTTCATACAGATCGTCCTTCTCCACCAAGAAATCTTGCTGTTTCTGATATTAAAGCAGAATCATGTTACTTAACATGGGATGCACCTCTTGATAATGGTGGTAGTGAAATTACCCATTACATTATTGAGAAACGTGATGCTAGTAGGAAGAAATCTGAGTGGGAAGAAGTCTCCAAAAGTGCTGTTGAGAGAAGATTTGGGGTAATTAATAAAATATCTTTATTACATACTTTAGTATGCATGAAAAATAATGATAGTACACATCTAATGAAAACTGCTACTTATATAGACACCTGTGCTCATGCTCCATTTAGACTCCAGAATTATTGGATGAATGTTGCCCATCTATGTACTCATGTTTTCTTCATGGGACAAAACGAAAGAAATTGTTGTCTTTTGCTGCTTAATCTTAGCTGAGTTTAGAAGACACCTTCCTTTTCCTTTCCCAACATTTATTCATAGTTTTACCAACTGCAAAAACCAATATGATGACATTTTTATTTATGGTCCTATGAACATGAAATAAGAATATCCCCAAGTCGTTGCAAACAGCTGTGTAGTATGTATAAACATAGGTATGTTAATGAGATTACAAAACAGGATTTAAAATGAAAACTGCTGAAAAATTCAAATAAATTTATTCTTAAAGTAGCCAAGTATTGATTTAAATCTTATTTTTCAGGTATGGAATCTTGCAACAAATGAAAAATACCAATTTAGAGTCCGGGCTGTAAACAAATATGGAATAAGTGATGAGTGCCTCTCAGAAAAAGTTGTTATTAAGGATCCCTATGGCCTTCCTGGGCCTCCTGGAAAGCCAAAAATTCTAGATCGCACCAGATCATCAATGCTGGTAACTTGGGAGCCTCCTTTGGACAATGGTGGCAGCCCAATAACTGGCTATTGGCTGGAGAAGAGAGAGGTGGGAGGTGTCTACTGGTCACGTGTTAACAGGGCTCCAGTAACAAAACCAGCAGTAAAAGGTCTAGAGTACAACGTGCTCCGTTTGGCTGAAGGTGTTGAATACCAGTTTAGAGTTATGGCTGAAAATCTTGCTGGAATTGGCCCTCCCAGTGAACCATCAGATCCTGCTTTAGCAACTGATCCCATATGTAAGTATATAATTTATATGACTACTTTTAAGGACTATATCACACCAGAAGCAAAATGTGCTACTATTATTTATATTGAATTTAGTGCAATTAATCCAATTCATTAAACCAAAAGGAATATATTGACACAAAGTAGTTTCCTCTGTTTGTCAACATTTTAAAAATAATCAGCATTAATATACTTTATCTCTTTTATGAACCTTAAACTGTGATTAAACCAATGGAAACATTGCCAAATAAACTTCAGTACAGTCAGATGTTTATGTTATTTATATTCTTTAAAGTTCAAGTTCAATCTTTATGCCTTGTACCTTAAGTATCCCTTAATGATATATGTAATATATGTAATTAGTATGCATGTTCTAGGATTATGTACTCTATGTATGACAAGAAAATGAAACCTGCATTCTTCTAGAAGCTATTCTGAAAATATAGGCAGACACTAACTCTCAGGTAATTTTTACTTGCTCTTGTTTTACAAGTTGTGCCTGGTCCACCATCTTGCCCAGAGGTCAAAGACAAAACCAAATCATCTGTAGCTCTTGCGTGGAAGCCTCCACAAAAGGATGGTGGCAGTCCTATAAAAGGATATATTGTTGAAATGCAAGATGAAGGTAGTACTGACTGGAAGAAGGTGAATGAGGGAGACAAACTCTTTCCTACTTGTGAATGTGTTATTCCTGACTTGAAAGAACTCAGAAAATACCGATTTAGGGTGAAAGCTGTAAATGCTGCTGGAGAATCAGAACCAAGTCCTGCAACATCAGAAATACCTGTCCAAGATATTCTAGGTAAGCGTTCCTGGATTAATTTAGATATTTATATCTAAATGCCACCTACTACTTTGAGTGTTCAAGAAGGATGTCAAGCGAGCCAAAGTCAAAAGAGAACAAACAATTATGTAAAAACGCAACAAAAGATTGACACATATTTTTGAAAGTGTCATGAGAAACATTTCCAGGACAGGATCCATCAGAAAACTGATGAGTACCTACAGTCAAGCTAAGGAAATAATATGTATTTTATGAAGAAATGACTACAGTATTTTCTATTTGGATACTTCTCAGCTTCATTTTTGCACACCCAGCCTTTCTCACATAAACATGCATTCTGCATGCTTGTGAGGGGTTTCAGCTCAGTGCTGACAGAAATTTGCTTTCCATAGCTCTTACAATTTACATATTAAAATATTTTTGCAGAGGAACCAGAAATCTTCCTTGATATTGGAGCACAAGATTTGCTCTCTTGTCGTGCTGGCACAACAATTAAAATCCCAGCTGTTATCAAGGGTCGTCCAATTCCAAAAACATTTTGGGAGTTTGAAGGAAAAGCAAAGACAACAGCAAAGGTTGGTAAAATAAAAAGCTTTTTTCTACATGTGTTTCTAGACGTTTAAGCCTATTGCCTTTTATATTTACATTATTTCCCTTTGTTTGTAGGAGGGAGGTCATAATGTACCTGAAGAAGCTCAGGTAAAGCAAACAATTTTTGTAACTTTAGTATTGTTGCATTTTTCAAACATAAATATTTGAAGTTGATCTATAACTTCTTTTTGTTTTTATAATATACAGGTGGAAGCAACTGATACACGTTCAGTGATTATCATCCCTGAGTGCAACAGAAGTCATTCTGGACGATACAGTATTACAGCAAAGAACAAAGCAGGACAAAAAACTGTGCATATCAGAGTCAATGTGCTTGGTATGGTTTACACATATTTAAGTGTTCAAAGCTTTTTGTCTTATTTTTCTACTTATGTGAAATGGTTTCTGTTGTACTTTTACCTTAACAGATGTCCCAGGTCCACCAAAAGACCTAAAAGTAAGTGATATCACAAGAGGTAGCTGTAAACTTTCATGGAAGATGCCAGATGATGATGGTGGAGATAGAATCAGAGGCTATGTTATAGAGAAAAGAACTATTGATGGCAAAGCCTGGACTAAAGTCAATGCAAACTGTGGAAGTACTTCCTTTGTTGTACCTGATCTCATATCTGGCCAAGAGTATTTCTTCCGGGTACGTGCAGAAAACCGTTTTGGTGTTGGCCCTCCTGCAGAAACCATCCAACGAACCACAGCCAGGGATCCTATCCGTAAGTGCAATCAAGGTCAAACAAATTATTTAAAATCAGGTAGTACTGTAGAGTGAATTTATTCACATTTGTGGTTTTTTTTTGTGAAGATCCTCCTGATCCACCTATTAAACTAAAGATTGGCCTGGTAACCAAGAACACGGTGAGCTTGACATGGAAACCACCAAAGAACGATGGTGGAGCTCCTGTTACACATTATAATGTTGAATGTCTCCGCTGGGATCGTACTGGAGAAGTGAAAGAGACTTGGAAGCAATGCAATAGACGTGATGTGGAGGAAACAAAGTTTACTGTTGAGGATCTTGTGGAAGGTGGAGAATATGAATTCAGAGTCAAAGCTGTAAATATAGCAGGTCCTAGTAGGCCTTCAGCCACTGTTGGCCCACTTGTTGTCAAAGACCAGACATGTAAGTACTGACTAATACCAGAAAATACAAATTCTGGTTTAGAATTAGGAAGTATTTTTGTATGTTAATTGTTTCAACTTTTCATTGTAGGCCCACCGTCTATTGAACTCAAAGAATTTATGGAGGTTGAAGAAGGAACAGATGTTAACATTGTGGCCAAGATAAAGGGTGTACCTTTCCCCACATTAACATGGCTAAAAGCTTCTCCGAAGAAACCAGATGACAAAACACCAGTGCTGTATGATCAACATGTCAACAAGATTGTTGATGAAGATACTTGCACGTTATTGATTCAACAGTCTCGCAGAAGTGATACAGGCTTATATACTATAACAGCTGTAAATAATCTGGGAACTGCTTCAAAGGAGATGAGACTAAATGTTCTGGGT
The DNA here is from genome assembly GCA_026546715.1 of Gallinago undulata. Classification (NCBI taxonomy): domain Eukaryota; kingdom Metazoa; phylum Chordata; class Aves; order Charadriiformes; family Scolopacidae; genus Gallinago; species Gallinago undulata. The sequence continues at coordinate 33,311,080 of JAOTQQ010000079.1, forward strand.
AATTATCAAGAACTCTTACACATTGCATAAATTGATAGCATTTATGTGATACTTTATTTTAATAGCATTTGAATTAATTATTCTTTATAAAAATGTGTCTTTTAGGTCGTCCTGGACCTCCAGTGGGACCCATTAAATTTGAATCCATTTTGGCTGATAAAATGACATTATCATGGCTTCCTCCACTAGATGATGGTGGTTCTAAGATTACGAACTATGTTATAGAGAAAAAAGAAGCAAATAGGAAGACATGGGTTCCTGTTACTAATGAGCCTAAGGAATGCTTATTTACTGTTCCTAAGTTGATGGAAGGCCATGAATATGTGTTCCGCATTATGGCACAAAACAAATATGGTATTGGAGAACCTTTGGACAGTGAACCAGAAACAGCACGAAACCTTTTCAGTAAGTAGGAATGTGCTTTCAGATTACGTCAGTTGTTTTCATATGCTGGTATGTGTACAGCATCTGTTAAATATCATTACTACTTTTCTCTCTTCACGTATTTTCTACAATAGCTTCAAGAGTTTTAGCATCTGTAGTTAGCTCTTATAAGCACGTGTAGTACTTAAAAATACTTTTCTCCCTCCTTATGTATCAAAATACAATCTCAAGGTTTTTTTAAGGTTAAAATATACAAGTAAGGATTTATCTGAAAAGATTTGTGTCACTCTGTTGTATTTGAGACATTATTGACCTCATAGATCAGCAAGAGTCAATTTCCTGCCTTGAGTTTTCAAAGATAAATTAGGCAGAATAGCAAAGATGTAGAAGGAATATTAGGCTGGCCAGAGAAAATCATTCATAAAACTTCCAAGGTTAGGCTGGCACTGAAATGAGGAAGGATTCCTCATCTTCCTCATCCAGGAAGATGAGAAAAACTCATTTTTGACAATTTTTATTTGAAGGAAAGATACTTCATGTTTCACAGAAGTATATGTACTTGAATAGGGATGGGAAGGTGAATGAGGGAAGGAGTTTCATGCAGATAGGAAACTAGCTAATGCAACTGTTATCATGTGAGTGCATAGCTCTGCCTTGCTCTCTAGCTATCTCCATCTTACTTTAGCATTACTTTTTCAAAAGCTACATGTGACTTTTTTCCCACAGCTGTTCCTGGACCTTGTGACAAGCCAACAGTTAGCAGTATAACACGTGACTCAATGACCGTAAACTGGGAAGAACCAGAACATGATGGTGGCTCTCCTATTACTGGTTACTGGTTGGAGCGCAAAGAGACTACCGGAAAGAGATGGACCAGGGTTAACCGTGATCCTATCAAACCTATGACACTGGGAGTTTCATACAAAGTTACAGGTCTTATTGAAGGCTCTGAATACCAGTTCCGTGTTTCAGCTATCAATGCAGCTGGTGTTGGTCCACCAAGCATGCCATCTGATCCAGCGGTTGCTAGAGATCCTATTGGTAAATATTTTAGATTCATGGTTTTGAATTTGAAAAGATTCAGATAAGAACATAGAACGTATCGTTATGCTGTAATGGTATGATATTTTTCAGCCCCACCTGGCCCTCCTATTCCAAAAGTCACTGATTGGACAAAGTCTTCTGTAGACTTGGAGTGGAGTCCACCACTAAAGGATGGTGGTTCTAGGGTCACTGGCTACATTGTTGAGTATAAAGAGGAAGGAAAGGAAGAATGGGAACGGGTAGGTGGAAAACTATTACAGAATCTGTGTTTCTTCTCTCTGTGTGCCTATCAAATTAAATCCCTCCAAAAAATACATTTTTTAAAAAATTTCACTCTGCAAGTTATTTTCTAAAAGCTCATACTTTGCTTATAATTATCTTCATATATTTAAAATATAAGACCAAATTTAAAAGTCAGTTATTGCCCCTCCACACCATCAAGTTAACTTTGCAGTTTCCTAAACTTAGAATTTTAAAATTTCCTTTTAAAGACATGAGAAAATATGTAGATAATTTGTGATAGAACAAAGACAAGATAAAGGTAGAACTGTTACAAAAGTAAGTCTCCCTGGTATCAGATTGTGGCAAATCATTTGACACTACCATGTCCCTACATTTTACATGTTTTCAGTAATGCATCACTGAAGTGTGGGTTTTTTTCAATAATGCATTACTGACAATTATTTTTTTTTCAATAATGCATTACTGACAATTTAACTGATGCATACCTTGGCTATTTGTTGTATCTCCATAAAAATTTTGGTGCATTTTAAGTAGTACCTAAATTTCCTGCACTGTTTCCAAGTAAACAGACTTCACATTGGCATTTTAAAAGAACAAAGAATTCTCATTTTTTTACCACTCTCACTTATATATTTGTTCAATATGTAATTACATGTAAGCACATGTAATTTTTCTGAGACCAAAGATTCTTTTAACTACTGTACCATACTTGTCTGCTAGAATTATCAAAATGGTGAATCTTCAGAATAGCTTGTATATCCATATCCTGTATTTCTTTGCAGAGATTCTGAAGAATTCCATGTGAGCTAGATCCATGTACGCTTAAGACTGTCTTATGCATGTAAATCTGAAACAACATCTCATTTAAGATTTGCTTCAAATATCACAAAGAAATTGATGACACCTTGGTGTTAACTAATGTTATCATACTTTTTTCTAGGTAAAAGATAAAGAAGTTAGAGGAACCAAGTTCGTTGTGGCAGGATTAAAAGAAGGATGTTTTTACAAATTTAGAGTTAGAGCAGTGAATGCCGCGGGTGTTGGAGAGCCTGGAGAAGTTACAGATATTATTGAAATGAAGGACAGAATTGGTATTTATTATTTACATTTGCATTTTTAGTACTTCTAAGTACCTCCAAGAAAAAAAAAATCATTTAATATTTTTGTTCACTTCCCACAGTGGCTCCTGATATTAATTTGGATGCAAGCGTCAGGGACAGAATTGTTGTTCATGCTGGAGGAGTAATTCGTATCATAGCATACGTCTCAGGAAAACCAGCTCCAACAGTCACTTGGAGCAGGGATGACCAAGCTTTACCCGAAGAAGCCAAAATTGAAGAAACAGCTATTAGTTCTTCTTTGGTCATCAAGAATTGCAAAAGGAGCCATCAGGGTATATACACTCTTCTTGCTAAAAATGCCGGTGGTGAGCGGAAGAAGACTATTATTGTTGATGTACTAGGTAAATAACAACTTCAGTCCATGTGAACAAGTAAAATTTCACAACATTCAATGTGTGTACTTAAATACTGCATTTCTTCTTTGCTTTTAGATGTGCCAGGCCCAGTAGGAATGCCATTCCTTACTGAGAACCTAACCAGTGACTCTTGTAAATTGACGTGGTTTACTCCAGAAGATGATGGTGGTTCTCCTATTACCAACTATATAATTGAAAAACGTGAATCTGATCATAGAGCTTGGACTCCAGTAAGTTACACAGTTACAAGACAGAATGCCACTGTTCAAGGACTCACTGAAGGGAAAGCCTACTTTTTCCGGATTGCAGCTGAGAATATAATTGGCATGGGCCCATTCACAGAGACAACAAAAGAGATTGTCATTAGAGATCCAATAAGTAAGTATATTTTAGGGTTTGGATTACTGTCATGTGAGATGACAGTAAAATGCACTTAGGGTATTTTTTTGTTTATTCACAGCTGTTCCTGACCGTCCAGAAGACCTGGAAGTAAAAGCAGTTACTAAGAACTCTGTTACGTTAACTTGGAACCCTCCAAAATATAATGGAGGCTCAGATATCACCATGTATGTTCTAGAGAGCCGTCTCATTGGAAAAGAGAAATTTCACAAAGTTACAAAGGAGAAAATGCTTGATAGGAAGTACACTGTAGAAGGCTTGAAAGAGGGTGACACCTATGAATATCGTGTGAGTGCTTGCAATATTGTGGGGCAAGGCAAGCCATCTTTTTGCACAAAACCAATCACATGCAAGGATGAAATTGGTATGTATCTTTTTCATATTTCTTTTGAAAACACTGATTACATATACTGATTCCTTATCTTTTCTTATTAATGTTGCTGGCATTTGTGGCCGTTGTGGTTTTTAATATTGTCTTTCAGCTCCTCCAACACTTGACCTTGACTTTAGAGACAAGCTTATTGTTCGAGTTGGTGAAGCTTTCAGCCTGACTGGACGTTACTCAGGCAAGCCTGCACCAAAGGTTACTTGGCTAAAGGATGATATTGTTGTGAAAGAAAATGATCGTACAAAGATCAAGACAACTCCTACAACTCTTTGCTTGGGGGTACTCAAATCTGTCCGTGAAGACTCAGGCAAATACTGTGTTACTGTAGAGAACAGCACAGGATCAAGAAAAGGATTTTGTCAAGTTAATGTTGTTGGTAGGTTTTACTGAAAAGCAGTATTATATGTGATTTTTAGTAGCGATTAGAATTCAGTAAATTATATAAAATGTAAATATTAAAGTGTGTTTCTTATTACAATAATTCAATTTACTACATTCTTTTTTATACTGAAATACTATTTATTAATTTTGAGTACGTAGTTAACTCTGACTTAGTTTATTCAGCATGCATAATTTAATGTTTCTACATGCATAGAGAGAATGTCAACACTTTAGAAAATACCAGTCACCAAATACCTTATAAGCATTAAGGAATTAAGTCCAGTGAGCCAAACATTTATTAAAGAGGAATAATCTTGAGGTCTTGATTCCTTATTAAAACTGTGATGCTAAGTTTCTAATTTCATAATATATTTACTATATTGATACTGTTTAACCTATGTCATTATGTGAAGTTCATATAAAAGCATGGAAATGCTTTATTTTTTGTTACACAGATCGCCCATCACCGCCAGTAGGCCCAGTTATATTTGATGAAGTTCATAAAGATCATATGGTAGTTTCCTGGAAACCTCCATTAGATGATGGAGGCAGTGAAATTACAAATTACATTATTGAGAAAAAGGATACACACAGAGACTTGTGGATGCCAGTTACATCTGCCACAGTTAAGACAACGTGCAAAATTCCTAAACTGCTTGAAGGAAGAGAATATCAAATTCGAATTTATGCTGAAAACCTTTATGGCATAAGTGATCCTTTGATCTCTGATGAGATGAAAGCCAAGGACCGTTTCCGTACGTTATTATTTGCTATTTTACGTTGGTACTTTAATCTTTACTCTCTTTGTAGTGCTCATAAACTTTTTTTTTTTTTCTCTCCCAGGTGTTCCTGATGCACCTGAGCAACCAATCATTAAGGATGTTACCAAAGATTCTGCTGTAGTGGTTTGGAACAAACCATATGATGGAGGCAAGCCAATAACAAACTACATTGTAGAAAAGAAGGAAACAATGGCTACAAGATGGGTCAGAGTTACCAAAGACCCTATTTTCCCCAGTACTCAATTCAAAGTACCGGACCTCCTTGAAGGCTGTCAATATGAATTCCGTGTTTCAGCAGAAAATGAAGTTGGTGTTGGTGATCCTAGTCCACCATCGAAGCCAATTTTCGCTAGAGATCCAATTGGTAAAGTATTAAATTTAATTTCTCATTTAATGTTTAATGCAGTCTTCATTTCAGTTAGCAAAACATTTCACTTGTTTCCTTTTTACCCATTTCTTTCCTTTTTTGCTTTTTTTTAACAGCAAAACCAAGTCCACCTGTTAATCCAGAAGCCATAGATAAAACTAAAAATTCAGTTGATTTATCTTGGCAACCACCACGCCATGATGGTAATGGCAAGATAATTGGCTACCTTGTTGAGTATCAGAAAGTTGGAGATGAAGAATGGAAAAAGGCTAATCTTACAGCAGATTCTTGTCCTGAAACAAAATACAAAGTCACTGGCCTTACTGAGGGTTTGACCTATAAGTTCAGGGTCAAGGCAGTCAATGCAGCAGGTGAATCAGAACCAGCCTATGTTCCTGATCCAGTAGAAGTAAAGGACAGACTTGGTGAGTTTAATGAAATCAGATAAGTTTTACCTAAAAGAGATTTTTTTCCCCTCATTTTCTATAAAACATATCATTTTGATTCCAGAACCTCCTGAGCTGATACTTGATGCTAATATGGCCCGAGAACAGCATGTAAAAGCTGGAGATACTCTGAGACTTAGTGCTGTTATTAAAGGTGTTCCATTCCCAAAAGTTTCTTGGAAGAAAGAAGATCAGGAAGTCTCACCCAAAGCTGATATTGAGGTTACAGGAGTTGGCAGTAAGCTTGAAATTCGTAACACTGTCCATGAAGATGGTGGAACTTACTCCTTGACGGTTGAAAATCCAGCTGGTTCAAAGACTGTTTCAGTAAAAGTTGTTGTCTTAGGTAATCTTTATGTTCCTTTTATATGGCATATTTTTAAGAAATACACAGTAGAAAAAGGCCTAAAATACATAAAATATATTCATTTCTCTTGAAATTTACTAAGTTTTGTAAAAAATGCTTTGATTATAAAATAAATAACAGATTACATTTTTTGAATATTAGATAAGCCTGGTCCACCCAGAAATCTACAAGTCAGTGAAGTTAGAAGTGACTCTTGCTATCTCACTTGGATGGAACCAGAAGATGATGGTGGCTCTGTCATTACCAACTATGTGGTGGAAAGGAAAGATGTAGCTTCTGCACAGTGGGTAGCCATCTCATCATCCTCCAAGAAACGCAGTCACATGGCTAAATATCTGATGGAAGGCACTCAGTATCTCTTCCGAGTTGCAGCTGAGAATCAGTTTGGTAGAGGTCCATATGTGGAAACTTCCAAGCCTGTTAAGGCTATAGATCCACTACGTAAGTGTTTTTCAGTTATATGATTTGTTTTCTTCATATTGTTCTCAGTAATTTTTGAGATTATCTTGTTGGTACTAATGTTAACATGATATGCTGCTACCATAGATTGGCTGTTCAAGTAACCATTTTGCTTTTGTATTTCAAAAGATCCTCCGGGGCCACCAAAGAATCTGCATCATGTAGATGTTGACAAGACTGAAGTTTCCCTTGTTTGGGATCGACCAGATCGTGATGGTGGTGCTGAGATAACTGGATATTTGGTGGAGTATCAAGAAGATGGTGCAGATGAGTGGACAAAGTTCCAGACAGTCCCTATGTTAGACTGTGTTGTTACAGGTCTACAAAAAGGAAAAATATACAAATTCCGTGTGAAGGCTCAGAATATTGTTGGTCTTAGTCTTCCAGATACAACTATACCAATAGAGTGTCAAGAAAAACTAGGTAATTTTAGTTTTCATATTGTTTCAGTGATTCTTTCTCTCTTTGAGTGTTTCCCCTGAAAAGGTAACTTCTATTTTTCTCTAATTTCAGTACCTCCATCCGTGGAACTAGATGTGAAGTTAATCGAAGGTCTTGTTGTTAAAGCTGGCACCACAGTGAGACTTCCTGCCATTATGAGAGGTGTGCCAGTTCCCACTGCAAAATGGGTTACTGATGATGTTGAAATTAAAAGTGATGGCAGACACAAGATTGAGACTGATGATTATTCAACTGTACTTACCATCAAAGACTGTATAAGAAAAGATACAGGAGAATATCTACTCACAGTATCTAATGCAGCTGGCAGCAAAACTGTTGCTTTACATCTTACTGTTTTGGATGTTCCTGGACCACCAACCGGTCCTATTAATATTCTTGAAGTAACACCAGAACATATGGTTATTTCTTGGCGCCCTCCTAAAGATGATGGTGGGAGTCCTATAATAAATTATATTGTTGAGAAGCGTCAAACAAAGAAAGAAACTTGGGGAGTGGTTAGCTCTGGAACAAGTCACACAAAGATTAAGATTCCACGACTGCAGAAAGGCTGTGAATATATTTTCCGTGTTCGGGCAGAAAATAAGATAGGCATTGGTGCACCCCTTGATTCAGAACCAACAGTTGCTAAACATATGTTCGATCCACCATCCCCACCTGGTAAACCAACTGTTTATGATATTACAGAAAGTGCTGCAACGGTGTCTTGGACCCTACCAAAATCTGATGGTGGCACTCCAATAACTGGCTATATACTTGAACGTCGGGAAGCATCTGGTAAATGGGTGCGTGTTAATAAGACACCAATACTTGATATGAAATACAGAGTCACTGGTCTTTTTGAAGGAAACACATATGAATTCAGAGTTTTTGCAGAAAACATGGTGGGCTTAAGCAAACCATCTCCAAGCTCGGATCCAATAAAAGCGTCACGTCCTATCACTCCTCCGGGACCACCTATAAATCCAAAATTAAAAGACAAAACCAAAGAAACAGCTGATCTTGTGTGGACAAAACCCCTCAAAGATGGTGGCAGCCCCATTCTGGGATACATTGTGGAATGCCAGAAAGCTGGAACTAAGGAGTGGAATAGGATTAATAAGGATGAACTCATTAGACAGTGTGCCTACAGAGTACCTGGGTTAATAGAAGGAAATGAATATAAATTCCGAATAAAAGCTGTTAACATCGTGGGAGAGGGAGAACCAAGAGAACTGGCGGAAACTGTACTGGCCAAAGATATTCTTTCTCCTCCAGAAGTAAGCCTAGATGTGACCTGTCGAGACTTAATTACTGTCCGAGTAGGCCAAACAATCCGTATTACTGGCAAAGTAAGAGGCAGGCCAGATCCTGACATAACATGGTCTAAAGACGGCAAAGTACTAGTCCAAGAAAAGCATGTTGAAATAATCCATGATCTACCTAGTGTTGAACTACAAGTGAAAGAAGCCAAAAGATCTGATCATGGCAAATACATAATAGCCGCTAAGAACAGCTGTGGACATGCTCAAGCTTTTGCTGTTGTTAATGTACTTGACAGACCTGGACCATGTCAGAACCTGAAAATAAGCTATGTCACAAAAGATTCTTGTATGATTGCTTGGGAGAGTCCAGTGGATAATGGTGGCTCTGAAATTACAAACTACATAGTAGAGTGCCGTCAGCCAAACCAGAGGGGATGGTCAATTGTCTCTTCTGATGTCACTAAACGATTAGTAAAGGCAAATCTTATAGAGAACCGTGAATACTTCTTCAGAGTTTGTGCAGAAAACAAAATAGGTCCAGGTCCTTGCATTGAGACCAAGACTCCCATCCTTGCCATCAATCCTATTGACAAGCCTGGAGAGCCAGAAAACCTTCATATTGCAGAAAAAGGAAAGACATTTGTATATCTGAAATGGAGAAGGCCAGATTATGATGGTGGAAGTCCCAATTTAAGTTATCATGTTGAGAGAAAACTGAAAGATGCAGATGAATGGGAAAGGGTTCACAAAGGCAGCATTAAGGAAACGCACTACATGGTAGATAAATGTGTTGAAAATAAGATTTACCAATTCCGAGTTCAAACCAAGAATGAGGCAGGTGAAAGTGACTGGGTAAGAACAGCTGAAGTTGTTGTGAAGGAAGATCTGCAGAAACCAGTGTTAGACTTGAAGTTAAGTGGAGTGCTAACTGTAAAAGCAGGTGACCCAATTAGAATTGAAGCTGGAGTCAGAGGAAAACCACAACCTGAAGTTGTATGGACAAAAGACAAAGATGCCACAGATTTAACCAGATCTCCAAGAATCAGTATTGAAACAACTTCTGACACATCTAAATTTGTTCTCACAAAGTCAAGGCGTAGTGATGGTGGGAAATATGTGATTACTGCAACTAACACAGCTGGCAGTTTTGTAGCATACGCTAGTGTTATTGTCTTGGATAAACCAGGTCCTGTAAGAAACCTGAAAGTCACTGATATTTCAAGTGATAGATGTACTGTTACTTGGGACCCCCCAGAAGATGATGGCGGTTGTGAAATACAGAACTACATCCTGGAAAAATGTGAAAGCAAGCGTATGGTTTGGTCTACATACTCTTCCTCTGTCTTAACAAACTATGCAAATGTGACACGCCTTATTGAAGGTAATGAATATATATTCAGAGTTCGTGCAGAGAATAAAATGGGCACTGGTCCACCAACAGAAACGCACCCAATTATTGCAAAAACAAAATATGATAGGCCTGGACGCCCTGACCCTCCAGATGTCACAAGAGTCAGCAAAGAAGAGATGACTGTAGTTTGGAATCCACCAGAATATGATGGTGGCAAATCAATTACAGGATACATTTTAGAGAAGAAAGAGAAACGGTCCCTAAGATGGGTTCCCGTTACTAAGACTGCAATCCCAGAGAGGCGCAAGAAGGTTACTAATCTCATCCCTGGTCATGAATATCAGTTCCGAGTCAGTGCCGAAAATGAAGTCGGACTTGGAGAACCAAGCTTGCCATCAAGACCTGTAGTAGCAAAAGACCCAATAGGTATCGTATCACTGTATTCTACTGTCTTTTATTTTAATGTTAACAGATTGCTAAATTGAACATCTGTGTTCTTATTTGTATTTTTTTTTGTCTTTCAGAACCACCTGGTCCTCCCACAAACTTGAGAGTGGTTGACAGCACAAAGAGTTCCATAACCCTTGGCTGGGGAAAACCAGTTTATGATGGTGGTGCTCCCATTATTGGATATGTTGTAGAAATTAGACCAAAAATTGAGGGTGCTGATCCTGAAGCAGGATGGAAACGATGCAATGTTGCTGCCCAAGTTATTCATACAGAATATACAGCCACCAGCCTGGATGAGAACCAATTATATGAGTTCAGAGTTTCTGCCCAAAACCAGGTTGGCCTTGGCCGCCCAGCTGAACTGAAAGAAGCTGTGTCTCCCAAAGAAATACTTGGTGAGTTTTTTCATCCTTTTTATGAGTATTTACACACAATCATTATTTGCTCTGGTTTTATTTTATTTCATGTGCTAAACTTTGCATTTACTTTCTTAATTTTTTCTTTCAGAACCTCCCGAGATTGAGTTGGATGCAAGTATGAGAAAGTTAGTCACAGTCAGAGCAGGATGCCCTATTAGACTTTTTGCCATTGTTAGGGGTCGCCCAGCGCCAAAAGTCACATGGAGGAGAATGGGTATTGACAATGTTATCAGAAAAGGACAAGTTGATCTGGTTGACACTATGGCCTTCTGTGTTATCCCCGATTCAACGCGTGATGACTCAGGCAAATACTCATTGACACTTGTTAACGCAGCGGGAGAAAAGGCTGTATTTGTGAACGTCAGAGTCCTTGGTAAGTAATGAGAGAAATACCTCGTGACATTTTTTTAACTATATTGAATGTTCATTGCAGGAATTGTTATGATCCCCAAGTGCTGCAGTTTTTGAGCACAAGTGTATCAGCTAATACTAATTCTCCTTGTATAGGAAGCTGTTAGCCCCCTTTAACTTTAACTTGTTAAAGAAGAAAAGACTAGCATAAATTGAAATCTCTTTATAGATACTCCTGGACCTGTGTCGGACTTCAAGGTTTCAGATGTCACCAAGATGTCATGCCATCTTTCTTGGGCACCTCCAGAGAATGATGGTGGTAGCCCCGTGACTCATTACATCCTGCAGAAACGTGAGGCTGACAGAAAGACCTGGGGAACAGTCACTGCAGAACTAAAGAAAACCAGTTTCCAAATAGCTAACCTTATACCTGGAAATGAATATTTCTTTAGAGTAACAGCAGTAAATGAATATGGGTCAGGTGTTCCGAGTGATATACCAAAACCAGTGCTAGCAACAGATCCCCTAAGTAAGTATACCTTTATGCATATTTTATGTTTTTTTCTCTAATTTTAATAAGATTTTGCATTTCTTGAAATTTGCTATTTCCAAATTGAACAATCCTACTAACTACTGATTATAGATGAAAAATATTTCTGTGTCACTTTCAAATAATAAAATATCTGAATGTAATACCTTTGCAATTATTAAGAATTTTGCTCTTTCCCATATTATCCTTGTTGAGTTAGCATGAATAACATCCAATAATTCCACAAGTATTCAGCAGTCATAAAATTTTGGAAATTCAATGTTTCTTTTTTTTTCCCCAAAAGGTGAACCTGATCCACCAAGAAAACTTGAAGTTACTGAAATAACAAAAAATAGTGCTACTTTAGGCTGGCTGCCACCCTTGCGTGATGGAGGATCTAAAGTTGATGGGTATATTGTTAGCTACAAAGAAGATGATCAACCAGAAGACCGCTGGACAGAATATTCAGTTGTTAAAGATCTCTCCATTGTTGTAGCTGGTCTGAAAGAGGGAAAGAAGTACAAGTTTAGAGTGGCAGCTAGAAATGCTGTAGGAGTAAGTTTGCCAAGAGAAGCTGAAGGGGTATTTGAAATTAAAGAACAACTCAGTAAGTAACAGTTTAAATACTGCCTATGTTGCAATATTCTGCTTTAATAATGAAATGAGCAAGAATTCGATTTATTTGAGTGAGTCCTAGAAAGACACATGCTTTATGATGTCAAATGGAGTATTATGATTAACTGTACTGAATATTTTGACAGGTCAGAAAAGGTGAGAGTTGACCACTAGTTCAGAATTATTAAAGAATTTTGCAGGTATGGTTTTAGTTGGCACCAGAAGATACGAACTAAGGAGGAATAATAAATGCCTTCAATGAACTTAAAAGGAAAAAGAGTCAGAGTGGTAGTTTGAGATATAAATGGGGCCAAAAGTGGGAGTTGCTTTAAGATAAAACAAGTTGGTTACATTGTAGAGTTGGTTGGGTATATAAAGCAAAAGGCAGGGAGGACAGGTTGACCTCATTAAGGTGCTAGGGTCCCTGAGGCACAGGAAGACCTAGCAGTAACAGGACAAAAGGTAACAGGTACAAACTTGAACATAAAAAGTTCCATCTACACACAGGGAGGAACTCTTTACTTTGTGGGTGCCAGGGCACAGAGGTGATCGATTCTCCATCCCTGGAGACATTCAAAATCAGCCAGGACACGTGCCTGTGCGTCACGGACCTGCTCTGTGTGGGGGGTTGGAATAGATGATCTCCAGAGGTCCCTTCCAACCCCATATCATTCTGTGATTCTGTGATTTGTGACATGGAAAGAGGAAGACAGTGTCATAGGAGCAAAAGACAATGCCAGCTAGCCAATAGCAGGAAGAAAAGTACACCAAACATTCTGCCAGGTTTCTTTTGGAAGAAATCAGAAAAAAATTTGTGCAAAAGAAGTAGGATAAGGGGCTGTAATTGAATAATTTATCATGCAGTAATAGTGGATGAGTGTCTACATTAACATGTGAGAAGGGAATCCAAACTCAAAAATATTCTCTTAAAAACTGTACAAGCATGTGAAAATAAGACTGGAATAGATATTGCCTACTGCAGAATTTCTAGTTGTCCATATGTGGAATCTAAATTAAAAATTGTCAAGTCATTCCTACTGGTGATTCCACTTGAAAGAGAAGCAGAGAACTTTCATATGAAAACATATGAAAAGGTAAATTAATATTTCACAGAAATTGAAATTATATGTCTGTGTGTGTGATCTTTTTTCAGTCCCACCTAAGATCCTGATGCCTGATCATGTTCACATTAAAGCTGGAAAGAAACTGAGAATTGAAGCTCATGTATATGGGAAGCCTCAACCAGTCTGTAAATGGTTGAAAGGAGATGAAGATGTACTTACATCCAGTCGCCTTGCGGTGCATAAAGCAGAAAAGTCTTCTGTTCTTATCATTAAGGATGTAACTAGAAAAGATTCTGATTTTTACACTCTTACTGCAGAAAATAGCTCTGGTACTGACAGTCAGAAAATCAGAGTGATAGTTATGGGTATGTTCAATGTGATTATTTTTAAACCCAGCTTTATACAAAACTAGTTTTAGTGTATTCCAGTGGTTACCGTTGTCTTTCATCCTTTTTTCTTAATATGTGTTTTTGTGCAGATAAACCGGGTCCACCACAGCCTCCATTTGATATTTCTGAAATAGACGCTGATGCTTGCACTCTTGCATGGCATATACCTCTCGAAGATGGTGGCAGCAACATTACAAATTATGTAGTTGAGAAGTGTGATGTAAGCAGAGGAGACTGGGTAACAGCTTTAGCTTCTGTCACAAAGACAAGCTGCAGAATTGGTAAACTGATTCCTGGAGAAGAGTATATGTTCCGTGTTCGTGCAGAAAATCGTTTTGGGATTTCTGAGCCACTTAATTCTGGCAAGATGATTGCAAGGTTCCCATTTGGTATGTCAGTTTTTGATGGCAGCATTTCTCTTTTTAGTTCTCCTCATAAGAAAGCATGTGATTGATTGATAACCACCTTTGTATTTATTTCTAGATGTTCCTAGTGAGCCAAAGAATGCACGTATCACCAAGGTCAATAAGGACTGCATTTTTGTTGCCTGGGATAGACCAGATAGTGATGGAGGCAGTCCAATCACTGGTTATCTCATTGAGCGCAAAGAAAGGAACAGTTTACTGTGGGTGAAAGCTAATGACACCGCTGTGCGCTCCACAGAATACCCTTGTGTGGGACTCATCGAAGGTCTAGAGTATACTTTCAGAATTTATGCGTTGAACAGAGCTGGAGCCAGTAAACCTAGTAAACCAACTGAGTTTGTCACAGCAAGAACACCAGTAGGTAAGCCAAACACACCATTAATTTGCAACACACTACTGTTTTTATGGTCATTTTCAGTATATTTTCAACTCTTTCTGATCTTCAGTTTGCCCATATGTTTGTATTTTCATGTTTACCGCACTGTGAGTGCACTGTGTGGGCATGCTGTAAATAGGATCTGTTAAAGCCATTTTTTAACATTAGCTTCTTTGGCAAAATAGACTATAACATGATCTTATTTGCCTTAGATCCCCCTGGAAAACCTGAAGTTATTGATGTCACTAAGAGTACAGTATCACTGGTATGGACAAGACCAAAGCACGATGGTGGTAGCAAACTTATTGGCTACTTTGTTGAAGCTTGCAAACTACCTGGTGATAAGTGGGTTCGGTGCAATACAACTCCACATCAAATACCCCTAGAAGAGTACACTGCTACTGATTTGGAAGAAAATGCTCAATATCAGTTTAGAGCAATTGCCAAGACAGCAGTTAACATTAGCCGACCTTCTGAACCTTCTGATCCCGTGACCGTTCACCCAGAAAATGGTAAGAAATGTAAAAGCATTTGAGAACTCTAATAAGTATCTGTGCATAATGAGCTAACACTCATGTGAAGAATGAGATGTTTATCTCTTACTAAATTGATTAACTCTTGGGCTCTTTCCTTTCAGTTCCCCCCAGAATAGAGTTGGATCTCTCTATGCAGTCACAGCTTACAGTAAAAGCAGGAACTAATGTGCGTCTGGAGGCAAATGTATATGGCAAGCCAATGCCAACAATCACCTGGAAGAAAGAAGGAGAAGTTTTAAAACCATCTGAAGGTGTTAAGATCACCACCAAGAGAAATCTTGCTACAGTTGAGTTGTTCAGTGTTAACAGGAAGCAAACAGGAGACTATACTATTACTGCTGAAAATGCAAGTGGATCAAAGTCAGCAACCATTAGGCTTAAAGTACTTGGTGAGCTAAAGACTGTCTGTTAATAAATACATTTATAATTAAATGATATAGCGAGAGACAGACCTATAACAATGTGATGTTAATTCTTCTAGATAAGCCTGGTCCACCAGCCTCCGTTAAAATCAAACATATGTATGCAGATCGTGCAATGCTTTCTTGGGAGCCTCCTCTGGAAGATGGAGGTTCAGAAATCACTAACTACATTGTAGACAAGCGTGAAACAAGCAGACCAAACTGGGCCCAAGTCAGTGCCAATGTACCCATTACAAGCTGCACAGTGGAGAAACTAATAGAAGGACATGAGTATCAGTTCCGCATATGTGCTGAAAATAAATATGGTGTCGGAGACCCTATCTTAACTGAACCAGCAGTTGCTAAGAATCCATATGGTAAGTGCATTGTGGGATAGCTTCATTAGTCATTGGGGTTTTTGTGTACGTTATGAATGTGAACATAACTTTCAAATAAATCTTTACAGATGTACCTGGACCTTGTGAACCACCGATAATTAGCAATGTAACGAAAGACTTTATGACTGTTAGCTGGAAGCCACCAGCTAGTGATGGTGGATCCCCAATAACCGGTTATATACTTGAGAAGCGTGAAACTAAGACTCTTAACTGGACAAAGGTAACCAGAAAGCCTGTCATTGAGAGAACTGTTAAGGCCACTGGACTCCAAGAAGGAACAGAATATGAGTTCCGGGTGATAGCGTTGAATAAGGCCGGACCTGGCAAGCCTAGCGCACCATCTAAAGCAGTATATGCTCGTGATCCTCAATGTAAGCTAAAAGTCTAAGATCTTTTCCATGGTTATTTCCAAATACTTTTTTACAGCATTTGGTATGATAACTTCTTTATGTTATTTTAATTCTCAGATCCTCCTGGCCCACCTGCTTTCCCGAAAGTGGTTGATACTACACGTAATTCAATAAGCCTGTCATGGAGTAAACCAGCATATGATGGCGGAAGCCCTATTATTGGTTATCTAGTGGAAGCAAAAAGAGCAGACACAGACAACTGGGTCAGATGCAATCTACCCAAGAACTTACAGGCTACGCAATTTGTGGTAACCGGGCTAATAGAAGATACAGAGTACCAGTTCCGCGTTTATGCTGTTAATAAGATTGGATACAGTGATCCAAGTGATGTTCCTGATAAACACACTGCCAAAGACATTTTAAGTATGTTCACTTAAAACAAATTACCTTGTTGACTTTTGCTTTAATTCATGGGATGGGTTCCAAGATAGGGTTTGTCACAGATCACAGGAGCAGAGTAATTTGGAATGTGTCATTTCTCAAAAAATGTAGGCTAAAAGTGAATAATTTGGAAGAGAATATGGCAGTTAGGAACTGAGTAGAACCTGACTGGTATCTGCTTTTTTCATTTGTATGCTAGATACTCTTCTGCCTCCTGCTTTTGAGTCTTCAGGAATTCTTCCTGAATATTCTTCCTCTAATCCTGAAAATAGATTTTTCAGATCTCTCTTCTATTCTTAAGATATTCTTAAGTATTCTTAAAATTTTCAGTCTTCTTCATGTTTTCTAAATAATTTGAAGCCAAGATTACTGTTTTAAGTATCTGTGTGACAAATTATTTAATTGTAAGACACTTATTCCTTAAGAGCCATGCTGGTTTCTGTACGTGTTTTGCTATCTGTACATATATATGTATATGTGTTCATTGCTTCACATAACTGTCTTGGTTCAAGATAAGCGATACAGTGCAGGAGGCTATAAGACTCCTTTGAGTAGAAGACTCCCTCATATGATAAGTAATGTAAATGGTGGAAAAGGCAGAAAAAAAAAAAAAAGTGAAATCATGCAAAAATATGCTAAGTTTGCAAGTGATCTTGAATTGGGAGTCAGGACACTAACTCACTAACGTCATCACAGGCAAGAGAATAAATTGGTTAATCTAGTGATATGCCAGTTAAGAGGGACTTTTTTCACAGTAATTTTAGTGATAGTTTTAAAGGTTATGTTTTAATTACAAGATTTTTGTTAAACACACAGTTCCTCCTGAAGGAGAACTTGATGCAGAACTAAGGAAAGTCCTTGTGTTGCGTGCTGGAGTCACGATGAGACTTTATGTGCCAGTAAGAGGACGTCCACCTCCAAAGATTTCATGGTCTAAAGTGGGTGCCAACCTAAGAGATAGACAAGGATTAGACATCAAATCAACTGATTTTGATACCTTCCTGCGTTGTGAAAATGTAAACAAATATGATGCTGGAAAATATGTCCTCAGTCTGGAGAACAGCTGTGGCAAAAAAGCATATACAATTGTTGTAAAAGTACTTGGTAAGTGTCAGGGGTTTCCCACTATAGCATATTTGTTAACTTTTTAACTGATTTTTTTTTGTATTTTGGTTACTAAATCAAATGAGGGATTGTTGTGTTTATCTAGATACTCCAGGCCCTCCAATCAACCTGATTGTAAAGGAAGCGTCCAAAGATTCTGCCTTCATTACATGGGAACCTCCTCTAATAGATGGTGGCAGTCCAATCACAAATTATGTCGTTGAAAAACGTGATGCAGAAAGAAAGTCATGGTCTACAGTAACAACAGAATGTCCAAAGACAAGTTGCAGGATAACTAACTTAGAAGAAGGCAAATCGTACTTCTTCAGGGTTTTTGCTGAAAATGAGTATGGTATTGGTGACCCCTGTGAAACCCGTGATGCTGTTAAAGCTTCTGGTAAGAAGAATTAATCCATTTCACCGATTTTGGTATTCAAATGATTATTATGTCTTGCTTGAGTGGACACTTACTATGCTTTTGTTCCTTCTAGAAACACCCGGGCCAGTTGTGGATCTAAAAGCTTCAGTTGTAACAAAATCATCCTGCAATTTAGTATGGAAAAAACCCATCAGCGATGGTGGAAGCCGTATTTTTGCATATATTGTTGAGGTCCTGATTGATGAAGATAAATGGCAAGAAGTCATGCGGGCAAAGAACCTCCATTTTCAGATGAGAGACCTAAAAGAAGGTCAAGAATACACTTTCAGAGTGAGAGCCCAAAATGATGCTGGATATGGAACTCCAAGAGAGCTCACAATTGTGGCAAGAGATGATGTTGGTAAGAAGCAATTTAAGATCATTAATTCCATGTTTCACTTACCCAAATTACATTTATTTTATGCTCACAATCACTACTAAGCATACATACAAATCAGATGCCTTTAAAGCAATATCTTAATTTTATAACCATGTTTATGCATAGTTGAATCATCAGTTTCTTTTATTTTTACAGTGGCACCTGAACTTGATTTAAGAGATCTACCTGATTTATGCTACATAGCTAAAGAGGGTAGCAATTTCCGTCTTAAAATCCCAATTAAAGGCAAGCCTGTCCCAGCTGTAACTTGGAAGAAGGATGAAGACCAGGCACTTACTGAGAGTGGAAGAGTGGCATTTGAATCTACAGCAGTTAACACCACACTTGTAGTACATGACTGCCAGAAAGCCGATGCTGGAAAGTACACAATAACTTTGAAAAATGTTGTTGGCAGCAAGGAAGGCACTATTTCTGTGAAAGTTGTTGGCAAACCTGGCATACCAACAGGTCCGGTGAAATTTGAAGAGGTCACAGCCGATGCCATGACCTTAAAGTGGGGCCCTCCAAAAGATGATGGTGGTTCAGAAATCACTAATTATGTCCTAGAGAAAAGAGACAATGTAAACAATAAGTGGGTGACTTGTGCCTCTGCAGTTCAGAAAACTACATTTAAAGTTACAAGACTTCATGAAGGAAATGAATATACATTCAGGATCAGGGCTGAAAATAAATACGGAGTAGGTGAAGGTCTTAAATCTGACCCTGTCATTGCAAAACATCCATTTGGTAAGTATCTATTATAATTTTCAAAATTAAAAAAAAAAATGGTTTAGGGGTGATATTTATTTTTAATGTTATTGCATTTTTTTAATATTGTTTAGATGTGCCAGATGCTCCTCCACCTCCCAACATTGTTGATGTTCGGCATGAATCTGTAGCTTTAACTTGGACTGATCCCAGAAGAACTGGAGGCTCACCAATCACAGGTACATTCCCCCAAAGCCTTCGTGGTATTTCAGTTTTTAATAGTTCTTTCTCCCTGTCAAAAGGTAAGGTAAAACTATCAAATGTTTATGCTTAAAATTGATTGAATGATTGATTGATTTCACTGTTTTGTGTCCTACTCTTTCTCTGTGATGAATTTTTTAAAAACTTAAAAGTTAGGAAAAGACTAAGTGAGAAACAATATTTTTGCACAGAGCCATAATACTTAAAGAAAGAAAAACACACTCACCTTTATGTTACATTACTTGGATCCATAAAATTAGCAATTTGCATTTACAAACATCTCATTGCAAATATATACATCCGTAATGTATGTCCACATCCATTTCTTAATCAGGTTTTCCATGTTCCTCTTGCACAATGCCTGTGACATGCCATAGAGACAGTACGATATTTCACAATGCTATGAGAAATGAAGATTTCTAGTAAATCCCTCATATTTTAATCTTATGATTTATCTTCTAGGTTATCACATTGAAGTCAAAGAAAGAAATAGTCTTCTGTGGAAGAGAGCAAATAAAACACCAATAAGAATGAAAGATTTCAGAGTAACAGGGTTAACTGAAGGTCTGGAATATGAATTCAGAGTAATGGCAATCAATATGGCTGGAGTAGGTAAACCAAGTCTGCCATCGGAACCAGTTGTGGCACTTGATCCTATTGGTAAGGCATCAGGAGAATAAAAAGGAAAATTCTGAAATTTGAAATAACTTTTTTTTGACCACTATTTATTATTTTTTCTTCTAGATCCCCCTGGGAAACCTGAAGTTATCAATGTAACTAGGAACTCAGTAACACTCATTTGGACAGAACCAAAATATGATGGCGGACATAAGTTAACTGGCTATATTGTTGAAAAGCGTGATTTACCCTCAAAGACTTGGACAAAAGCTAATCATGTGAATGTTCCAGACTGTGCATTTACTGTAACTGACCTCTGTGAAGGCTCCAAATATGAATTCAGAATTAGAGCAAAGAACACTGCTGGAGCTATCAGTCCTCCATCTGAATCCACAGGAACCATAATATGCAAGGATGAGTACGGTATGTAGACGTCTTTAAAAATGGATAATTTTATTTGAATAATTAATACCAAATCCTGGTTTTGGTTTTTTTTTTCTTAATTTTCTATTATAAAAATCAGGGTGTTTATTTCTTTGTTTGTTTTGACAGAGGCACCAAGCATTGTTATTGATCCTACTTTGAAGGAAGGTTTAACAGTAAAAGCAGGAGACACCATTACACTGTCTGCTATTAGTATCCGTGGCAAACCGCCTCCAACTTCAGCATGGTCCAAAGCTGGAAAAGATTTTAGACCTTCAGAGCTTGTGCGCATTGAAACCACACCAACTTCTTCTACTCTAACTGTCAAATATGCATCCAGAAAAGATTCTGGAGAATACACAATCACTGCAACCAATCCTTTTGGCACTAAGCAGGAAAGTGTACATGTGAAAGTTTTAGATGTTCCAGGACCTCCAGGGCCTATTGAGATCAGCAATGTTTCAGCAGAAAAAGCGACTCTTACATGGTCACCTCCTGCAGAAGATGGTGGATCACCAGTCAAATCATACGTTCTTGAAAAGAGAGAAACTAGCCGACTGCTCTGGACATTGGTTGCTGAAAATATTGAAAGCTGTAGGCATGTTGTTAGCAAGCTCATTCAAGGAAATGAATATGTTTTCCGTGTCTCAGCAGTAAATCAATATGGCAAGGGTGAACCAGTACAATCAGAACCAGTTAAAATGGTGGATAGATTTGGTACGTAGAACAAACTAAGAAGTTCCAGTGTGTTCTCATTAATCTCTGAAGACTTAATTTTTGTTTTAACTGTACTTTTTTTTCTTCCTTATCAGGTCCCCCAGGCCCTCCTGGAAAACCAGAAGTAACAAATGTGACAAAAAATACTGTGACAGTTACCTGGAAAAGACCGGTAGATGATGGTGGAAGTGAAATCACAGGTTATTATGTGGAACGAAGAGAAAAGAAAGGCTTAAGATGGGTCAGAGCAACAAAGAAACCAGTTTCAGATCTTAGATGCAAAGTAACTGGTCTCCTGGAAGGAAATGAATATGAATTCCGTGTCAGTGCAGAAAACAGAGCAGGAGTTGGACCACCAAGCGATGCTTCAAACTCAGTCATATGCAAGGATGTTGCATGTTAGTATCATGCCTTTTGATTTTGAGGGTGGGTGGGATGGACAGGGAGCGCATTCAGGCAGTGAAAGAGTGATTTCCTCCATAATGTAATGTTTTATCTTTTCCTCCCTTTTCAGACCCACCGGGTCCACCTGCAAATCCAAGAGTGACTGATACTACAAAGACAAGTGCATCTTTAGCCTGGAGCAAGCCTCACTATGACGGTGGTCTTGACATCACTGGTTATATAGTAGAACATCAAAAGGAAGGAGAAGAAGAATGGGTAAAAGACACGACAGGGACTGCTTTAAGAATCACTCAGTTTGTTGTTGCTCATCTGCAGACAGGAGCCAAATACAATTTCAGAATCTCTGCCATGAATGCTGCAGGTGTCGGTGAACCAGCAATAATTCCGAGCGTGGAAATCAAAGACCGGGAAGAGATTCCTGACTTTGAATTAGATGCTGAGCTAAGAAGAACGCTTGTTGTTAGAGCTGGATTAACTATTCGGATATTTGTGCCAATTAAAGGACGTCCAACTCCAGAAGTTACATGGACAAAAGATGATGTTTCACTCAAAGGACGTGCCAGTATTGAAAATACAGACTCTTTTACACTCTTAATTGTCACAGATTGCACCAGATACGATGCAGGAAAATATGTCATGACTCTTGAAAATGCTGCTGGTAAGAAGACTGGGTTTGTAAATGTAAAAGTCTTGGATACACCAGGTCCGCCAATAAACCTTAAGCCTAGAGAAATAACCAAAGATAGCATCACCCTCCAATGGGATATGCCTCTGATTGATGGCGGTTCACGTATAACAAACTATATTGTTGAGAAACGCGAATCGACTCGGAAGGCATACTCAACAGTCACAACCAACTGCCAGAAGTGTTCCTTCAGGATTTCTAATTTGGCTGAGGGGTGTGAATACTATTTCAGAGTGCTGGCTGAAAATGAGTACGGTATTGGTGAACCAGCTGAAACTACAGAACCAGTAAGAGCTTCTGAGGCACCATCCCCACCTGAGAGCCTTAATATTATGGATGTAACACGGAACTCAGTTAGCCTGGCTTGGCCAAAACCAGAACATGATGGTGGCAGCAAGATCACTGGGTATGTAATCGAAGCACAGAGAAAAGGAACCAACCAGTGGGCACATGTCACCACTGTAAAAACACTAGACTGTGTAGTAAAGAATTTAACTGAGAATGAAGAGTATACTTTCCAGGTTATGGCAGTTAACAGTGCTGGAAGAAGTGCACCAAGAGAAAGCAGACCAGTTATTATCAAGGAACAAACAATGCTACCAGAGTTTGACCTCCGTGGTATCTACCAGAAAACAGTCATTGCCAAAGCTGGTGACAATATCAAGATTGAAATCCCTGTGCTTGGTCGTCCAAGGCCTACAGTGACTTGGAAGAAAGAAGACCAGATACTTAAGCAAACACAAAGGGTAAATTATGAAAATACTGCAACTGCAACCATACTAACCATCAATGAATGTAAACGAAGTGATAGTGGTCGATATCCGCTGTCAGCTAAAAATATTGTTGGAGAAGTTAGTGAAGTTATCACAGTTCAGGTACATGACATACCTGGACCTCCTACTGGACCAATCAAATTTGATGAAATTTCATCTGACTTTCTGACATTCTCATGGGAGCCTCCTTTGAATGATGGTGGTGTACCAATAAGTAACTATGTTGTAGAAATGCGTCAAACTGACAGTACCACATGGACTGAATTGGCAACCACAGTGATACGTACTACATTTAAAGCTACTCGTCTTACTACTGGAGTTGAGTATCAGTTCCGTGTTAAAGCTCAGAACAGGTATGGAATTGGCCCAGCCATTACTTCAGAGTCTATAGTTGCCAACTACCCATTTAAGGTACCTGGGCCTCCTGGAACTCCTCAGGTGATTGCAGTCACCAAAGAAACCATGACCATTAGCTGGAATGAGCCAGTTACTGATGGTGGAAGTCCAATTCTGGGCTATCATGTTGAACGAAAAGAAAGAAATAGCATTCTTTGGCAGACTGTAAGTAAAATGCTGGTATCAGGCAATATCTTTAAATCAACTGGACTTACCGATGGCATTGCCTATGAATTCCGTGTTATAGCAGAAAACCTGGCTGGGAAGAGTAAGCCGAGCAAGCCATCTGAGCCTGTGTTTGCTCTAGACCCAATTGATCCACCTGGTAAGCCAATACCTCTGAACATTACAAGACATGCAGTTACACTGAAGTGGACTAAACCAGAATATAATGGAGGTTTTAAGATAACTGGCTACACTGTTGAAAAAAGAGACCTTCCTAATGGCCGTTGGCTGAAGGCTAATTTCAGCAATATACTAGAGACTGAATTCACTGTAAGTGGTTTGACAGAAGATGCTGCCTATGAATTCCGTGTGATTGCTAGAAATGCTGGTGGGGCTGTTAGTCAGCCTTCTGAGCCATCAGATGCAATAACTTGTAGAGATGACATTGAAGCACCAAAGATAAGGGTGGATGTTAAATACAAAGACACATTAGTGCTGAAAGCTGGTGAAGTTTTCAGACTTGAGGCTGATGTTTCAGGTCGTCCTCCACCAACTATGACATGGACAAAAGGAGAAAAAGAACTTGAAGGCACAGCAAAATTAGAAATAAAAATAGCAGATTTCTCTACTATTCTTGTCAATAAAGATTCTTCGAGAAGAGATGGCGGTGCCTATACACTTACTGCAACAAATCCTGGTGGCTTTGCCAAGCATATCTTCAATGTTAAAGTTCTTGATAGACCTGGTCCCCCAGAAGGGCCTTTGGCTGTGTCTGAAGTCACTGCAGAAAAATGTGTGCTGTCATGGCTACCTCCACTGGATGATGGAGGAGCAAAGATTGACCATTATGTGGTTGAAAAACGTGAAACCAGTAGATTGGCATGGACAGTTGTAGCCACAGAAGTTCCGTTAACAAAACTGAAGGTTACTAAGCTGTTGAAGGGCAATGAGTACGTGTTCCGTGTTATGGCTGTCAACAAATATGGAGTTGGTGAGCCTCTGGAATCAGAGCCCGTTCTTGCAGTAAATCCATATGTGCCACCTGATCCACCTAAAACACCTGAAGTTACAGCAATTACAAAAGATTCTATGGTTGTCTGCTGGGGCCATCCTGATTCTGATGGTGGGAGCCCAATAACCAACTATATTGTGGAACGTCGAGACAGGGCTGGTCTACGGTGGGTGAAATGTAACAAACGGGTTGTTACTGACTTACGTTATAAAGTGTCTGGACTGACAGAAGGCCATGAATATGAATACAGAGTCATGGCTGAAAATGCTGCTGGAGTCAGTGAGCCAAGCCCAACCAGTCCGTTCTATAAAGCTTGTGATACTGTATTTAAGCCTGGTCCCCCAGGTAATCCTCGTGTTTTGGATAGCAGCAAGTCCTCAATTACAATAGCATGGAACAAACCAATATATGATGGTGGTTCAGAGATCACAGGTTACATGGTTGAGATTGCATTACCTGAAGAAGACGAGTGGAAGATTGTAACTCCACCAGTAGGTCTAAAGGCCACTTCTTTTACCATTACTGACCTGAAAGAAAATCAAGAGTATAAAATACGGATATATGCTATGAACTCCGAAGGTCTTGGAGAACCTGCTCTTGTTCCTGGGACTCCAAAAGCTGAAGAAAGAATGCTGCCTCCAGAAATTGAACTGGATGCAGATCTACGTAAAGTTGTCACTATTAGAGCCTGCTGTACTCTAAGGCTCTTTGTCCCAATCAAAGGAAGACCAGCACCTGAAGTAAAATGGACAAGAGAACATGGGGAATCTTTGGATAGAGCAAGCATTGAATCAACAAGTTCTTATACTCTACTTATTGTTGAAAATGTAAATAGATTTGATAGTGGCAAATACATACTGACAGTTGAAAACAGCTCAGGTAGTAAGTCAGCATTTGTGAATGTCAGAGTTCTCGATACCCCAGGAGCACCTCAAGATTTGAAAATAAAAGAAGTTACAAAATCATCAGTTACACTCACATGGGAGCCTCCGCTCATAGATGGTGGTTCTAAAATAAAAAATTACATTGTTGAAAAGCGTGAATCCACAAGAAAGGCTTATGCAACTGTTAATGCAAATTGCCACAAGACCAGCTGGAAAGTTGATTCACTGCAAGAAGGCTGCAACTACTACTTCAGAGTCCTAGCTGAAAATGAGTATGGTATAGGCCTTCCAGTTGAAACTTCAGAATCCGTAAAAGTATCAGAAAGACCACTTCCACCAGGGAAGATAACGTTGTTGGATGTGACCAGAAATAGTGTAACTTTATCTTGGGAAAAACCTGAACATGATGGTGGTAGCAGAATTCTAGGCTACATTGTAGAAATGCAAAGCAAAGGCAGTGAAAAGTGGTCAACTTGTGCTACAGTAAAAGTTACAGAAGCCACTATCACAGGATTAATCCAAGGTGAAGAATACACGTTCCGTGTTTCAGCCCAGAATGAAAAAGGTATCAGTGACCCTCGCCAACTGGGTATACCAGTTGTTGCAAAAGATCTTGTGATTCCACCAGCTTTCAAACTGCTGTTTACCACTTTCAGTGTTCTAGCAGGAGAGGACTTAAAGGTTGATGTTCCTTTTGTTGGTCGACCCAAACCAGCAGTGTTTTGGCATAAAGATAATGTGGCACTGAAGCAGACTACAAGAGTAAATGCAGAAAGTTCGGAAAATAACACAGTGTTAACAATAAAAGAAGCATGCAGAGATGATGTGGGAACATATTTAGTTAAACTTACAAACTCTGCAGGTGAAGCAACTGAGACCCTAAATATTGTTGTCCTTGACAAACCAGGACCTCCAACTGGACCAGTAAAAGTAGATGAAGTAACAGCGGACAGTATTACCATTTCCTGGGAACCACCCAAATATGATGGTGGAAGCTCTATAAACAATTACATTGTAGAAAAAAGAGACACTTCCACTACCACTTGGCAGATTGTGTCTGCTACTGTTGCAAGAACAACTATAAAAGCCTGTCGGTTAAAGACTGGCTGTGAATATCAGTTCAGAATTGCAGCTGAGAACAGATATGGAAAGAGTACCTATCTTACTTCAGAGCCAATTGTAGCCCAATACCCATTTAAAGTTCCTGGTCCACCTGGAACACCTTTTGTAACAAATGTCTCAAAAGACAGCATGCTGGTACAATGGCATGAACCAGTCAATGATGGGGGTAGTAAGATCATTGGGTATCACTTGGAGCGCAAAGAAAGAAACAGCATTCTGTGGGCTAAACTGAATAAAACACCTATTCCAGATACCAAATTTAAGACTACTGGCCTTGAAGAAGGTCTTGAATATGAGTTTAGAGTTTATGCAGAAAACATAGTGGGCATTGGAAAGGCAAGTAGAGGATCTGAATGCTATACTGCACGTGACCAGTGTGACCCTCCAGGTCGTCCAGAACCTATAATTGTCACAAGAAACTCAGTAACACTTCAGTGGAAGAAACCTGTATATGATGGTGGAAGTAAGATTACAGGCTATGTTGTTGAAAAGAAGGAGCTACCTGATGGTCGTTGGATGAAAGCAAGCTTTACAAATGTCATTGATACCCAATTTGAAGTAACTGGTCTAGTTGAAAACCAGAGGTATGAGTTCCGTGTTATAGCACGAAATGCTGCAGGTGCTTTCAGTGAACCATCTGAGAGCTCAGGGGCAATTACAGCAAGAGATGAAGTAGAACCGCCTCATATAAGTATGGATCCAAAATACAAAGACACAATTGTAGTGCATGCTGGTGAGTCATTCAAGCTTGATGCTGATGTTCATGGCAAACCAATACCTTCCATTCAGTGGTTAAAAGGCGATCATGAGCTGACAAACACTGCTCGTATGGAGATAAAAAGTACCGATTTTACAACAAGCCTTAGTGTGAAGGAAGCCACTAGAGTTGACACTGGTCAGTATATACTACTGGCAAAGAACGTTGCAGGTGAAAAGAAAGTTCCTGTTAATGTCAAAGTTCTTGATAGACCTGGACCGCCAGAAGGACCTGTTGAGATTACAGGTGTTACTGCTGAAAAATGCATGTTGTCATGGAAACCTCCACTGCAAGATGGTGGTAGCGATATTTCACACTACATTGTAGAAAAAAGGGAAACCAGTCGCTTGGTGTGGACAGTTGTTGATTCAAATGTGCAAACCCTAAATTGCAAAGTTACAAAGCTTTTAGAAGGAAATGAATATGTTTTCCGCATCATGGCAGTAAATAAATATGGGGTTGGTGAACCACTTGAGTCTGAACCAGTAATTGCAAAGAATCCATTTGGAGTACCACTTCCACCAAAGGCACCAGAAGTCACAGCCATTACCAAGGATTCTATGATAGTTGTATGGGAAAGGCCAGCCTCAGATGGCGGTAGTGAAATCCTAGGCTATGTCCTTGAAAAACGAGATAAGGAAGGCATTCGCTGGACAAGATGTAACAAACGCCTGATAAGTGAACTGCGATACAGAGTGACTGGGCTTATAGAAAATCATGATTATGAATACAGAGTTTCAGCTGAAAATGCTGCTGGTCTTAGTCAGCCAAGCCCACCTTCCACTTACTACAAAGCATGTGATCCTATTTACAAGCCAGGTCCACCCAATAATCCTAAAGTTGTGGATGTTACAAGATCTTCAGTTTTTCTTTCCTGGGGTAAACCTATCTATGATGGTGGCTCTGAAATTCAGGGATACATTGTGGAAAAATGTGATGTAAGTGACGGTGAATGGGCAATTTGTACCCCTCCAACTGGAATTAAGAACACTCACATGGAAGTAGAAAAATTAGTGGAAAAACATGAATATAAATTCCGTATATGTGCAGTTAATAAAGCAGGAGTTGGAGAGCATGCAGATGTTCCTGGTTCTGTTATTGTGGAAGAAAAGATGGAGGCACCAGACCTTGACCTTGACATGGAATTAAGGAAGATTGTAAATGTGAGGGCAGGAGGTTCCTTAAGACTGTTTGTTCCCATCAGAGGTCGTCCAACACCTGAAGTAAAATGGGATAAAGTGGATGGTGAGATCAGAGAGGCAGCTGTTATTGATACCACTAGCAGCTTTACTTCCCTTGTTCTAGACAACGTTAACAGATTTGATACTGGAAAGTACACTCTGACTTTAGAAAACAGCAGTGGAACAAAGTCTGCCTTTGTCAGCGTAAGAGTACTGGATACCCCAAGTGCACCTGTTAATTTAAAAATCAGAGAGATCACTAAAGACTCTGTTTCACTTTCATGGGAGCCTCCTCTCTTGGACGGTGGAGCAAAAATAAAGAATTACATTATTGAAAAGCGTGAAGCAACGAGAAAGGCATATGCAGCTGTTGTAACAAACTGCCACAAGACTTCATGGAAAATAGATCAACTTCAGGAGGGCTGCTATTACTTCTTTAGGATCTCTGCTGAGAATGAATATGGAATTGGCCTCCCTGCTGAAACCAGTGACCCAATTAAAGTGGCTGAAGTTCCACAGCCTCCTGGGAAAATAACAGTGGATGATGTCACAAGAAACAGTGTCTCGCTAAGCTGGGCAAAACCTGAACATGATGGTGGCAGCAAAATCATACAATATATTGTTGAAATGCAAGCAAAGGGTAGTGAGAAGTGGTCGGAGTGTGCTCGTGTGAAAACACTTGAAGCAGTTATTACTAACCTAACTCAAGGGGAAGAATATCTTTTTAGAGTAATGGCTGTAAATGAAAAGGGCAAGAGTGATCCACGAGCACTTGCAGTTCCAATAGTTGCCAAAGACCTTGTGATTGAACCTGATGTGAGACCTGCTTTTCACAGTTACAGTATCCAAGTGGGACAAGACCTGAAAGTAGAAGTACCAATTGCAGGTCGACCTAAACCAACTGTTACCTGGGTAAAAGATGGACAGCCATTAAGGCAGACAACAAGAGTCAATGTCAGTGATCTGACTGATCTCACTATACTGAATATTAAAGAAACTAGCAAAGAGGATAGTGGCACTTACGAAATCACTGTGGCTAATGTTGTTGGACAAAAGTCTGCCTCTGTTGAAATTATAACTCTGGACAAACCTGACCCTCCTGTAGGACCTGTGAAATTTGATGAAATAAGTGCAGAAAGTATTACCCTATCATGGAATCCACCAGCGTACACAGGCGGCTGCCAAATCACCAACTATGTTGTTCACAAGAGAGATACAACAACCACTGTATGGGAAACAGTTTCAGCTACTGTTGCAAGAACTACACTGAAGGTGACTAAACTGAAAACTGGTTCAGAATACCAGTTCAGAATATTTGCTGAGAACAGGTATGGGCAGAGCTTTGGATTGGACTCTGCACCAGTTGTAGCACAATATCCCTACAAGGAACCAGGACCTCCTGGCACACCATTTGTGACAATAGTTACAAAAGACTCCATGGTCGTTCAATGGCATGAACCAATAAATGATGGTGGCAGTAAAGTGTTGGGCTACCATCTTGAGAGAAAGGAGAAGAACAGCATTTTATGGACTAAATTGAACAAGACTATTATTCAGGACACAAGTTTTAAGACAACTAACCTTGAAGAAGGAATTGAATATGAGTTTCGAGTTTCTGCAGAAAATATTGTTGGTGTAGGCAAAACAAGTAAAGTTTCTGAGTGCTATGTAGCTCGTGACCCATGTGATCCTCCAGGTCGCCCAGAAGCTATAATAATAAAAAGAAGCTCAATTACTCTACAGTGGGCCAAGCCAGAATATGATGGCGGAAGTAAGATTACTGGTTATATTGTAGAAAAACGTGACTTACCAGATGGTCGCTGGATGAAAGCTAGCTTCACAAATATCATTGAAACTCAGTTCACTGTAACAGGGCTTACTGAAGACCAAAGATATGAATTTAGAGTAATTGCAAAGAATGCTGCAGGTGCAATAAGTAAACCTTCTGATAGCACAGGACCAATAACAGCAAGGGATGAAGTTGAACTTCCACGAATTTCAATGGATCCAAAGTACAAAGACACAATCGTGGTTAATGCTGGTGAAACATTCAGACTTGAGGCTGATGTTCATGGAAAGCCACTACCAACCATTAAGTGGTACAAAGGAGATAAAGAGCTTGAGGAAACTGCTAGATATGAGATAAAGAACACAGATTTCAGTGCATTAATAATTGTAAAAGATGCTATTAGAGTTGATGGTGGACAGTACATTTTAGAAGCCTCTAATGTTGCAGGAACAAAGACAGTACCAGTAAATGTAAAAGTTCTGGACAGGCCAGGACCTCCAGAGGGCCCAGTCCAAGTGACAGGAGTTACAGCTGAAAAATGTTCATTGGCATGGGGTCCTCCTCTTCATGATGGTGGCAGTGATATTTCTCATTACATTGTAGAGAAGAGAGAAACTAGTCGCCTAGCATGGACTGTTGTTGCCTCAGAGGTTCTACCTACAATGCTGAAAGTAACGAAACTCTTAGAAGGAAATGAATATGTTTTCCGTATTATGGCAGTTAACAAATATGGGGTTGGTGAGCCATTAGAATCTGTGCCAGTAATGATGAAAAATCCATTTGTAGTTCCTGGACCACCAAGGGCCTTGGAAATTACCAACATCACAAAGGATTCTATGACTGTTTGCTGGAGCCGGCCAGATAGCGATGGAGGTAGTGAAATCATAGGTTACATTGTAGAAAAGAGAGACCGAGCAGGCATTAGATGGATAAAATGCAATAAACGCCGAATTACAGATTTACGATTAAGAGTTACAGGATTATCAGAGGATCATGAATATGAATTCAGAGTTTCTGCTGAAAATGCTGCTGGAGTGGGTGAACCAAGCCAAGTTTCTCCTTACTTCAAAGCTTGTGACCCCATGTTCAAGCCTGGCCCACCTACAAACACCCATGTTGTGGATACCACCAAAAGTTCAGTTACACTTGGTTGGAGTAAACCTATCTATGATGGTGGTTGTGAAATCCAGGGATACCTTGTAGAAATCTGTAAAGCAGATGAAGATGAATGGTCACTTGTTACTCCACAGACAGGTGTACGTGCCACTCGATTTGAAATCAAAAAGCTTACTGAACATCAAGAATATAAACTACGAGTGTGTGCCCTCAACAAGATTGGTGTAGGAGAGGCTGCATCAATTCCCGGTACTATTAAACCAGAAGACAAACTTGAAGCTCCAGAACTTGATATTGATTCAGAGCTAAGGAAAGGGATAGTGGTTAGAGCTGGTGGGTCTGCTAGGATTCATATACCATTCAGGGGACGACCAACGCCTGACATCACGTGGTCTCGAGAAGAAGGTGAATTCACAGAAAAAGTTCAGATTGATAAAGGCATAAACTACACACAACTTTCAATAGACAACTGTGATAGAAATGACGCTGGAAAATATATTCTTAAGTTGGAGAACAGCAGTGGTTCTAAATCTGCCTTTGTCACAGTAAAAGTCTTGGACACACCAGGACCACCACAGAACTTGGTGGTAAAGGATGTAAAGAAGGATTCTGCTGTATTATCTTGGGAACCACCCATTATCGATGGTGGTGCAAAGGTAAAGAACTATGTAATAGATAAGCGTGAGTCAACCAGGAAGGCATTTGCAAATGTAAGTGCTAAGTGTGGCAAGACAAGTTTTAAAGTTGAAAATCTTACAGAAGGAGCAATTTATTACTTCAGAGTTATGGCTGAAAATGAATTTGGAATTGGTGTTCCAGCTGAAACCACGGATGCTGTCAAAGCCTCAGAGCCACCTCTGCCTCCTGGGAAAGTAACACTCACCGATGTGACTCAGAGAAGTGCCTCACTTGCATGGGAAAAACCTGAGCATGATGGAGGCAGCAGAATTTTGGGATACATTGTTGAAATGCTGCCTAAAGGAACAGAAAAATGGAGCGTTGTTAGTGAGACCAAAACATGCAATGCAGTTGTGTCTGGTTTGAGTCCAGGACAGGAATATCAATTCCGTGTGATTGCCTACAATGAAAAAGGCAAAAGTGATCCCAGAGCACTTGGAATTCCTGTGATAGCTAAAGACTTGACAATTGAACCAGGTTTCAAACTGATGTTTAATACATACAGTGTACAAGCTGGAGAAGACCTGAAGGTAGAAGTACCATTTATAGGTAGACCCAAACCTACTATTACCTGGACAAAAGATGAGCAGCCACTGAAACAGACAACCAGATTACATATTCAGGATACATCAACATCAACTATCTTAAATATTAAAGAAAGCAACAAGGAAGACTTCGGTAAATATACAGTAACAGCAACAAACACAGCAGGAACAGCAACAGAGCACCTGAGTATAATTGTACTGGAGAAGCCTGGCCCACCACGAGGACCTGTCCGCTTTGATGAAGTTAGTGCAGACTTTGTTGTTTTATCATGGGATCCACCTGATTATACTGGTGGCTGTCAGATAAGCAACTATATAGTAGAAAAACGTGACACAAGTAGTACCACCTGGAGCATTGTGTCAGCAACTGTTGCAAGAACAACTATCAAAGCAACAAAGCTTAAAACAGGCTCTGAATACCAGTTCAGGATTTCCGCTGAAAATAGATATGGGAAGAGCTCTCCTTTGGATTCTAAACCCGTGGTTGTACAATACCCCTACAAGGTGCCTGGGCCACCTGGAACCCCATTTGTAACAGCAGCTTCCAAGGACCATATGATCGTACAATGGCATGAACCAGTTAATGATGGAGGAAGTAAAATTCTTGGCTACCATCTTGAACGCAAAGATAAGAACAGCATTCTTTGGACAAAACAGAATAAGTCACTCATTGCAGACACCAAGTATAAAACAGATGGCCTTGAAGAAGGTCTTGAATATGAATTCAGAGTTTCTGCTGAAAACATTGTTGGCATTGGCAAAGTCAGCAAAGTATCAGAACTGTATGTTGCCCGAGATCCTTGTGACCCACCTGGCCGCCCAGAGGCCATTGTTGTTACAAGAAATAATATTACACTGAAGTGGAAAAAACCAGAATATGATGGTGGAAGCAAAATAACTGGTTATATTGTAGAAAAGAAAGAACTACCAGATGGTCGCTGGATGAAAGCCAGCTTTACAAATGTGTTGGAAACAGAATTTACAGTAAGTGGTCTTGTTGAAAACCAACGATATGAATTTAGAGTAATTGCAAGAAATGCAGCAGGTTGCTTGAGTGAACCATCTGAAAGTACAGGGCCCATTACTGCCAGAGATGAAATTGAAGCACCAGGGGCTTCACTGGATCCTAAGTACAAGGACGTCATTGTTGTTCATGCTGGAGAAACCTTTGTTCTTGAAGCTGATATCCACGGCAAACCTATTCCTGACATTACATGGTCAAAAGATGGCAGAGACCTTGAAGAAGCAACTGCAAGAATGGAAATTAAATCTACAATTCAGAAAACAACTCTTACTGTAAAAGACTGTATAAGAATAGATGGAGGTCACTATACTCTTAACCTCAAAAATGTTGGTGGCACAAAGTCTATACCAATCACTGTAAAAGTGCTCGACAGGCCAGGCCCTCCAGAAGGACCTTTGAAGGTTACAGGTGTCACTGCAGAAAAATGCTACTTGGCGTGGGCTCCGCCTTTACATGATGGTGGTTCTAGTATCTCACATTATATCATTGAGAAGAGAGAGACAAGCAGGCTTTCATGGACACAAGTAGCAACAGATGTGCAGGCTCTTAACCACAAAGTAACCAGGCTCCTTGCTGGCAATGAGTACATTTTCCGTGTAATGGCAGTGAACAAATATGGAACTGGAGAACCACTGGAATCTGAGCCAATTGTGGCTCGTAATCCATACAAACCTCCTGGTCCTCCTTCAACACCTGAAGTTTCAGCAATCACAAAAGATTCTATGGTGGTAACATGGGGTCGCCCAGAAGACAACGGGGGAGCTGAAATTGAAGGTTACATACTTGAAAAACGTGACAAAGATGGTATCCGATGGACCAAATGCAATAAGAAAACACTAATGGATTTGCGATTCAGAGTAACAGGTCTTACCGATGGGCATTTCTATGAATTCAGAGTTTCGGCTGAAAATGCTGCAGGGGTCGGGGAACCCAGCGAGCCATCTATTTTCTATCGTGCCTGTGATGTATTATATCCACCAGGTCCACCAAGCAATCCAAAGGTTACAGATACTTCCAGGTCATCAGTTTCCCTTGCCTGGAGTAAGCCCATTTATGATGGTGGTGCTCCAGTTAAGGGATATGTAGTAGAAGTAAAAGAAGCTGCTGCTGATGAATGGACTACCTGCACCCCTCCAACAGGCCTGCAAGCAAAAGAGTTCACCGTAACAAAACTGAAAGAGAACCAGGAATATAACTTCCGCATCTGTGCCATTAACTCAGAAGGAGTAGGAGAACCTGCTGCTGTTCCTGGTACAGTCATAGCAGCAGACAAGGTTGAACCTCCTGAAATCGAACTTGATGCAGATCTCAGAAAAGTAGTCACTGTGCGTGCTAGTGGTACATTACGCCTGTTTGTCACCATCAAAGGAAGACCAGAACCTGAAGTTAAATGGGAGAAAGCAGAAGGAACAATTAGTGAGCGAGCTCAGATTGAAGTCACCAGTTCCTATACAATGCTGGTCATTGACAATGTGAATAGGTTTGATAGTGGTAGATACAATCTTACTTTGGAGAACAATAGTGGCAAAAAATCAGCTTTTGTTAATGTCAGAGTGCTTGATACACCTAGTGCACCTATAAACCTGACTGTCAGAGAAGTGAAGAAAGATTTTGTAACATTAGCTTGGGAACCGCCACTTATTGATGGTGGAGCTAAAATTACCAACTATGTAGTTGAGAAGCGAGAATCCACAAGAAAGGCATATGCCACAATTACTAACAACTGCATTAAGAATTCCTTCAAAATTACTCAGCTACAAGAAGGATGTAGTTATTACTTCCGTGTCCTAGCTGTAAATGAGTATGGGGTTGGCTTACCAGCAGAAACCCCTGACCCAATTAAGGTTTCTGAACCACCTTCTCCACCTGCAAAGGTCATTCTTGTTGATGTGACTCGCAACTCTGCTTCACTTAAATGGGAAAAGCCAGAGAGCGATGGTGGCAGTAAAATTACTGGTTATATAGTAGAAATGCAAACTAAAGGAAGTGTAAAATGGAGTGCATGTACACAAGTTAAAACATTAGAAGCCACAATAACAGGCTTAAGTATGGGAGAAGAGTACAGTTTCAGAGTTATGGCTGTTAATGAAAAAGGAAAAAGTGATCCAAGAGAACTTGGTGTCCCAGTCATTGCAAAGGATATTGAAATCCCGCCATCTGCTGAGCTCCTTTTCAACACATTCACTGTGAAAGCTGGAGATGATCTTAAGATTGATGTACCATTCAGAGGGAGACCTCTTCCAACCATTATCTGGAAGAAGGATGGGAATCCCTTAAAAGAGACAACCCGGGTAAATGTTCAGACATCAAAGACTTCAACTTCATTGTCCATCAAAGAAGCTTCAAATGAAGATCTGGGACATTATGAATTACATCTTTCAAATACTGCCGGGTCAACAACAGCTTCTTTAACTGTAGTTGTCCTTGACAGACCAGGACCCCCAACTGATGTGAATATTGATGAAGTTAGTGCTGATAGTGTAACTCTGTCTTGGAAACCTCCAGCATATGATGGTGGGTGCCACATTAGCAATTACATTGTGGAGAAGCGAGAAACTACCACAACAACATGGGATGTAGTATCTGCATCAGTTGCAAGAACATCAATTAAAGTATCTCGACTCACCACTGGCTCTGAATATCAGTTCCGTATTTGTGCAGAAAACCGCTATGGGAAAAGTTCTTACACTAATTCTCCATCTGTTGTGGCAGAGTATCCATTTAAGCCTCCAGGGCCACCTGGAACTCCTCATGTGGCACATGCAACTAAAGCTTTCATGATTGTAACTTGGCAGGTACCAGTTAATGATGGAGGTAGTAGAGTACTAGGATATCACTTGGAGTGTAAAGAAAGAAGCAGCATTCTTTGGACAAAAGTCAACAAGAGTCTTATACCTGATACACAAATGAAAGTTACGGGTCTCGATGAAGGACTGCTATATGAATATCGTGTGTATGCTGAAAACATTGCTGGAATAGGTAAATGCAGTAAATCATGTGAACCAGTTGCTGCAAGAGATCCTTGTGATCCTCCTGGTCAACCAGAAGTTACTAATATTACAAGAACATGTGTCTCACTGAAATGGACTAAACCAGAATATGATGGTGGAGCTAAAGTAACAGGATATATTATTGAACGCAGAGAGATACCAGATGGTCGTTGGCTAAAGTGTAATTTTACTAATGTGCAAGAAACATATTTTGACGTAGGTGGACTTACAGAAGACCAGCGATATGAATTCCGTGTGATTGCAAAGAATGCTGCTGGACTCTTCAGTCAGCCATCTGAATCAACTGGACCTGTGACTGTAAAAGATGATGTAGAGGCTCCAAGAATTATGATGGATGCCAAATTCAGGGATGTTGTAGTTGTGAAAGCTGGAGAAGTGTTTAAAGTCAATGCTGATATTGCAGGACGGCCAATACCAGTGGTTTCATGGACAAAGGATGGCAAGGAGCTCGAAGGAAAAGCTAGAGTTGAAATAGCCTCAACAGATCACACTACTGCAATAACCATTAAGGATTGTATCCGAGGTGATTCAGGACAGTATGTACTAACATTACAAAATGTTGCAGGAACAAGATCTTTGGCAATTAACTGCAAAGTACTTGACAGACCTGGCCCACCCGCAGGCCCATTAGAAATAAATGGCCTTACTGCTGAAAAGTGCCATTTATCATGGGGACCCCCTCAAGAAAATGGTGGTGCAGATATTGATTATTATATTGTAGAAAAACGGGAGACCAGCAGAATTGCATGGACGCTTTGTGAAGGAGAACTTAGAACAACATCCTGTAAAGTGACAAAACTACTGAAGGGTAACGAGTATATTTTCAGAGTGATGGGAGTTAACAAATATGGTGTTGGTGAACCTCTAGAAAGTGTTGCTGTCAAAGCCCTAGACCCATTTACAGTTCCAAGTCCACCTACATCTTTAGAGATCACCAGTGTGAGCAAAGATTCTATAACTCTCTGCTGGGCAAGACCTGAGTCTGATGGAGGCAACGAGATCTCTGGCTATGTAATTGAAAGGCGTGAGAAAACTAGCCTAAGGTGGATTCGTGTAAATAAAAAGCCAGTTTATGATTTAAGAGTAAAATCATCTGGTCTCCGTGAAGGATGTGAATATGAATTCCGGGTTTATGCAGAAAATGCTGCTGGCCTCAGTCTTCCAAGTGAAACCACACCCTTGATTCGGGCAGAAGATCCAGTCTTCTTACCATCTCCCCCATCTAAACCTAAGATTATGGATTCTACAAGGTCAAATATCACAATTGGGTGGACAAAGCCACTGTTTGATGGAGGTGCTCCAGTAACAGGATACGTAGTTGAATACAAGAAAACTGATGAAACTGACTGGACAACAGCTATTCAGAACTTAAGAGGCACAGAATACACAATAACTGGATTAGCATCAGGCTCTGAGTACGTCTTTAGAGTGAAATCCATTAACAAAATTGGTGTCAGTGAACCAAGTGATGTCTCAGAACCACAGGTGGCAAAAGAAAGAGAAGAGGAACCTGCCTTTGATATTGACAGTGAGATGCGGAAGACTTTAATTGTAAAGGCTGGCGGATCATTCACAATGACCGTTCCTTTCAGAGGCAAGCCAGTCCCAAATGTAACATGGAACAAACCAGACACTGATCTTCGTACACGAGCAAGTATTGATACTTCAGATAATTGCACATCTCTTACTATTGAAAAAGCAACAAGAAACGATTCTGGAAAATACACATTAACTTTGCAAAACATCCTGAACACTACTACCTTGACTTTAATTGTCAAAGTTCTTGATACTCCTGGCCCACCATCTAATATCACAGCAAAAGACGTAACTAAAGAATCTGCTGTGTTATCTTGGGATGTTCCTGAAAATGATGGTGGAGCACCTGTAAAGAACTATGTTATTGAAAAAAGAGAAGCTAGCAAAAAAGCGTGGGTCACTGTGACAAACAATTGTCATCGTCTGTCTTACAAAGTGACTGGTTTGCAAGAAGGTGCTATTTACTACTTCCGGGTTTCTGGAGAAAATGAGTATGGTGTTGGAGTGCCTTCTGAGACCAAGGAGGGAACAAAAATAACAGGTATGTTTTACTAAAACAAATATTTATTAATATTTTAAAAATACATGTTTTAAAATGCTTACTTCAAAATAATATAAAAAGTGTTAAATCTCTTTATAGTAGAAAAAAGAGTTTTATGGTAGGTGTATCTGTGCTTTTAAGAATTAAAAGAGCTAAGTAACAGTGTGAATTTTAAATTTTGCTTGCATTTTACTTAAAATGTTTCTAATATAGAAATTCATTTAAAAACATATTTTCTCAATCCAGATGGCACCCCTATGTAATTGCTAATATAAAAAGTAAATACTTGCTATATTGCTTAACCTGTTGCACTTTTTTTTCTCAGAAAAACCCAGCCCACCAGAAAAACTCGGCGTAACAAATGTCACAAAGGACAGTGTTTCTCTTTCATGGCTAAAACCAGAGCATGATGGTGGAAGCAGAATTGTGGGCTACCTCATCGAAGCCCTTGAGAAAGGACAGCAAAAATGGGTTAAGTGTGCAGTTGTAAAAACAACTCATCATGTTGTCCATGGTCTTAAGGAGAACATTGACTATTTCTTCAGGGTGTCTGCAGAAAACCAAGCTGGTTTAAGTGATCCTAAGGAACTCCTGCTCCCTGTTACAGTTAAAGAACAATTAGGTATGCTTCCTGACATGAGACAGACATTCATACACATTAAAGTGGATTCATATTTTAAAAGAGAGAAAATTTTTTCATGGTTTTAAAATGTTTTCTTTTTCAGAATCTCCCGAGGTTGACATGAAGGGCTTCCCTCATAACACTGTATATATTCGAGCGGGATCAAACCTGAAAGTTGAAATTCCAGTTTCTGGAAAACCAGTGCCAAAGGTGACATTGTCTAGAGATGGTCTTCCACTGAAACCTACCATGAGATTTCACACAGAAACCACTGCAGAAAGTCTCATCATTAATCTTAAAGAAAGTGTGGCTGCTGATGCTGGCAGATACGACATTACTGCTGCCAACTCAAGTGGCACCACAAAATCTTTTGTGAATATTGTTGTGCTGGATAGACCAGGTCCTCCTGTTGGTCCTGTTGTCCTTAGTGATGTCACTGAAGAGAGTGTAACACTCAGATGGCAGCCGCCAGCTTATGATGGTGGAAGTCAAGTTACCAACTATATTGTACTGAAAAGAGAAACAAGTACTGCTGCTTGGTCTGAAGTATCTGCAACGGTTGCTAGAACTGTTATCAAAGTTATGAAGCTCACAACAGGAGAAGAATACCAATTCCGCATCAAAGCTGAGAACCGCTTTGGCATCAGCGATCACATAGACTCACAATGTGTAGTTGTCAAGCTTCCTTACAGTGAGTAATAAGCTTCTCATGCTATAGGTTATTTTCTTAATGTTCTGATGTTGAAAATATAATTTTGTTAACAATTAATCACTTCTT
This sequence comes from Gallinago undulata, assembly GCA_026546715.1. Lineage (NCBI taxonomy): Eukaryota > Metazoa > Chordata > Aves > Charadriiformes > Scolopacidae > Gallinago > Gallinago undulata. The sequence continues at coordinate 33,351,263 of JAOTQQ010000079.1, forward strand.
TTGATATCATCAGCTACCCCTGGCCCTCCTTCCACACCATGGGTCACACATGTCACCCGAGAGGCTATTACTGTTGGATGGCATGAACCAGTCACTAATGGCGGCAGTGCAGTCATTGGATATCACCTGGAAATGAAAGACAGGAATAGCATATTATGGCAGAAGGCTAACAGGACCCTCATTCGCACAACTCACTTTAAAGTCACCACCATCAGTGCTGGCCTTATCTATGAATTTAGAGTTTATGCAGAAAATGCAGCTGGTCTTGGAAAAGCAAGTCATCCTTCTGATCCAGTCCTTGCAATTGATGCTTGTGGTATGTATTCCCTAAAAAAAAAAAAAAAAAAAAAGGGAAAAAAGGGAGCACAACCATTTAAATAGCACTTGCTTTTCCCTCCCTACCTCCAGGGTATTCTGTCCTGTTCCATAAGCCAATATCCAAAACAGCTGTTGTTCATTAACATACTCCTGTGTTTTCTACCACAGAACCACCAAGAAATGTTCGTGTGTCAGATATTTCCAAGACCGCTATCACTCTGTCATGGCAGAAGCCAGCATTTGACGGTGGCAGCAAGATCACTGGATACATCGTAGAAAAACGTGATCTTCCAGATGGCAGGTGGACAAAAGCTAGCTTCACCAATGTTATAGAGACTCAGTTCACAGTATCTGGTCTGACACAGAATTCCCGCTATGAATTCCGGGTCTTTGCTAAGAATGCTGTTGGTTCCATTAGTAATCCCTCAGATGTTGTGGGTCCCATCACATGTGTTGATACATACGGTAAGTGTTTTGCAATGATAGAACAGTACCATTTTGTGGTACTAGAAAGCTTAAAGGCAGCACTGTTTTGGAGAACCATAGTCTTTTAAATAAGGAAGGCTAGTTTAAAGTGATTGATTCAATAAGCTTGAATGACTGTGAGTTATTTGGGCGTGACTGCAATGAACATCTTTGACTGTATCTGCATTTTTTAAGTCTAATGGTATCTTTATTATTTGGGCAATAGAAATCTGCCTGTGCCCCATAGTCAAAATGGTTATACACATGGTTGCCTTTTGTGCCTGGTGGGATTAGTTCTAACTTGCTCTAGGCCTATGATTTGTTACATATGCAATATTTACTTTGATCTGTAATTATAAAATGCCTATGACTGTTAGCTTAAATAAAGTACAAATGTTTTTGTTTTTACTAAATACAAGTTTAAAGTAAGTTTGGTTTTAACTTATTTTTATTTTTTCTTAAGGTGCACCTGAAATCGATGTGCCACCAGAATATACAGAAGTAGTGAAATATAAAGCAGGAACTTCAGTTAAGCTAAAACTAGGCATCTCAGGCAAGCCTGTACCCACAATTGAGTGGTTCAAAAATGGCAATGAGGTACAAACCAGTGCACTAGTGTCTATTGAAAACACAACAGAATTTGCTTCTATACTCATCAAGGATGCAACTCGACTCAACAGTGGCACCTATGAATTAAAATTGAAGAATGCCATGGGTTCAGCATCAGCCCATGTTAGAGTACAGATACTTGGTATGTCTTGAGATACAGCTATGTTATACTATTAAACAATAATTCAGTAATAAATACTTAACATCATCTTTCTTCTGCCTTCTACAGACAAGCCAGGACCCCCAACTGGACCTATACAGTTTAAGACAGTCACTGCTGAAAAGATTACAATAATGTGGGACCCACCAGCAGATGATGGTGGTGCACCTGTAACACACTATGTTGTTGAAAAACGAGAGACAAGTCGGGTTGTATGGTCTTTAATTTCTGAAAAGCTGGAGGGGTGTATCATAACTACAACAAAACTCATCAAAGGAAATGAATATGTGTTCCGTGTCCGAGGCGTGAACAAGTTTGGAGTTGGTGACTCACTGGAGTCTGAACCCATCATAGCCAAAAATTCATTTGGTAAGAAACATATAAAAATCTTATGTAACTGAATCATCTCGTGTATTATTTGTAAGAAATACTGATCTACTGACATATATTTTTTTTACCCAGTTACACCTGGACCACCTAGTGTACCAGAAGTCACAATGATAACAAAGAATTCTATGACTGTTGTCTGGAATAGGCCCACTGCTGATGGGGGCAGTGAAATATCAGGATATTTTCTTGAGAAGCGTGACAAGAAGAGTCTGAGTTGGTTCAAGGTTACTAAAGAAACTATTCGGGACACCAGAGAGAAAGTAACAGGTCTGACTGAAAACAGCGAATATCATTTCCGAGTTTGTGCTGTCAATGCAGCTGGACAAGGTCCATTTTCTGAGGCTTCTGACTTCTACAAAGCCGCAGATCCTGTTGGTAAGATACAGCATATTTTCTTTGGTCAGAAATCAATGGACAATGAGCAATTAGGAAGGGATTGCACTAATGTAACTGAGGGCAGATTTTACTCCTCTTTATGATTAAATACGGCATCTGTTTCCTCCCCCCCCCTGTAAACTATCACTTACAGATAAGCCAGGCTCACCAACAAAGCTGAAGGTTGTGGATACAACCAAGACATCTGTCACCCTTGGCTGGATTAAACCTGCTTATGATGGAGGAAGTCCAATTACCAGCTACCTGGTGGAGAAAAGGGAAGGTGAAGAACAAGAATGGTCTGTAGTCAGTACTAAGGGAGAAGTGAGAACAACTGAATATGTTGTATCCCACCTTCAGCCAAGCGTTAACTATTATTTCCGTGTGTCTGCTATAAATTGTGCTGGACAAGGAGAGCCTATTGAAATGACGGAGCCCGTTCAAGCTAAAGATATTCTTGGTACTGTACATTTCAGTGATTTATCATTTTTCTGTGTTTTGGTTTTTTTCAAAGCATTTCTTATTTTACATTCCAAGTATGCACTATTAATTTTTACTTATTTCCACAGTGGCACCAGAGATTGATCTAGATGTTGCTCTCCGGACCTCTATTGTTGCTAAAGCAGGTGAAGATGTGCAAATAATGATTCCATTCAAAGGAAGACCTCCTCCAACAGTCACATGGAGAAAGGGTGACAAGAATCTTGGAATTGATGAAAGATATATAATCCAGAACACAGAATCATCTACACTACTTACTATTCCTCAAGTTACCCGAAATGATACAGGAAAATACATTCTTACGATTGAAAATGGAGTTGGAGAAGCGAAATCATCATTTGTGAATGTAAAAGTACTTGACACACCATCTGCCTGCCAGAAGCTGCAGCTTAAGCATGTTTCTCGTGGCACAGTTACACTGGTATGGGAACCACCTCTCATTAACGGCGGTTCTGAAATAACAAATTATGTTGTTGAAAAAAGAGATGCTACAAAAAGGGCCTGGTCAACTGTAACAACAAAGTGTTCTCATACCACATTTAAGCTAACCAACCTGTCAGAGAAAACTGCATACTTCTTCCGTGTTCTCGCTGAAAATGAAATTGGACTGGGTGAACCTTGTGAGACATCTGAACCAGTGAAAGCTGCAGACATACCTGGACCTGTAAAAGACCTAGCCATGAAAGATTCTACAAAGACTTCTATTAAATTGCAGTGGAGCAAACCTGACTATGATGGTGGTAGCATTATATCAGACTATGTTATTGAAAAGAAACTGCAGGAAGAAAAAGAATGGACATACGCAGGTACAAGCAAGAGCTGTGAATTTGAAGTTGAAAAACTCAAAGAGCTTGCTGTCATGGAATTCAGAGTTTTTGCTAAAAATGAAAAAGGCATGAGTGATGGTGTTACTGTTGGACCCATTACAGTAAAAGAACATATAATAACACCTGAAGCTGACCTTTCTGATATTCCTGGAGGTCAAATTGCAGTAAGAATCGGACATAACCTGCATATTGAATTGCCCTATAAAGGTAAGCCTAAGCCATCAATGAGCTGGCTGAAGGACAACCTCCCTCTTAAAGAAACTGAACATCTTCGTTTCAAGAAAACTGAAAACAAGATAAGCTTAAGCATCAAGAATGTGAAAAAGGACCACGGTGGGAAATATAGTTTAATTCTTGATAATGTTGTCTGCAGAAAAACATTCACGATCACTGTCATCACTCTTGGCCCTCCATCTAAGCCAAAAGGACCTTTAAAGCTAGATGAAATCAAAGCAGACAGTGTAGTTTTGTCATGGGAAGCTCCTGAAGATGATGGAGGAGGAGAAATTACTGGCTACAGTATTGAAAAGAGAGAAACTTCACAAATGAACTGGAAGCTGGTGTGTTCGAGTGCTGCAAGAACAACTTTCAAAGTACCAAACCTTGTTAAAGACACTGAATATCAGTTTAGAGTACGTGCAGAAAACAGATATGGAGTGAGCCCACCTCTTGTCTCAGCAGATGTTGTGGCAAAGCATCAGTTTAGACCACCGGGTTCCCCAGGCAAGCCTGTTGTATACAACATAACCGCTGATGGAATGACCATATCTTGGGATGCTCCTGTTTATGATGGTGGTTCAGAGATTATTGGATATCACGTCGAAAAGAAGGAAAGAAACAGTATTTTGTGGCAGAAGGTTAATGTTGCATTAATATCTAACAGAGAATACAGGATTACTGGACTACTTGAGGGCCTGGATTACCAGTTCCAAGTATACGCTGAAAATGCTGCAGGTCTAAGCCGAGCTAGCGAGCCCAGCAAATTTACTTTGGCAGTCTCTCCAGTGGGTAAGTGAATGATCAATCACTTATCCAAGGAAATTCTAGTCTTACAGTCTATGGTGAGCAATAATAAAAAATAAATTTTAATTCTTTTCCTTTCAGACCCACCTGGTACTCCTGATTACATTGATGTCACCAGGGAAACAGTCACCCTTAAATGGACCCCTCCACTGCGTGATGGAGGCAGTAAGATTGTGGCCTACAGCATTGAGAAACGGCAAGGAAGTGAAGACCGTTGGCTCAGATGTAACTTTACTGATGTCAGTGAATGCCAATACACAGTTACAGGACTCAGTTCAGGTGACCGATATGAATTCAGAGTGCTTGCAAGAAATGCTGTTGGTACAATCAGCCCACCTTCGCAGTCTTCAGGCTATATCATGACCAGAGATGAAAACGGTAAGAATTATTTCTTTATATGCTTGTATTTAGTACAGTTAGAGATTGTGGATGTAGTGATTGGAAATGGGAGGCCAAGGGTGGGAGAACGTGCGACTGAGGTCATTCCAGTGAACTCAGAACATTTCTGTTTGTACTTTAAGGTGGGAGGGTCTAAATTAAAGACCCAAATCTGGCAGACATACATAATCAAGTGCTGAAAGACATGGCACTCTGCAATTGTGTTGGGCAGCAGTAAATTTGAAAAGAAATAATGAACTGCAATATTCTGATGCACTGAATAATTTAGAAATGAAATGTGCCTCAGGTAGCTTGGCATACTGTAACAGCATATATTAATGGTGTGTTTCATATTGTTAATATGATGTACTGTGTTCTTACAGGAAAAATAAGTTTATAGTTCATGTAATAACTGCTTTTTATAGAATGTAATTTTGTAAGTCAAAGAATTCTATGTGTAACAGTCTTTTATAATTAGTACGTTAAAAAGAGTATCAGGAAAAGATACCTATCTATATGGGAGTTGAAGTACATTTTCCTTTTTCAGTTGCTCCTACAATTGAATTTGGTGCTGAGCACTTTGAAGGCCTCACTGTTAAAGCTGGAGAGAGCATTAGACTTAAAGCTCTAATCAAAGGACGTCCAGTACCTAAAGTGACATGGTTTAAGGATGGTAAGGAGATTGAGAAAACAATGAATATAGAAATAACTACAGCTATTGGATATAGTACAATCTTCATTAGAGATGCTACCCGGGATCATCGTGGAGTGTACACAGTAGAAGCCAAAAATGCATCAGGCTCTAAACGAGAAGATATTACCTTCAGAATACAAGGTACTGCAACACTTTCAGAATGTTATTTTAAAATACTATGTTATTATAAGTGCCACCAAATTATAATTCTGAACCTTTAAAATTGCAGACACACCAGGAAAAGTTGGTGGACCAATACGATTCACAAACGTTACTGGAGAAAAAGTCACATTATGGTGGGAGCCTCCGGCTAATGATGGTTGTGCTTCTATTTCCCACTATATAATTGAAAAACGTGAAACCAGCAGGATTGCTTGGGCATTAGCTGAAGATAAATGTGAAGCTTGCAGCTACACTGCACTTAAATTAATTAAGGGCAACGAGTACCAGTTCCGTGTCTCTGCAGTGAACAAATTTGGAGTTGGCAGACCATTGGAGTCTGATCCAGTTACTGCACAAATACCTTACAGTAAGTTTCCACCTAATTCTGTAGAAATAACTGTGGAGTTGCCATCTTGTTTTTCTAATGACTTTTTTCCTTTTTTTTAGCTATCCCTGATGCACCAGGAACTCCAGAGCCTACCAGTGTAACAGGAGACAGTATCACACTCACATGGGCCAGACCAAAATCAGATGGCGGCAGCGAGATAAATGAGTATATTCTAGAAAGGAGAGAAAAGAAGAGCATGCGCTGGGTTAAAGTATCTAGTAAGAGGCCCATTACTGAGAACAGATATAGAGTAACTGGCCTTATTGAAGGCAATGAGTACGAATTCCATGTCATGGCTGAAAATGCTGCAGGAGTTGGACCTCCAAGTGATGTTTCAAAGCTGATTAAATGTAGAGAACCAGTCAGCCCACCAAGTGCTCCTAATGTTGTAAAGGTGATAGATACATCGAAGACTAGTGTAACCTTAGAGTGGACCAAGCCAGTTTTTGATGGAGGTATGGAAATAATTGGATACATCATTGAGATGTGCAAAGCTGACCTCGATGCATGGCAGAAAGTCAACGCAGAGACTGTTCTTGCTACTAAATATACCGTCGTTGATTTGGAGGCAGGAGAACATTATAAATTCAGAGTTAGTGCTGTTAATGGTGCTGGCAAAGGAGAAAGTTGTGAAGTTCCTGCTTCAGTCCAAACTGTGGACAGGCTTTCTGCACCTGAGATTGATATCGATGCAAACTTCAAGCAGACACATATTGTAAGAGCAGGTGCAAGCATTCGTCTGTTTATTGCATTCTCTGGAAGACCCGTTCCTACTGCTGTGTGGTCCAAAGCAGATGCTAATCTTAGCTTGCGTGCTGACATTCAAACAACTGATTCATTCAGCACGTTGACTGTGGAAGAATGCAACAGAAATGATGCTGGCAAGTATGTCTTTACTGTGGAAAACAACAGTGGAAGTAAGTCTATCACATTTACTGTCAAGGTTTTAGACACACCTGGTCCACCAGGTCCTATTACATTTAAAGATGTGACTCGAGGTTCTATTACTTTAATGTGGGATGCTCCTGTACTGGATGGAGGTTCACGTATCCATCACTACATTGTGGAAAAACGGGAAGCAAGCCGTCGTAGCTGGCAAGTAGTGAGTTCAAAATGCACTCGACAAATCTTTAAGGTCACTGATCTGGCAGAAGGTGTGCCATATTACTACCGAGTGTCAGCAGAAAATGAATACGGTGTAGGTGAACCCTGTGAGTTAACAGAACCAGTGGTAGCCACGGAAGAACCTGCTCCACCTAAGAGACTAGATATTGTTGACACAACCAAATCTTCTGTAGTTTTAGCTTGGCTTAAACCTGATCATGATGGTGGTAGCCGTATTACTGGATACCTTCTTGAAATGAAACAAAAAGGATCTGACTCCTGGATTGAAGCTGGACAAACCAAACAACTTACTTTCACTGTTGAAGGCCTTGTAGAGAACACTGAATATGAGTTCCGCGTCAAAGCAAAGAATGATGCTGGCTACAGTGAGCCAAGAGAAGCTTTCTCTTCTGTTATTATTAAGGAGCCACAGATTGAACCAACAGCAGATCTCAGTGAAATAAGCAGACAGCTCATAACATGCAAGGCTGGAAGCACCTTTACTATTGATATACCAATCAGTGGGCGCCCAGCTCCAAAAGTGACATGGAAACTTGAGGAGATGAGGCTGAAGGAAACTGAGAGGGTGACCATCAAGACAACAAAAGACAGAACCACACTGACTGTAAAGGACAGTATGAGAGGTGATTCTGGTAAATACTACCTCACACTTGAAAACACTGCTGGTGTGAAAACATTTACTGTCACAGTGGTAGTCATAGGAAGGCCAGGTCCTGTCACTGGCCCAATCGAAATATCATCTGTCTCTTCTGAATCCTGTGTATTGACCTGGAAAGAACCTGAAGATGACGGTGGTAGTGACATTACAAACTACATTGTAGAGAAACGTGAATCTGGCACAACAGCATGGCAGCTGGTAAATTCCAGTGTGAAACGTACACAGATCAAAGTTACTCATCTCACAAAATACCAGGAGTACAGTTTCCGAGTAAGCTCAGAAAACAGATTTGGTGTCAGCAAACCCCTTGAATCAAAAGCAATAGTTGCTGAGCATCCATTTGGTAAGTGAAACACTTTCTAAAATTTGTTCTTTTCCTCTTACTGAGGCATTTGTAACAGCTAACGTTTTCCTCCCCATCTTTTTTGTGTTTAGTCCCACCAAGCCCACCTTCCAGGCCAGAGGTCTATTCTGTGTCTGCAACTGCCATGGCCATTCGCTGGGAGGAACCCTATCATGATGGGGGCAGCAAAGTCATTGGTTATTGGGTTGAAAAGAAGGAGCGCAACACCATCCTTTGGGTGAAGGAAAACAAAGTGCCATGCTGTGAATGCAACTACAAAGTAACAGGATTGGTGGAAGGCCTAGAATACCAATTCAGAACCTATGCCCTAAATGCTGCAGGTGTTAGTAAAGCTAGTGAAGCTTCCAGACCTGTCGTGGCTCAAAATCCAGTTGGTAAGTATTACTTTTAGAGTTATGTTGGTATTTAAACTAAAGTAGAATTGCATTTCTCATTTTTCTGCTTTATTCCTCCAGATCCACCAGGAAGACCAGAAGTAACAGATGTCACCAGGTCTACAGTGTCGCTGAGCTGGTCAGCACCCCTTTATGATGGTGGAAGCAAAATTATCGGATATATTATAGAACGCAAACCATATAATGAATCTGGTGATGGACGTTGGCTGAAATGCAATTATACCATTGTCTCAGAAAACTTTTTTACTGTGACAGCTCTTAGTGAAGACGAAGCATATGAATTCCGTGTACTAGCAAAGAATGCTGCCGGTGTGATTAGCAAAGGATCTGAATCAACTGGTGCTGTCATTTGCAAAGATGAATACTGTAAGAAATATCCACTTGGAACAATTAAAAACATAATAGTCTATTTTTAGTGCTGTTATGTAATTTTTTTTAAATCTCTTTTTCCTTATGACAGCACCACCAAAGGCTGAACTTGATGCCAGACTGCAGGGAGAAGTTGTGACCATTAGAGCTGGATCAGATCTTGTTCTTGATGCGGCTGTTGGTGGGAAACCAGAACCAAAAGTCTTCTGGTCCAAAGGTGACAGGGAATTGGATCTATGTGAAAAGATATCTCTGCAGTATACCAGCAAACGAGCCATTGCAATTATCAAGTTCTGTGACAGAAGTGACAGTGGAAAATATACTCTAACAGTTAAAAATGCCAGCGGAATGAAACAAATTTCTGTTCTTGTTAAAGTGCTTGGTATGTATCCCATGATTAATACTCAAACTTAGAATACTAAAAAATCCATATTGTTTTAGATAAGAGTGAGACGCTTTTAATTAACTGCTAATAGCAATTCTTAATTTCATCTCTACTCAGATTCACCAGGTCCATGCGCAGGCAAAATCACTGTTAGCAGAGTAACAGAAGAGAAATGTACTCTGGCATGGAACATTCCTGAGGAAGATGGAGGTGCACAGATCACTCACTATATTGTAGAAAGGCGTGAAACCAGCAGACTTCACTGGGTTATTGTTGAGGCCGAATGCCAGACTTTATCATGTGTGGTAACAAAACTTATTAAAAATAATGAATACATCTTCCGTGTGAAAGCTGTCAACAAATATGGACCCGGTGTTCCACTTGAAACAGAACCTGTGATTGCCAGGAATGCTTTCAGTGAGTGTTACTACCTTCCATTCTGCATCAGAATTTGTGGAATATTTCTCATAGATAAATGATTTGTTAAATGATAATTATTTTTTTCACCTTTAAAAAACCCACAGCTATCCCAACACAGCCTGGTGCTCCTGAAGAAGTGAGTGTCGGCAAGGAACATATCATTATTCAGTGGACAAAACCAGAATCAGATGGTGGCAGTGAGATTAAGGACTATCTTGTGGACAAACGTGAAAGGAAAAGTCTGCGCTGGACGCGAGTGAACAGAGATTACACTGTTTATGATACCAGACTGAAAGTCACTGGTCTCATGGAGGGTAGCCAGTACCAGTTCCGCGTCACTGCAGTGAATGCTGCTGGGAACAGTGAGCCTAGTGAAGCTTCACAATACATGTTATGTAAAGAACCATCATGTAAGTTACCATATTTAAAACCTATTTTAATATTTAGTTATGATAATGGAGTATAAACTCACTTTGACTCAGATACCCCAAACCATGTATGATCTCACTGAACTAGCTGGTATTAGAATAAACATAAAAGCTGTCATAATTCATTTTAAATGCATTTCCTGGCGTAAACTGTTTAGAAAAAATTTTTAACTGTAAAATATTTCCTGCACCAATGTGAAATGCATTTTTTTCTTTTTCAAAGATACTCCTGCACAACCTTCAGCTCCGAGAGTTGTGGATACTACTAAACACAGCATAAGTTTAGCATGGTCAAAGCCCACATATGATGGTGGTGCTGACATCTTAGGCTATGTTCTTGAAATGAAAGAAGAAGGTACGGAACAGTGGTATCGACCACATACAACGGCCACTCTTAGGAATGCTGAGTTCACTGTGACTGGTCTTAAAACAACCCAGAAATACCAATTCAGAGTTGCTGCTACAAATGTGAACGGTATGAGTGAATTTAGTGAATCATCAGCAGAAATAGAACCCGTGGAAAGAATAGGTAATTTGAAGACTTAATGTACATTTTAAGGAATAAGTATATTTTCCTTTAGAACTACTAAAAGATTAATTAATTCCATGTTTCTTACATCCTTCATCAGAAATACCTGAGCTTGAGCTTGCTGATGATCTGAAGAAGACAGTTACAGTCAGAGCTGGTGGTTCCCTGCGCTTAATGGTCTCTGTATCTGGCAGACCTGCTCCTGTAATCACATGGAGCAAGCAGGGTGTTGACCTTGTAAGTCGAGCTATTATTGATACTACAGACAGCTACACTCTGCTTATTGTGGATAAAGTTAATCGGTATGATGCCGGAAAATACATCATTGAGGCTGAAAATCAATCAGGAAAAAAATCTGCAACTATTTCTGTAAAAGTGTATGGTAAGTAGTGCTACAATTATATATGGACATTACTTCACTCATAGTGCATGTTGCTCAGTTATTCATTTCCAAAGGAAGTTTGCTGTTTAAATAAGATGAGAATGTTTGAGAAGTCAGAGAAACAAGCTAATATAAAGGAAAATACATAGTTTCTAAAGCTGTACTATTTTATAAATCAAATCCCAGCATTGTTTTTTTATTCAGAATCAGTCACTAACTCTAAAAGGAAAGGATAGAAAAGGAAAAAAAAAACCAAACATATTTTTGTTTGTTTCAGATACACCTGGTCCACCAGCTGCAGTGAGAATTAAGGAAGTCTCAAAAGATTCTGTGACACTTACTTGGGATATTCCAATCATTGATGGTGGAGCCCCAGTCAACAATTACATAATTGAGAAACGTGAAGCTTCCATGAGAGCTTACAAGACTGTCACTACCAAATGCAGCAAGACATTTTATAGAGTTACTGGACTTTTAGAAGGAGCTTTGTACTATTTCAGAGTACTACCAGAAAATATTTATGGCATTGGTGAAGCTTGTGAAACATCTGATGCAGTACTAGTATCTGATGTCCCCATGGTACCACAAAAACTTGAAGTGATTGACACCACTAAATCCACTGTTACTCTTGCATGGGAGAAACCACTACATGATGGAGGCAGTAGATTGACTGGCTATGTTATTGAGGCCAGCAAAGCTGGAACAGAAAGATGGTTGAAGGTAGTGACACTGAAACCTACTGTCTACGAACATACAATTATCTCTCTCAATGAAGGTGAACAGTACTTGTTCAGGGTCAGAGCACAGAATCAGAAGGGTATGTCAGAACCACGAGAGATTGTCACAGCAGTGACAGTACAAGACCAAAAAGGTAGGAATCTACTGTTGAAAATAATGGGGTGAAACTTATACCAAATGAATGATATTTATGAAATGGATATTTAAAATGTCAATGTTTTGCTTTTCTTAGTTCTGCCAACAATTGACTTGGCTGGAATACCTCAGAAGACAATTCATGTACCTGCTGGCAAGCCAATTGAGTTAGCCATTCCAATTGAAGGACGACCACCTCCAGCTGCATCTTGGTTCTTTGCTGGTTCTAAACTAAAAGAATCAGAACGCATCAAAACAGAGACTGTTGCCAAAATGGCTAAACTGACTGTCCGTGAGACCACCATACATGACACTGGAGAGTATATGCTTGAACTGAAGAACACAACTGGAACAGTTACTGATACAATAAAGGTTATAATCCTTGGTAAGGACTTATGAAAATAATTGTCCATGACTTTTCTCCATCTGAACTTTCGTACATCAGTAATATAATTACACTGTTTTTTTTTTTGTCTTTTAATTTTCATTATTTTTCTAGACAAACCTGGGCCACCTGGTGGACCTATCCGAATTGATGAAATTGATTCAAATTATGTAACCATCTCCTGGGAGCCACCTGAGCTGGATGGTGGAGCTACCCTTAGCGGCTATGTGGTAGAACAGCGCGATGCTCACCGTCCTGGATGGCTGCCAGTTTCAGAGTCAGTAACCAGGACAATGTTTAAGTTCACCAGGCTTGTTGAAGGTGCAGAATATGTGTTCCGTGTGGCTGCTACAAACCGATTTGGAATCGGATCTTACCTGCAATCTGAAATTATAGAATGCAAGAGCAGAATCCGTAAGTCTGAATTTTTCCTTATCCTCTACCCTTAAGAGTCAAAATATATATTTAAATGGGCTTACATATCCACACATAGATAAGATTTTTCCAGATGTTACTACTTCCTTTCTACAAATAAAATGGTTCATTGTGATGCACAGTAGTCTTGTTATATTTCTGGAGAAATATGCCATCCATAAATCTATACAGGTACAATAGATGGAATGCATAGAATCTCGACGGTAAACATGGATTTTCTGTGCAGGTCTACCGATAGCCTTAAAAATTGCTTTCCCCCATTACAAAAACAGGAATATTTCACTGACATAGTCTGTAGAGTACTTTCACATCTGCTAAGAAGAGGTTGATAGGACATGAATATTACATTGCCATTCACAATACATTGCATATTACTAATGTGTAGAATCATTTGACGCTTCCTTCACTAATTCTGTGTTATGTTTTTACAGGTATTCCTGGTCCTCCTGGAACTCCAGAAGTGTTTGATATCTCTCGAGACGGCATGACATTAACTTGGTATCCTCCAGAAGATGATGGTGACTCACAGATTACTGGTTATATTGTGGAACGCAAAGAAGTTAGAGCTGATAGATGGATCCGTGTAAATAAAGTTCCAGTCACTATGACTCGTTACCGTTCCACTGGGTTGGTTGAAGGATTAGAATATGAACACCGAGTCACAGCAATCAATGCCAGAGGCACTGGGAAACCCAGCCGTCCTTCCAAATCTGCTGTCGCCAGAGATCCAATTGGTAAATAATTTCCTACATAAATTAAGGATATTATGGCAGAAGGGAATGATAATAGTAAAATTCAGGTTTTTCTAATTTGGTTTTGGGTGTATTAATAAATGAGATTCTGACTGGAGAAAAACAATAAAATATTAATTAAAATCTTTCATTTTAAGTTTTCCTGTATAAATCCTATAGACTTAATACAGATCATAGGTTGCAAGTTAGCATTTGGTACATCTTTTAAATATTCATTAAAATGATTCCCCTCTCTCTCCTGTTTGATCTTCTCTTCCAGCTCCTCCAGGTAAACCTCAGAATCCAAGAGTCACTGATACTACAAGAACATCTGTCTCCCTGGCTTGGAGTCCACCAGAAGATGAAGGTGGTTCTAAAGTTACTGGCTACTTAATTGAGATGCAGAAGGTTGATCAATTTGAATGGACCAAATGCAATACCACACCAACCAAGATTCGTGAATACACCTTGACACATCTCCCCCAGGGTGCAGAGTACAGATTCCGTGTGCTAGCCTGTAATGCTGGTGGACCAGGAGAACCTGCTGAAGTGCCAGGGACAGTCAAAATAACAGAAATGCTTGGTAAGACACTTAAAGTCTTAACTCTCATTGAAAGTTGTCCTAAAAAAGTACTTGCTTAAAGCAGGTATGATATCATCTGTAAACCAGACATAGCATGACATGTTAATTTTGTTTACAGAATATCCTGACTATGAACTTGATGAAAAATACCAGGAAGGTCTCATGGTGAGACAAGGTGGAGTTATCAGGCTCACAATACCCATTAAGGGTAAGCCCATCCCAATATGCAAATGGACAAAAGAAGGACATGACATCAGCAAGAGGGCCATGATTGCAACTTCTGACACTCATACAGAACTTGTGATCAAAGATGCAGAAAGAGAAGATTCAGGCACCTATGATTTGGCACTTGAAAACAAGTGTGGCAAAAAAGCTGTGTATATTAAAGTCAGAGTGATTGGCATTCCAAATCCACCAGAAGGGCCACTTGAGTATGATGATATACAAGCTCGTTCTGTCAGAGTGAGCTGGAGACCTCCTACAGATGACGGTGGTGCAGATATTCTAGGTTATATTGTTGAGAGACGAGAAGTACCGAAGACTGCCTGGTACACTGTTGACTCTAGAGTGAAAGGAACATCACTAGTGGTGAAAGGGCTCAAAGAAAACGTGGAATATCACTTCCGTGTGTCTGCTGAAAACCATTTTGGTATTAGCAAATCTCTCAAATCTGAAGAGCCAGCAGTACCAAAGACACCTCTAAGTAAGTCCCCTTTTAGATTTTTTTTTAAATATTTTTAATTACTACATTATGGTTCTAAAAGTGCAATAGTATATGTAAATGTCTTAATGCTATGTCACTATTATTTCTGGTTTTGTAATTATTAACAGATCCTCCAGAGCCTCCAATCAATCCACCTGAAGTGCTTGATGTTACAAAGAGTTCTGTCAACTTGTCCTGGTCCAGGCCTAAAGATGATGGTGGCTCTCGTGTAACTGGCTACTACATTGAACGTAAAGAGACATCTACAGAAAAATGGGTCCGACATAATAAGACACAGATTACTACTACAATGTTCACAGTCACAGGACTTGTTCCAGATGCTGAATATCAATTCCGTATCATTGCTCAAAATGAAATTGGTGAAAGTGAAGCAAGTCCTGCTTCTGAGCCAGTTGTATGCAAAGATCCATTTGGTAAGATATGTTTGCATTAACAGACCTTCTGAAGAGCAACTACTGACATTCAGAGAGGATTTTATTTTCTGTATTCTAATTTTCAGACAAACCAAGCCAGCCTGGAGAAATTGAGATCACTTCCATATTTAAGGACAGCATTACATTAGAATGGGAACGACCTGAAAGTGATGGTGGCAAAGAGATCCTTGGCTATTGGGTTGAATATCGCCAGTCTGGAGAAAGCACCTGGAAAAAATGCAATAAAGAACGCATCAAGGACAGACAGTTTACAGTAGGAGGTTTACTAGAGGCTACAGAATATGAGTTCCGTGTTTTTGCGGAAAATCAGACTGGCCTCAGCAGACCTCGAAGGACTGCTATGGCAGTGAAAACTAAATTAACATGTAAGCAAAAAACATATTGCCATATTTGCTGTGATGTTGTTGTGATTTGCTGTGCCACAGTGCTGCACTTACGCTGCCTATTTGTTTTACATATTTTTTGTCAACGTTACTGTCCTAAAGCAAAGTCTTTCAAGTACAAGAGGCACAAGTATAAATTAAAATTAATTTCCAGTAATATAATAATAGAGGAAAATGTCATAATAATCTTCATTATTTTTTAATTTTCTTTGTCATAGCTGGAGAAGCACCCGCCATAAGAAAAGAAATGCAGGATGTTACAACTAAACTGGGTGAAGCAGCTCAGTTGACATGCCAAATTGTTGGGAAACCTTTGCCTGATATTAAGTGGTACCGCTTTGGCAAAGAACTAGTACAGAGCCGAAAATACAAAATGTCATCTGATGGACGCAACCATACACTGACAGTAATAACAGACGAGCAGGAGGATGAAGGTCTCTACACTTGTATGGCTACCAATGATGTTGGAGAAATTGAAACTAGTGGCAAGCTATTATTGCAGGCTCCTCCTCAGTTCCACCCTGGCTTCCCATTGAAAGAGAAATACTACGCAGGTGCAGGTGGCACCCTCCGCCTTCACGTTGTGTATATTGGCCGACCAGTACCAGCAATAACTTGGTTCCATGGCAACAAACCTTTGAGAGGATCAGAAACAGTTTCTATTGAGAACACAGAGCATTACACTCATCTTGCTATTAAGAACGTCCAGCACAAGACTCATGCTGGGAAGTATAAAGTGCAACTCAGTAACACATTTGGAACGGTTGACACTGTACTTAATGTAGAAATACAAGGTAATTTGTTTTATTTTCAGTATTTTTCTGAATATTTTCTCAAATATTTACTGGCAAAAGAATTAAAAATATCATCTTTTTTCTTTTACAGATAAGCCAGATAAACCAGTAGGGCCAATTGTTATAGAGTCTATACTGAAGAATTCTGTGGTGATAAGCTGGCAACCGCCAGAAGATGATGGAGGTGCTATGATAACCAATTACATCATAGAGAAATGTGAAGCCAAAGAAGGAGGAGAATGGCAACTTGTGTCTTCAAGCATTTCAGGCACAACCTGTAGAATTGTTAACCTAACTGAAAATGCAGGCTATTATTTCCGTGTTTCTGCTCAAAATATATATGGCATTAGTGAAGCACTGGAGGTTTCATCAATTGTTATTATGAAGCCTCCATTTGGTAAGTGGATGCCAAAATATCAATTTCTGTATGACCCTGTAATTTGTAAGGCAAGCTGACGTCTCTTTTCAACCTTTTTATCCTTTACAGAAAAACCAGGACAACCTGGTCAGCCAGTAGCAAGTGCTGTCACAAAGGATTCATGTGTTGTCTCATGGAAGCCACCTGCAAGTGATGGCGGTGCAAAGATTAGGACTTACTATCTTGAAAAGCGTGAGAAAAAACAAAACAAGTGGATTTCTGTAACAACAGATGAGATTCGTGAAACTGTCTATTCTGTGAAAGATCTTATTGAAGGTCTTGAATATGAGTTCCGTGTAAAATGTGAAAATCTCGGTGGTGAAAGTGAGTGGAGTGATGTATCACAACCAGTCATACCAAAATCTGATGTTCCAATTCAAGCTCCACATTTCAAGGAAGAAATAAGGAATTTGAATGTGAAATTTCAAGCTAACGCCACATTTGTCTGCAAAGTCACTGGTCATCCTAAACCAATTGTCAAGTGGTACAGACAGGGCAAAGAAATCATGCCAGATGGTGAAAAGATCAAGATACAGGAATTCAAGGGTGGATATTACCAGCTGGTCATCACAAACGTAACAGATGATGATGCCACTGTATATCAAGTTAGAGCTACCAACCAAGGAGGATCTGTGTCTGGCACTGCCTCTTTGGATGTTGAAGGTGAATGAAGGGTCTTGATTCCTAAGACAGATTCCTTTTAAGCTTTCGGTATTTGTAGACTATTGGTGCTCTTCTCATGTGCATTTGTTCATGTGTTGGTTTTTCTTTCTATTGTAGTTCCTGCAAAGATTCACTTGCCCAAAAACCTGGAAGGCATGGGAGCCGTTCATGCCCTCCGAGGGGAAGTAGTGAGCATCAAGATTCCATTCAGCGGCAAGCCTCAGCCTGTGATCACATGGCAGAAGGGACAAGACCTCATCGATACTAATGGACACTACCAAGTCATTGTTACACGATCATTTACATCTCTTGTTTTCCCAAATGGCGTCGACAGAAAAGATGCAGGTTTTTACATCGTTTGTGCCAAAAACAGATTTGGAATCGATCAAAAAACAGTTGAATTAGATGTGGCTGATGTGCCTGATCCACCAAGAGGTCTGAAGGTAACTGACATTTCAAGGGACTCAGTCAACTTAACCTGGAATGAACCAGCTACTGATGGTGGAAGCAGAATTATAAACTACATTATTGAGAAACGTGCTACAACTGCAGAGCGATGGATTCGTGTAGCACAAGCTCGTGATACTCGATACACAGTGGTGAACCTATTTGGCAAGACCACCTACCAGTTCCGTGTAATTGCAGAAAACAAGTTTGGCCAAAGCCAGCCTTCTGAACCTACCGATCCAATTATAACAAAGGAAGATAAGACCAGAATAATGAACTATGATGAAGAAGTTGATGAGACCAGAGAAGTCACCACAGCTAAAGCAGCTCACTATTCTACAAAGGAACTCTATGACAAATATATGATTGCAGAAGAGCTTGGACGTGGACAGTTTGGCATTGCACACCGCTGTGTTGAGGCAGCTTCAAAAAAGACTTACCTGGCCAAGTTTGTCAAAGTAAAGGGTGCTGACCAAGTTTTGGTAAAGAAAGAAATTTCCATTCTAAACATTGCTAGGCACAAAAATATCCTGTATCTTCATGAATCATTTGAGAGCCTAGAAGAATTAGTCATGATTTTTGAATTCATTTCTGGAGTTGACATCTTTGAAAGAATCAGCACAGCTTCATTTGAGCTGAATGAAAGAGAAATAGTAAATTACGTACGCCAGGTCTGCGATGCACTAGAATTTTTACATCGCCAAAGCATCGGACATTTTGATATTAAACCAGACAATATTATTTACTTCACAAGAAGAAGCTCTGTAGTTAAAATTGTTGAATTTGGTCAAGCTAGACAACTGAAGCCTGGAGACAGCTTTAGACTCCAGTTCACTTCTCCTGAATATTATGCACCTGAAGTACATCATCATGATTTAGTCAGCACAGCTACTGACATGTGGTCAGTTGGTGCTCTAACATATATACTTCTCAGTGGCATTAATCCTTTCATTGCTGAAACAAACCAACAAGTTATTGAAAATATTCTAAATGCTGAATACAACTTTGAGGATGAAGCATTCAAAGACATAAGCGTTGAGGCCATGGACTTCATTGATCGCCTACTAGTAAAGGAAAGAAAAGCTCGGATGACAGCTGCTGAAGCACTTAACCACGTGTGGCTGAAACAGCAGACAGAAAAGACCAGCACTAAAGTCATCAAGACCTTGAGGCACAGGCGTTACTACCAAACTCTAGTAAAGAAGGAGTGGAACACAGTTGTGTCAGTAGCCCGCATTTCCTGTGGAGGTGCAATTAGATCTCAGAAAGGTGTAACGGTGGCTAAAGTTAAAGTTGCACCAATAGACATTGGTCCCATTGCTGGGCAGATAAAGCATACTGTTACAGAAGAAGGAGGGCATGCCAAATACGTATGCAGGATTGAAAACTATGATCAGTCCACACAAGTCACATGGTACTTTGGTATGAGGCAATTAGAAAACAATGAGAAATATGAAATCAAATATGAAGACGGTGAGGCAACCATGTATGTCAAAGATGTTTCTAAAGCCGATGATGGCACCTACAGATGCAAGGTAGTAAATGACTATGGGGAAGACAGCTCTTATGCAGAACTTTTTGTTAAAGGTGTAAGAGAAATTTCTGAACACTACAGATGCAGGACTGTAAGGAAAGTGAAACGACGGGTTGATACTATGAGATTATTAGAGCATCCACCAGAATTTACTCTGCCTTTGTATAACCGCACTGCATACATTGGAGAAAATGTCAGGTTCGGAGTAACTATAACAGTCCACCCAGAACCTCGCTTAACATGGTTCAAATCAGGCCAGAAAATCAAACCTGGTGATGATGACAGGAAGTATACTTTTGAATCAGACAAGGGTCTTTATCAACTCGTCATCAATAATGTCACAGAAGAGGATGATGCTGAATACAGTATCGTGGCACGCAATAAATATGGCGAAGACAGCTGCAAAGCTAAGCTGACTGTGATTCCACACCCACCTCCAGCAGATGCCACACTAAGGCCAATGTTCAAAAGATTGCTGGCAAATGCCGAATGTCAAGAAGGCCAAAATATCAGTTTTGAGATCAGGGTATCTGGTGTACCAAAACCAACGCTGAAATGGGAGAAGGATGGTCAACCTCTATCCTTTGGTCCTAACTTTGATATAATTCATGAAGGTTTAGATTATTACGCTTTGCATATCAGAGATACTTTACCAGAAGACAGTGGTTATTACAGAGTGACTGCTACAAACAGTGCTGGATCTACAAGCTGTCAGGCTTATCTAAAAGTTGAACGCTTGAAATATGTCAAGCGTGAGTACAAGACTGAAGAAGAGCGGGAGAAACACGTACAGAGGCAAATTGACAAGACCTTACGAATGGCAGAAATCCTTTCAGGGGTCGAAGCTGTTCCACTGACACAAACAGCACAAGAGGCTCTCAGAGAAGCTGCTATCTTATACAAACCAGCTGTGAGCACTAAGACCGTCAAAGGTGAATATGAAATTAAGAAAGAAGAAAAGAAGGAAGAAAGAAGACTTCGTATGCCGTACGAGGTCCCTGAGCCTCGCAAACATGTGCGAACTCTTGAGGAAGATCAGACCATTAAACACTTTGTGCCTCTGTCAGACATGAAGTGGTACAAGAGGCTGCGAGACCAGTATGAAATGCCAGGAAAACTTGAGAGAACTGTTCAGAAACGCCAGAAACGCATACGTCTTTCCAGGTGGGAGCAATTCTACGTGATGCCACTGCCACGCATTACTGATCAGTATAAGCCTAAATGGCGCATACCAAAGCTAACACAAGACGATCTTGAAACTGTGAGACCAGCGCGCCGTCGCACCCCGTCTCCAGACTATGAATATTACTACAGACCAAGGCGGAGATCGCTTGGTGACTTGTCTGATGAGGAATTACTCCTGCCTATTGATGACTATTTAGCCATGAAGAGAACTGAAGAGGAAAGACTGCGCCTTGAAGAAGAACTAGAGTTAGGCTTCTCTGCTTCCCCACCAAGTAGAAGCCCCCCACGCTTTGAACTGTCTGCCCTTCGGTATTCTACTGCAGGAGCACAGGTCAGTTCAGAGGAAGAGAGAAAAAGAGAGCTGAGGTATTCAAGCTATCGCATTCCAACTAAAGCTGAGACCAGTGCAAGCTATGCAGAGCTTCGTCAACGCCATGACAGGGCTGCCTACAGACCACCTAAACAAAAGCAAAGAATAATGGATGAAAGAGAGGATGAAGAATTGCTCCGTCCTGTTGGCACTTCTCAACGACTCTCTGAATACAGGAGTGAGCTTGAATACATGGCAGAGGAGGAGAAGAGAAGACTCAGGAGAAGGAGGGAAAGAGAAATAACTGAGATCACATCAGAAGAAGAAGAAGAAATAGAAATGGTGCCACACGTTCACAGGGAATTTTCACCTCCCTCTAGATTACTAAGGAGAAGAAGATCTCTTTCTCCAACTTACATTGAGCTGATGCGTCCTGTATCTGAATTAATTCGACCCCGCTCACGGCCTCCTGAAGAAAGTGAGAGAAGATCCCCAACACCAGAGAGAACGCGACCACGCTCACCTAGCCCAGTTTCTAGTGAAAGATCACTCTCTCGGTTTGAGAGAATGGCAAGATTTGACATATTTTCTAGATACGAGTCCATGAAATCTGCTTTGAAAACTCAGAAAACTATGGAAAGGAAATACGAAGTTCTGACTCAGCAGCCTTTTACCCTTGACCATGCTCCGCGCATTACACTGAGAATGCGCTCACACCGGGTACCATGTGGCCATAATACCAGGTTCATTCTAAATGTCCAGTCAAAACCAACTGCTGAAGTGAAGTGGTACCACAACGGTATTGAGCTCCAGGAGAGCAGCAAGATACATTTTACTAATACCAGTGGTGTATTAACTCTGGAGATTCTTGACTGCCACATCGATGACAGCGGAACATATCGGGCTGTATGCACAAACTACAAAGGGGAGTGCTCTGATTACGCAACACTAGATGTTACTGGCGGAGATTACACTACATACTCTTCCCAGCGAAGAGACGAAGAAGTACCAAGGACAATCTTACCTGACTTAACGAAAACAGAGGCATATGCAGTCTCCTCATTTAAAAAAGCATCTGCTACAGAAGCAAGTTCTTCGGTGAGAGAGGTCAAATCAGAAATGTCAGCAACAAGAGAATCACTTTTATCATATGAACATTATGCTGCTTCTGAAGAAAAAATCACTGCAGCTGAAGAAAAATCATTGGAAGAAAGGACTGTACACAAGGCATTTAAAAGCACTCTGCCGGCAACAATCCTTACAAAACCACGGTCAATCACAGTTTCAGAAGGGGAGACTGCAAGATTTTCCTGTGACGTTGATGGTGAACCAGCACCAACAATAACATGGTTCCGTGCAGGTCAACCCATTGTTTCTTCGAGGCGCTTCCAAATAACACGAACACAGTACAAGTCTACCTTTGAAATTTCTTCAGTCCAGATGTCAGATGAAGGAAGTTACACCGTTGTGGTGGAAAACTCTGAAGGAAGACAGGAAGCACATTTTACTTTGACCATTCAAAGAACAAAAATTCCTGAAAAAGCAATTACATCACCTCCAAGAATCAAATCTCCTGAGCCTCGTGTAAAGTCTCCCGAGCCAGTTAAGTCTCCTAAACGAGTGAAATCTCCTGAACCTATCAGCAGCCCTCCAAAAGCAAAGTCACCACCTGGAGACAAAACAGTACCAGCAGAGAAAGTACAATTACCAACTGCTTCTCCACCAAAGATAAAAGAGCATCTGAAAGCAGAAACTCTTGGAGATAAAGTAAAGTTATCCTGTGCAGTTGAAAGCAGTGTTTTAAGTGTCAGAGAAGTGGCTTGGTATAAGGATGGCAAAAAACTGAAAGAAGACCATCATTTCAAGTTTCATTATGCAGCAGATGGCACCTATGAGCTCAAAATCCATGAGCTCAAGGAATCTGATAAAGGAGAATACACCTGTGAAATTATTGGGGAAGGAGGAGTTTCAAAAACTAAATTCCAGTTTACTGGCCAAGTATTTAAAAATATCCATTCCCAGGTAAGACAAGTATCTGAAACTCATAAATCAGTTCAGAAAGAAGACGAGATGCTTACAGTTTCTACGCAGAAGAAATCAGCAGTAGCAACTGAAGAAAAAGCAACAGTTGAAGAAGTCATTAAAAAGTCAATTGTTACTGAAGACGTCAAAAAACTGAAAGCAGAAATTAAAACTTCTTCAACTAAAATGACAGTATCCGAAGGGCAGAAAGTGACATTCAAAGCTAACATTTCTGGTGCCTCTGAAGTAAAATGGGTGTTGAATGGAATAGAGCTAAGAAATTCAGAAGATTACAGATACGGTGTTTCTGGAAGTGATCACACACTAACTATCAAAAAGGCTAGTAATAAAGATGAAGGTATACTCACCTGTGAGGGTAAAACTGATGAAGGCGTTATTAAATGCCAGTATGTTCTGACCATTTCTAAAGAGCTTTCCAATGAACCAGCATTTATCACGCAGCCTAAGTCTCAGAATGTCAATGAAGGACAAGATGTATTGTTGACCTGTGAAGTTTCTGGGGATCCTTCTCCTGAAATTGAGTGGTTTAAGAATAACCAACCTGTAAGTATTTATTTAATATATTTACTTGAGAAATTGGAATACTTCATAAAACCGATCTTAATGAAAAGATATTTTTTTCCCTCCTCAGATTGCTGTTTCATCACACATCAGAGTAACACGCTCTAAAAACATGTATTCTCTTGAGATTCGAAATGCAGCAGTGAGTGACACTGGAAAATACACAGTCAAAGCAAAAAATTACCATGGGCAGTGTTCTGCTACAGCATCTTTGACTGTACTCCGTAAGTTTGTTCTCTGAGTCTTGTGTTCAGACTAATCACAACTTCTTGCTGTGGTGTGTTTACTAAAATGACTTAGGATAAAAGCCACCGGTAATGTTGATTTAGGTATTTTAACAAGTTTCTTTTTCTTTTGTGTATGATATATACAGAACTAAAACAGCATTAGAAATCTTTGTAACACCCACAGAGGAGCAGACAAATGCTCTATTACATCAGTAGGTGCATGTTAACAGAAGGCTATGAGCATTCCTTCTAGGATGACTGTGTTAAGACCTTGGTGCTGGCAATTACTCTTTCCTCATTCACTAACAGAATCTGTTCCAAGAAAACAAAGTAATTCCACAGTTAAAAATTTCTATGGTAACTTAGCCATAATTGAACTGGGTTTATTATTTTATTGTTTGTTCGATATCCCAGTTCCTAGCATCAAGGGGTTGCTATGATTTGCTTGTATGACCGTGCTTGGTTTTAAAAGAAAGCTACAGCGCTTGAGCTTTTCTGTTGCCTTTTATAGCTACAGAACAATGCAGTGAAATACACTTTCCTATATGGTGCTTTTAAGAACTTGAAAATGTTTTACATTGTACAACCATGCTTGTACAAACATGAACTGAACACACACAATTTCTCATTCTTGTAATGGTTCTAATAGGTCATCACACAGCGTTTCCCGTTTCTTCTTACAGATGTATATACATACTAGTAACAGTGCCATTTTCTACTTGTTGTTTCCTTTATAAATTACTGTTTGTGATTTGGACATCTTGAATCAAATGACTGTAAACAATTTTATACTCCACTGCAGTTTTCCATTGAAAGCAAACTATGCTGTCTCTTCATTTCTGTAAAATTAACCATATACAACTGCATGACTGTTTGTTAACATGACGTTATTGGTTTTTCCTTCTATGTTTGCGATGCTCCCCAGCTCTAATTGAAGAACCTCCAAAAGAGGTAGTATTGAAGACAAGTGGCGACGCAAGCATGCACGAAAGTTTTTCTTCTCAGTCCTTTCAAATGGCTTCTTCTAAACAAGAGGCTTCATTCAGCAGTTTCAGCAGTAGCAGCATGACTGAAATGAAATTTGCAAGCATGTCTGCCAAAAGCATGTCCTCCATGAAAGAATCCTTTGTAGAGATGAGCTCCAGCAGTGTTATGGGGAAATCTAGTATGGCTCAACTGGAGAGTTCAACTAGTAAAATGCTTAAATCAGGTCTGAGAGGTGAGCAATACAATTACTGGTAGAGTTAGTGCTTAAAATATCCCGAAGTAGTCCTCAGAGTAAACCTGCTGCATGGCTTAGTGGAAACATACTAACTTGGTATTTCTTCTCCTGTTTTGTAAAGGAGTACCACCCAAAATTGAAGCTCTCCCATCTGATATCAGCATTGACGAAGGAAAAGTTCTCACGCTATCTTGTGCCTTTTCGGGTGATCCTGCTCCTGAAATAACATGGTACTGCAGAGGGAAAAAAATTACCAGTGAGGACCAGCAAGGCAGATTCCACATTGAAACCAGTGAAGATTTAACCACCCTGATCATCATGGATGTCCAGAAGAACGACGGTGGACTTTATACCCTGAATTTAGGAAATGAATTTGGTACCGATTCTGCCACTGTGAATATTAATATTCGATCAATTTAGAGAGCTTGATCTGTATTATTTACACTTGTCTTTTTACAAGTGATTCATATATGGACTGAAATATCTGATCTGTAAATATAAAAAAAAAAAAATATTTTTGTACCTACCTGAATGAGACAAAGTCCAGAGCTATACATTATGACTTATAGTCATTATTGACCTAAGAATTTTAAACACTTTTTTCACTGACATGTACATACTGTATATAGCCGAAGTTAACGGTTATGAAGTTTTGTACCATTTATTTTATGACATAAAATTTGAAACGTAATTTTTGGAACTAACAGTTGGTAGGAGAAAGTTTCCTAGCAAACGACTACCCTGCTCAACATTTAACTAATTTTTGCGCCTCAACTCATTGTTGATGTCTAAGAATGCCTCAACAGGTAGAGAGGCTCCCTGTTGAAGATTACCTACACCTACGAGATGATACTGTGCATAGTATTTCATACGTGCACGAACATTTATGTTGAATCAGAAATGTAAGGCATTGGCGATGTTTGCAATTACCCTCCTGTAAGCATTGCTTTAATGTTTTACATTGGATCTGATTGCGTCATAATTTCCATACCTGACTGACAATTTTTGGACAAAGTGCAAGCGGCCAGCACTTTGTTCAGCCACTGTGTACTGTTCCTGACATATTGACTGCCTGAATAGCTTTAAAAAAGTAACATCACCTGGCCATCCCCTTAATCAACAAAGCTATTCAGATGGTCACGTGCAGCAGCAGTACCCCCTCTCGGAGGTTCGTAGGGTGCAGTGATTGAATTTGTGTGGTAGTATTAGACATCCAGTAGTCACTTCCCGGGCAACTAAGCAATGAACCACAGTTTGAAAACAAACTGTTGTTACAACATCAAATACCGTCCTGCACTTCAATTTGCTTTAGTTCTCCTAATGTAGTAATAAGGCTTGGTAGATGTTGAACCTCCTTGAGATAGAATTGTTCATTTGAAATAAAGCATGCTTTCTGCACCACAAAACCTGTGACTCCTTGTTATTTATTTATTATGCTCTATTTTTATAATTCCTCTATTACACCTCAGAAAAAGAGCTGATGAAAGAACAGGCTAGGTAGAAATGCAATTCTCCAGTGTAAACCAGGTAGCTAACTGTTGCGAATCCAGCCATCTAGCCTGGCCACCAAAAAGTCAGCCTTAACAAGTCAGACGTAAAAAAAAAAAAGTTTTCTTCATAGGTTCTTCATTGACAAAAGATAAATTCTAGCACATGCCTAAGCATTATACTGTTCTTATTATCCCTAGTTAAGTGACTATATGGATAGATTGCTAATCTTGCTTCTTTATAGCTAGTCTCTGCTGAAAGTGGTTAAAAACTGCCTCCAGGAAATCTGGCTATTGCCTCCTTTTTTTGACAGCTGCCACAAGTATAGACTAGTCAATCCTAATTGTCTGGACCTACAGTTTCTCCCCTCCCATGGGTGACTAAGGGCTCATATCTCATCACTTCTTCATCCCTCAGGTCAGCTGACATACCTATAGGAGCAAAGCCTGTCTTTACATTCCTGGAGGGGAATCACAAAACCCACACATGCTGGTCACAATTTTGGTTATCTATGGGAAAAGAGTCAAAGGAGGTCAAAGGAGCAGAATTCACTCTGGTCAGCAGAAAAAGCTTGAGAGCAGATATGCTCACAGCAATGCACCACTCCTTCTGGAGCTGTAAAATTCTCTTACGTGGAGCAGGAGCATTAGTTAGCAATAATGCACATCACTATGACTCCCAGCACACTATTACTACTGAAAAAAGGTCAAGTTTGTCAGAAGAAGTAAAGCAGGTAGTATGTTTAAAAGCCTATTCCAAAAAGACTTCCTATAGAAGCAGACTTTTATTTTTAAATTTCCTATAAAACTATATACTATCAACCACTAGCTATCCAAATGATGCAGGGAAAATAATACATGGGAATGAAACAAGAACAAAAGTAAAAACGAGGATTTCAGAAGAAATATTTCAGAAGAAATAGTCTGGATCTTGTCCTGACACAAAACTTTTTTTTAAGTGATGGAACCAGAAACAATCATAAACATGAAAGAGTTTAAGTGTGCATGGTACTTCTTCCTTAGGGAGGAAAGTAAAAAAGAATAATAAAAACGAGGTTAAAAAGGCCATCTTTAAAGCTTTCAAAGAAAAAAGATAACCCTCAGAAAATCATTCTAATTCCATTAGATTTTAAACAAAAACAACCAACAATACAAAACACAAAAATACACAGGTTCAGTCTTGTTTAAGCAACAACTAACTCGTGTACACAGGCACATAATAAAATTAACACTACAAGTGCACTAATCAGTCATCTCAGCAGAAAGTAATAGTGACAGACAGCATCTGCAGATTGCAGAATGGACTCTTCTCCATAAGTGCTAATGGAAACTCGGTCTTCCATGACCTCTACTGAGTCTAGACATATTTACTTTATCAAGAGGAAAGCAGACCAGTTTGCCAGCATAAGCAAGTTCATTCTGCTTGTACCTCTCTGGCCCAACTCTGCACAATCCTTAAGCAAGCAAACCTAACTTTAAGCAGATGAGTCTCTCACATGCCTAAAAATAGGATTTAAAGTACTTACAGGCTTTGCTGAAGCACAGCTTTAATAGATAACTTTACATGCCAACCTGCTGAGCCAGTGTTTTTTACAAGACTGCTACGCGAATGCTAAAACAGAGTGACACTAATAAATTCACAACCTAGAGCTTCAGTATTCAGTTTCACAGAACACAGCCCGAATCAGGAGAAGTTTTCAAGACAATAGATTAAGCAATTGGATTAAAAAACTGGATAAAAAACAAATATAAAATAAAATGAGCAACGAACATTTCAAATTATTTGCTTATTATGTTCAGGTCAAATACTGGGATTTTTAACTGTAGAAGCCAACATTTGCTCTCTTTAAAGATAAAATCTATTGCACTACCAGACCAAGTTCAGAAGAATATCCTACCATTGATACGTGCATGAAGGCATTTGGACTTCATGTTTCCTGGGTCCTGATGGATAAGGAAAACCTTTTTAGCAAAGCTCTTCATATAAAATTGTTATATAAATCTACTATAGGGCTATACATTCTCTACTAACATATTACATTTGGCAGCCTGAGAAAAATAACTCCAATAGTGGTTAGCCATAATAGCACTAAGGGATTCATTTTACCACTGGCAGACAAGAAACCCTAGTCTTTACATTGCATTTCAATTTTTACCATCGTCTCCATTTTCAATGACTTTGCCCTTCAAGGGGAGAAAATTATTTTAACAGAACACAAAACCCTCACATCTCTGCTAAAATATTTAAAATAAATATTCTCTAATTGTTTTCTTTTTCCTTCCCCCTTTTTGAAGACTATAATGTTTTAGATCTTGGATTAAAAAAAAAAAATTAAAAAAAAATCAAAATACCTAATATCTATTCAAAAATCCCAAAGCTTAACAGTCAAAAATAAATCATTCAGTCGTTCCCACACTGGAACATGCCATAGTACTAACAACGGCAGAACAAATGAAAAAGGATGACAGAGAAAATAAGGTACTCTTACATGTCAGAAAGTTACAGTCAGTGTCCGACCCATGTAAGGTAATTACGACCTGCTTCTGCCTCTGTAACCCAAACTTCTTGGAAAATGCCCAGGCAGCCTACAGAACTCACTGAGAAAAGGAAGATACAGAAGTAGCCAAAGAAATAGTTATCACAACAGAATATGAAACATGGGGAAAAGGAGGAGACACTCTTAAATCCTGTCCTGTGACAGGACTTAAAATATTACCTTTGACATTTATAATTGACAGTCTTGGAGATGCCTGTTTACTCTTCTCTTTGAAAAAGCTGAAGGAGACCTACTTTTTTTTTTTTTTTCCTTTTTTTTTTAAACACATCCATAAGATCCATTTGTGCTGTCATCTTTAGTCTTCTCTCCCACACACATGCTGGGTAGAACAGTCAGGATACAGCAATGTGAGTACCGCCGTGCACAAACAGCCCCAATGATGGTGTCCTACCACAAGGAAAAAGGACCACCAGACGGCAAAACAGGGTAAGAGCCTTACTACTTTCCTATGCCAAACAACATTCTGGACGGTTCATCCAGACTTTACAAATAACAAAATGCTAAGTAAAGTAAATTAAATTCCTAAATGACACCACCTAATCACTACTGTACTGTACACAGTGGGAAAAGCAGAAGTAAAGCATTTCTTTTTAGCACTTTTTAAAAGTGCAGGCCATTACTCTTATTTCCTAATAAGCGTGTTTGTGTTAGTGTGTTAGATGCCCTCTCCAAAATAGAGCAGCACTGGTCCCCCTGGTGCATGAGCAGAGGAACACCTGATTTCCAAATCTCAGTTCACTGCTTAAATCAGCTGATAAGGGGTCAAGTCCTTCCAAGCCAGTGGCAATCCTAAGGATGTACATACAGAGTTACAGTCATTTGGGGAGCTTTACAAGTGAAATAAAAATCTGTATCGCTCTTCGGTCTTCAGTGTTAAACAGCAGAGATCTTCAGCATGGCAACTGTGGATTTGGGCACCCAGCTTCTACGTAAATCCCCTTTAAGCAGTAAGTTTCTCTTCCAGATCTGGATCTGGAACGCTTAGGTTCAGCCCTCAAAGTAAAGAAATGCCCATAAAAGGCAGGTTTCATAATAACTCTTTTAAAGCAGGATAATAAGGAACATCAATTTTAGTTTTCAGACACAGATGTTTCCTTCATTCAGGTATTATACCCCACTAAAAACTTATTAACTTACACCAGCAGGAACAACAGCTACACTACAATACCTAAACTGATGGTGGCAACCGAAGTATAGTTTTTCAAAATAGCCTTAACAAACATAGCTGTGATTTCAATTTTTAAATAAATTACATACCTTTTTTTTTTTTTTATGCAGAAGCAACCTCTGAAGTATTCCTATCCCAAAGACAAGATGGAGGGTGGGGAGCAGGATTTAAAAAAAAAAGTCAAGCTGACTTACTGTACACTAAGTGGAAAGAAATACAAACATTAATTTTCAGAAGTTTAAAGCCCCTGAACATCGCAATGTCAGTATTCATAAATCTCCAAATCATTGAAAACTGATCATTAATTCTTTATAGCGCAAGATGGTAAGCCATTTAAGCACATTCCATTTTTAATTATCTGATATTAAGAGACTTCAGAGATATAACTCAGTAACTAGAAGTTACCACTTTTCACCTAAATATGTGTAATATGCTTATGATAAATACTATTTAAAAAATTGCTTTCAGATGGATCTCTTCAGCAGCAACTGTAATCAAAACTAGAAGTTCTAATTACACATTCTATGTTGGGGTTCAGCTCCCCTTCTCCACCAGAAAAAAATGACAATACAATTAGGAATTCCTCATAAACTCTCCCCTACACTTGGAAATAAATATGTAAGAGAATGCAGAATTTTTTTTTAGTCTTACTACACATTGCGACTCAGCCAGCTAAGTATTTTCAGAAATGACTTAGTTTCAGATGCCAGAAGTATGACACTGTACCATTCTCTCTGATTTCACTGAAACATATCCAGGAATTTTGCCACAGTTCTGCACAAATATATATAAAAAGGCTAAATTTAATTTTAGCCTGAACATATTACATATACACAGAAACATCATTTCAGCTTTAGTGACACAGAGAAACCCAAAACAGTGCTGAAGTAATGATAAGCAAATTTTGTGTTTGAATTAAATCATTACAACTTTTGCCTAAACATTCCTATCTGTGGCAGTATTTAAAATTATTATTTACTCCTACATGCACTGATCAGTCTCAGAGGTTTTTTTGCACAACTGGAGTCCAAACTATTTTCTCTGTAGTTGAAAGCCAGAAAGAGATATTTCTAATGACCAGAGGGCTAGAGCACCTCTCCTATGAAGACAAGCTGCAAGAGTTGGGGCTGTTCAGCCTGGAGAAGAGAAGGCTCCAGGGAGACCTTGTAACAGCCTGCAAGTACCTGAAGGGAGCCTAGAGGAGGGATGGGGAGGGACTCTATCAGGGAGTGGAGCAACAGGACCATGGGGAACAGTTTTAAACTGAAAGAGGGGAGATTTAGATTACATATTAGGAATAAATTCTTTATACACTGGAACATGTTGCCTAGAGAAGCTGTGGATGCCCCAGACCAGGCAGGATGGGGTTTTGAGCAGCCGGCTCCAGTGGGAGGTGTCCCTGCCCATGGTAGTGGGGTTGGAGCTCAATGATCTTTAAGGCCCCTTCCAACCCAAACCACTCTATGATTCTATGATTTGTCAATGATGTGACAATTGTTTAACATGACACAAGCTGGCAGAAACCTCAGTGAGATTTCAAAAAGCAGCTCTAAGACAGCATACGATTTAAGACAACACTCTCATTGCAATATGTAGTTTACTTCTCTGAACATCTTAATACTTATTTTTACAATTGTCATAAGTGTAATACAGAATACATTAAAGCAAACATTCAGAAAAAAATGTACAAGCATGTGTGTGGCTGATATGCATATGCAAATGCATTAAAATTGACAGAACTGAGCACAAATGACTGCTCTGAGCTGGTATCCACAAATAACTTCACTTGTACAAACCATTCCATCCGACCCTGACATAATGGTTTATAAACCAGTATTTTATTTATGTGCAACAGCTCATGTGTTTTTCCTCAACATTTTGACCTATTTTGATTTAGATAAATCAGTGTTCCATAAATTTATAAGGAAAGCTTCCATTCCACTTTGATCTCTCCAGCCTGCTTCAAAAACACCAAATCATTCATATACACAAAAGGAAGACTGGTTAAACCAAATTAAAGAAGATTTGCTTACAAAAACATATTTTGGTATGTGCTTGAGTGCAAAAAACCCTGTACATTTATTTAACAATTGTATAAATCAAAAAACAGTAAATGGCTTGCTTAAAGTGCTCTACAGCTAAGACTTTACAGACAAAGTTTATCCCTAAATGAATACCCCAAAATTCCCCCAAAGCTTACAATGCTAACACTAACAGCCTTACGGACCAAGGTGCTAGTAGGCACTGTTATATTATATTACTTATTAATTAAGAGAGTCAGACCCCGATCTCACTTACAGTTAATGCACATTTACACTGATGTAACTGAGAGCAGAACCCCTCTCCTGGTATCTACCATCCTCAAATGATATAAAGGAGTTGCAAAAACAGAAGATCCCTTTTGTATAGATACATCATAAATAAAATATGTATAGATACAAATATTCATTACAACAGCAGTTTAATGGTCAAATATTTCAGCTCTTGCTTCTATAATACTTTGCTAAAAACACATCTTAAGTGAGCAGAGTAAATCTTAACAGTGCTGCATTAGCTACTTGTGATGCTACACACCCCAGAAGCAATTTATGCACATTTTGAAGCATTTAGTAGATCTTTAGATCTTTAGTAGTGAAAGTAGGTAGAAATTTTTGATGCAAAAAAGAATAAATAAATAACGATTATTAAATATCCAATGTTTGGTACAAATGCTTCATATTAAGTTACTTTTATACATTTGTTTAGAAAAATACACTAAATATTTCTACTTTCATTGGCTAAAAATAAGGACCGGATTATGTATATCCTTGTGTTTTTAAAGAAGGCAATGTCAATTACCGTCAAGTTGCTAGAGCAGACTCATTAGTGCCCATTCCTACAGCCCTTACAGAGGCAAGAAAGCCATCACAGGGCTAAATCACAGCTCCTGGTGGAGGACTGGTACAAATGACCAAGAGGCCCATGGCACAAGTTGCATTTTCTCAAAAAAAATGAAACCTTTTTGCTGAAGTTTATAACCTGCAGGTTTACTAATGTATCAGTCAGATCTTCACACTTTTTATTTAAAAAGAGCTACATTTACAAATGTGGATGCTTATCTTTAAGCCATCATTTGTTCCAAAAAATGCACATTCAAACTGTGAAATATTAGGAAAATACTCTTGCAAATAAACTATATAAAGATAAAATACACTTCAAAGATATTCTTTATGTTATTCTATAAAGTGCAGAGAAATCCTTCTAAAAAGGGAAATGACTACTTCCTATAACAACAGTATAATTACAGCAGCTTTTGCATAGCCTTATTTATAGAAAATTGAATATTTTCAGTTTATTCAGGAAGAAAGGGATGAAAGAGTCTCTTCCAGTTCAGATCCTTCCTTTGATACTGATCTGTTTTCTTCAGGAATGGTTGATGATACCAGATCTCCATTGACAGCACTTCTAGAACAGTGAGCAGACCCTACGAAGATACAGTAAGTATTTAATTTCAACCAAAAAAAACCTCATCCAATCTGTCAATTATTCTATTTGCTTGTGTATAGGAAATAGTTAGCAATGAGAAGCGTAATTACTCTGGACTTTTCATGAAGCATTTCATTCAATATCATGCCCAAGGATGACAGATACGAAGAATGTTCAGCTAGTATAAATCCAATCATTTTTCCCTTGGTTTTTTTTTCTTCACTAAATACACAGTGCATTAGGAAGGACAGTAATCTGTGAGATACAGACATATGCCGTATGAGGAACACACAAACGTTTTTTCTTAAAGAACCAACGCATCAATAAGCATTTAATTAAGACATTTTCTGTGATTAAAATGAAATGGATGACTTACTGCAAGTTGGGTATTACTAGGCTACCTGACAGGAAATAGAAAGAGCGAAGCCACCAGCACAGGGTATGCCAGCATGCATGAGGTGACAGGTGGCCACCCTGCAACACGTGAGCATCACAAATCCAAGAAAATGAAGCAAGTATTCACACTTTTGCACCATGATAGAATGTAAAGCATTAGTACATCTTTGTGATCATATGGGCGTTCAGCAATGCAGAGGCTTCATGCTTTTTCTATGCAAGTGAAGCACTAAGCGCTCCAACAGGAAGAAAGAATAAACCAAAAGTAGTCAAGAAGAACTAGTCAAGTTAAAGTCTTCCAGAGAGAAGTTTGGATGGAGTCAAAATGACAGCAAGATTCAAAAGGAAAAACCACAGCTTCTAACTCAGTAGGCCCATCTAATTGTGAGGGAATGATATGCTAATCATGACATAATTTCATAATTTTGGGGTTGCTTTTATTCATTATTGGCAAGACTGCACTCTTTCAGAACAGTGCTGTTCTCTACAACGGGAAAGCAGCCACTGAAATGAACCATCTTCCTGCAATGCACTGGGTAGAAATTATACACTACCACTCACAGGGGTCACAAAAAGGCAAATTAGTTTTGTGACAACAGCAGGTTGCAAACAACATTATTCCACACCACTTACCAAAACATTGTTCATGTAAGAATCTATTAGTACAAACATCTCTTTTCTGGTTATGACTATTTTATCTTGCCAGTAGTCTCACTGATTTCAGTACAACTATTCCAGGCGTAAGGTCCTTTTCAATACGAATGAAAGCCAGCAAAAGTAAGCATCATAATGAACTACTGAACAAGTGCTTCAGTTTATGATATAGGAATCTTACAACCAAAACTTTGCATAACTAAGAAAACTTTTTTTCTTCATGCTGGTATCAGCACTAGAACAGCTGCTGTAAATGGGGTAATAAATTGTACAGAAAGATACAAAAGAAAACCATCCCTCTTCCCAACTTACTCTGAGAATCTTCAAGGGGAGTATCACTATAAGATTCTGTATCTGAGTACGTTCTTCTGCGACGCTGTGAAAATCGGTGAAGGGATGAAACTGGCTCTTTTACAGAGTGATTATTCCTACAGAAGAAATGAGATCTATAAATAAGCAAAATCTGTAACAACTCATCCAAACTTTACATTTAAAAAAAATTTGGTGCTCAGATTAAACTGTTAGTATCAAATGGCACAGTAAACAGAACATTTTTAATTTTCACAATTATAAAGCTTGAAAATGGAAATAAAAATGTAACATAATTTTTGCATGCAGAAATAAATAACTCAAGAATCTGAAACACTGACTCAAAAGAATGGTAGCATTTCAAGCTCTATGTCTAATTTCATGAACTTGTCAGAATTAATCGTTTGCATAAAGTTTCTACCATGAGGAAATTTTTATAGTCTATTTGAGACAGTGGCTGCATTATTTGCCACTGACACTGATAATCCTGATAATCTGCACCCTTAAATTTACAAATTTAGATCAATTTATGCTGTTTAAATTTTTCTTGCCCCCAGGTGGACAATTTTTCTCACATTTTGATTTTAATACTAACAAGTTCAGGGAGGTTTTTTGAGACATAAGAAAAAAGCTTAAGAAAATAGAAAATTACCTTTCTGAATATCAAGGACCAGGGTGGCTAATGGAACGCTTCATCTAGGGGAAAAAAAAAAATAAGCAAACAACAAACCATGTCACAAGCTACTTACAAGAATAATATGCAAACCTACATTAATTTTTACTTTATTTACAGTTTTTACAAAGAGAGAGGGCTATTTTTAATTAAATGCAACATTATTTGTTAAAAATCTTATTTAACTATATGAAAACAGATGGATTGCCATCAATATCAGAAGTTGTAAAGCATTCACAAAGGAAATAGTTTGCTACAAAAAATTACTACCTAGTTTCAATGGAGTTCATTCTCTCTTGCTCCAATGTTACTCATAGAGCCATTTGTTAATTGTTGTGATATACAGAAATATCAAGACACTTTTCCTCTCCCAAATGCCTGCTTGCATTCCCCATTACACAATAAAGCCAAATCCTGCCTCTTGATTCCTTGCAGTTCTTCTGGTATCATCATCAAACCTCTATGCTTCTAAAGAAAGTTACTGATTTAGAATCATAGAATTGTCTAGGTTGGAAGGGCCCTTAAAGATCATCTAGGCCAACCATCAACCTAACCCTGACAAAAATCACTAAACCATATTCCTAAGGAATACATCAACCCGTCTTTTGAATGCCTCCAGGGATGGTGCCTCAACCATTTCTCTGGGCAGCCTATTCCAATGCCCGATAACCCTCTCCATGAAGAAATGTTTCCTAATATTCAATCTAAACCTCCCCTGGCGCAACTTGAGGCCATTGCCCCTTGTCCTATCTCCTGTGACTCGGGAGACGAGACCGACCCCCGCCTCTCTACACCCCCCCTTCAGGTAGTTATAAAGCATAAGGTCTCCCCTCAGCCTCCTCTTCTTCAGACTAAACAACCCCAGCTCCCTCAGCCTTTCCTCATAAGTCTTAATCTCCAGACCCCTCACCAGCTTTGTTGCTTTTAGATCAATAATGATCAGCTCTGTCAGTGAACTGACTGAGGACAGAGAGACTAGAGGTCCAAGTGCAAAGAAAAGGATTCCCACAACAAAATCCCACAACAGAGCTCATCTTGTAATGATCAAGAAGACATTGAAGATGATTCCACACACGCTGTTGTTCTAAGGGAAATAATCAGTAGTGAAGAGTTATCCAAGTAATATTTTTACCACTATTGACCTTTTTGTTAAATAAGGGCATGTAAGATTAATACAAACTATTTGAATTACATACACTGAAAGATATGCTATCTTGCTGAAGTGCTTCAAGCCACAAGGCACTTAGCTGTTTAAACAGGAGGCAAGCTTATGAAGTTTTTAAGGTTAGTGTACAGCTAGCATTCTAAAAAACAAAGAAACAGTTGAACTGAGGAAAAGTTAAACCTCATTCATTTATATAGGGTCTTGACATGTATGCTAAACTGCTCTGATTATGTAAAACTAGCAAAAAAAGATTAGGAAGGGAAAATTGTTGATTTATATTTATCTGATCATAACAGAGTCGAGATTTCAACTGTTGACATCATACCACATAGCAATAGCATAGTTTTTTGCTATTCTTCCCCTCCCCCCCACCTCCCCCATCCAACCAACAATATAACACTTAGAAAAGATAGTATTTCAAAATGCCTAAACCATTTGAACAGGTGATGGTGACACAGGAGAAACTAAGGGATCAGGGTGAGGCAGCTGGAACATTTCTGGCTTAAACTTGGCATTAGCAATCTTCACACATTCTTCAAGTGTTGTGATGAATGTATTACATGTGGCACTAAGCAAGGAAGAGGCTTCATTCATGTTCTGAAAATAAATGAAAGCACAAGCATAAGCAAGAAAATAAATGAAAAGATGCAAATACAACTCTCACATCACCACCACCCATTCAGACACATGTTGATTTCCTTTCATAACACTAAGAAATTCCATTTCTCATTTTATTTAATCAAAGGTACACCTTCCTACCAGGTTAATTTAAGCAAGCAAATGTGACAGCATTGTAATTTCTTCCTCAAATTTGAATTTCTTTAGGGTATCAACCAACAAAACTGTAACGTTTTTACTGCAAAGATTGCCTCAGAGTGACTAACTGGCATCAGAAGATCATTCAGTGAAAAAAGTTAATTGCAGCAGGATGTGCACACAGTTTTATCGCTCTGGCACAAGAAGCCTGCAGGTCAGTTTCACCTTGCTGTAAATTGACAACCATTTGCTGTGTTGTGACCAAGCATCAACTCCTTGCTTTGCCCTATGTGAGCAACAGTATTGTCCACACAGCGTTCAAGAGTGTAAAGAATAAAGCCATTCATAATTTCCAGAACTAACTTTCATTCAAAAGCTGAAATACTAGAATAATTTTACTTGTGCATATTCAGAGAGACTTATCTACCCTGCAGGTTTCCAATACCTGTAACACTAGCTTTCACTGATTACAAAACAGAATACTCTCCTACACAGGGAAGTAAAGAATGGACAAACAAGATTGTTTCAACTACTCTGCCTGTAACAGAGATGCAAAACAAGACACGTTATTGCATAACTTGTATGGCATTCTTCTGGACTTTTAACCAAATTACTGAATAGCACTATTGCTTCCTAATGCATGTTACAACTACAGTTAAACCATCCATGTACTTTATGCACATATAATCACTGTTCGTCTTATATACACATAAGCACTCAAAAATTGACCTTCAGCTAAATGTCCCACAATTAGAGAGATGAAAAAGGCATAAAATGTCTACAGAAACTTAAGATATATAACCAAGTTCTCCAGTGGTATTCTAGAAATTCTGTACCTCGATGCTGGGAGGAGAGCGAGTCTCATCATGGTGAACAAATTCTTGTATTGTATGAACTTGCTGCATTAAAAGATCACAGTAGAGACGAAGTTCGGACATTTTGGTTTTAAGAGATTCATTGGTCTCACTTATTTCTACAAAAAATAAAGGAAATAGTATATTGCACACAATGTATGCATAAATTTTACATTTTAAGCACTTTTCATTAAGTTTAAACATCAGTTTAAAAATTCATTTAAACTTTTGCTTAATTTTGAGAAAAATTTGATTTTGCAAAGAGTCAAGAACTGTCCTTGAAGCACATAATGTCTAAACAAACAAAATGGTTTGTACTAATTAGTTTGAGGCTAATTTAATGAGCATCAAGAAAGAGCAAAGATAAAGTTGAAATCTTTCTTAGCTGCAATGTAAGAGGAAACATTTAATGCATGAAGTCTACGCCCACTGGAGTGGCTGGAAATAGTTACATTAAGCCATCCAAGAAAAAATATGGAAAAAAACAAGAGTAACTATAAAGAATCAAAACAGCAGAAACGAAATGGCTGCACAACAGCTATAGACAATATGTTTGCTTTTCTGACAACAATAAGTTGCTGCTATTTTAGCTTCTTAAGACAGAAGAGGTCAATGAAGGTGACCTCTAATTCAAGCATCAAGGGAAAATATAGACTAATAAATATAAATCGTAATTATTTCAAGGCAACAATATTGACTTTCTACCACAATATTTGCATTATCTTTAACTGAAAACAAGCATTTGAAAAAGTGGTAAGATTGTAAGGAAGATTACTCTAAGGAACACACATACCTTTTTCTTTTTTTGTTCTAGTATCTGCTAAACAGGCTTTTGCACTCCCTAGTGCAACCAGCCACCTTTGCCTTTCAGCTGCATTAACTGCTTTCACATAGAAATGCTGTTCCCCTGGGATGATGAGCTCCATTCTTGTGTTGTCTGTTGCATGAACTTATGATAGCAAAAAAACAATTAAAAAAAAACCCAAACCCTCAAGTCAGTAACAATTATTTATTAAATGCTGATCTAAGTATTTTAAAATGTTTATTACAATCCCATAGTAATACAGTAAGTCACAATGTACTACTACTAAATAACAAAAATCCCAAAGCTGCTCAGCCCCTCTCCCCAGCATGCCTTCAAGTCAACAGATAAGAACACGAGAGATCGAACAGTGACCAAACTCCAGTACAATGGGGTTCCCTTTCTGCATAACTGCATATGAATCTGTAGTAACTGTTGTACTCCAAACCTGGCCTAAGCATGGCAAACTGGAGGGTTCTACTGCAAAGAATACTATTTATGGAGAGCTAGGCTAAAATCTGAAACAATCTCTCTTTTAGATAAAAAATGGCTTCAGGTTG
This sequence comes from Gallinago undulata, assembly GCA_026546715.1. Classification (NCBI taxonomy): domain Eukaryota; kingdom Metazoa; phylum Chordata; class Aves; order Charadriiformes; family Scolopacidae; genus Gallinago; species Gallinago undulata. The sequence continues at coordinate 33,391,407 of JAOTQQ010000079.1, forward strand.
CGGAGTCCTAGAACCAAGACCTGAGGTCAACTTTTTTACAGTTGGTTATCTTTAACTGAGTACTCTATTGGTTTTCATGTTATCAACTACAGTTCCTCCAGACCCACTCCGTACTAGCCATAGACGCAGGAGACTCCACCAGACTTTGCCTATTATCTTTCCTTCGCCAAAAAAATAAGTTGACAATAAAACAGACAACTGGAATAGCCAAAAAGTGGGATCTTCCACTTTACATCATTCATTTCATCTACACCAAGGAAACAAAAACAAAAAGGAGTTACCACACAAAAAATACTTGGTGGCCCACATAAAATAAGAAGCCATAAAATAAAAAGTGTTTAATATACAAGTACCCACATCACAAGCCCAGCAATCTGCAGGTGTCTGGAAAGAGGCCACAAGTTGAAAGCAAGAGAGACTTACTTAGGCCATGCTTTGCTCTTAGCCAAGAAGGTTGACATTGAATACTTAGAATACACTAAAGACTAAAATCACAGAGTGACACAAACAGTTCACATACTAACTCTAATCTCTAATACATCCATCACCTATGCATGTGGGCAGCTGCTAACAGCGACAAACGTAAAAGCGACTCAGGAAAACAAAAGACTATACATCTCTGTTTATAAGAATCTCCTCTTTTGGGTCACTATTGCTGCTCTTCTAAAAAACCTGCATTTATGAATCAATCTTTTGCCCCTGGTTGTAAAAGGCATAAGACGTAGAACTAAATAATTAGCCAAGGTAACTTGCATAAGCCACAAGCACACAACAGTTTGAAACAAAAAGGAATGCATGGTGGGTTCTAAATCTCAAAACAGAGCTCTAACTGTCAAAAGCATTTTTCTTTGTCACCATTTCATAATTCACATCCATTATTATTTCTGAACTATAAAGCAGTCACATTGGACTATGGATAAACAAAAATAGAGAAGGAAAAGCTTGGGATTCAAAATATGTTGGGTGATCTTTTCTATTTCCCTGGCAGCTAAAACTTCCTCAAGTAGAAATCTATTAACTCTTACCTTTTATTTCACACACAGCCATCTTTATACTTCCTTTGCTGCCTTTGCAAACATCATCCTGTGAATCATAGTACGACAATATCCCATTGTCTAAAACAAACCACCTAGGCTGCCAACCTAGTGAGATCAAAAACATAAAAAGGAGAGTTTAGTCTAATTGTTAAATTACAAATGAAATTCAGCCCTTTGGTTGCTAAAACTTTTGTTAACAATGCAAACATTAAACTTTACATGTAACACACCAGGAAGTAAACAATCTGCACAGTCTGAAGACCCGAACCACTCTACAACGAAATTAGTGCTATATGGATATTTCACTCCCATTCTTTTGGATGCAAGATCAGTAGTATTTCAGTTTTCACTATATTCCATTCTACAGCAAAAAAAAGTTTTAATTTAGCCACCAAGGAATCCTGTTTTGAAGGTTGAGAAATTACATACTTCTGAAGAACCATTTTCATTCAAGTACATTTTTCAGGTAGACTTTCCTAAGATTGTAGGATCTTATTTGTAAGACACAAATAAATTACTGATGTCACAGACTGCTATGCTATGGTCTCCTCTGCTTGCTGTATTTCAGTGTGAAGTTGTATATTTCACACTTACCTACTGACACACCATTTTCTTTGAAAGTAGCCCAGCTCCACTACTCAACTACAATGCAACGTCAGGCATTGTATGGGGAACTGAGACATGGCTTACGCTCCTAGGCCCATCTGTGAGGACAGCATACCCTACCTCCTCTACTAAGGTTTCCACCAGCTTTACATTAGCAAAATTACATAATGATCTCTGACTTCACTTCATTTACAAAACAGAGCAGTTTATGCATAGACACAAATACCTGTAAGAACTCTATGCAGCGTTACACCACGTAGTAAATTACTGACATGGGCTCTCCTGGATTAAAGTACATTAACATCCCTTTTTTTTTTTCTCCTCCTTTTTCTTTTAACAGCTGTTTCATAAAATTCAACACTCATCAGAATAGATGCCTTAATTTCTAATACCAATAAATGCAAACCATTTTGCTTAGTATGTCACCTTTGTTTCTAAAAATAACATACAACTAAAATATTCCAGTAGAGCATAACAACTACAGTGGCCCATTACAGTCTAGGTCAGCTGTACACTAGGAGCAGATTATCCCTCTATTTTACAACTCGACACCAAACATTAACTTCCTGCTTGGCTTAGGGTTTGGAACGGGCATAACTGCATGGCCAAGAACTCAATGATTTTAGGGATATGACCATGTGGTCCAAGGCGCTTACCAGTTGCCATTCCAACACAGCAAGCTGCAGCTATGTATTATAACACAGGAGTCTTAATCAGGTACCAGACTCTTGAAAATCTGCTAAAGGCTTCATACTAGTCAAGTCATTACAAGTTTTAACACTAATTAAACATGTCACAATTCCATGATAAGGAAACAATAACATGTAACTATTTTTTAAAATTATTAGCTATAATGGTAAGCATGTGTGTCTTTCAAAATGCAGAGTGATAACTAATAAACAGATCCACACTCAAATATAGAAACAGAATTGAAAAATGTACAAACACTGAGGGATACCGACTCCCATAAAAAATATATCAAATTTTATGTGTACATCACATACTCAAACAATATGCAGTCATAAAATGACTGTACTGAATACTCTATCCTGTAAAATGTGGGGGTTTTACTGCTATGCTTTGTTGCAAAACCTTGACTTGCCCTCATCTCCTAAGTGCGTGCACAGGTGGTAAGTCAATGCCAGTCTCAACAGTCTGATTTTTGATAAAAGGGGACTCTACATGGATAATTATTTCAGCTTCACATCATGCTGGCATTGGAAAAAAAACAGAAGCAAAGGATTTAAAAGACTCCAAGTACCTCACAGAACCAAGCTAAAGAACAAAAAAACCTCTTCTGACTTGAAATTGGGCAAACAGTGTCTTATGCTTGAAAAAATATTTAACAAATTTGTACTTTGCAAATTCCTAGATGCACACATATTATTTAAGGAGAAAAAAAAAAAAAAAGCTGTATTTCTGGTTTGCTTTCAATGCAGGAGAAAACTAAATGTTTTCCACAATGCTTCAGCAACAATAAAAAGCTCCTTTGCTGCTTCACTTCTACCATTAATAAGTACCACAGCCTATTTCTGGCCACAAAAATAAACAGCAGAGTAACAAGAAAGTTGGTAATAATGTTTAAAAATTTCACTAATGTGATTAGATTTTTAATTTTTTTAAATTTGCTGCCCTCCTATATTTTGGTAATTGGGAATTCCTCACACACTGTAACTTTGAAATGCAGGAGCAGATGCTCTCAGTTGGCCAGCACACACGGAACAAAGGGTTCTGCAGTTTGCTATTTTAGAGGGCTACTGACTTTTAGCAGAAGTTAGCTGCATATTGATATAACAGTCTATTGTGTGCACAGCATTCATAATTACTGTTGAATATTTACTTATTAAATAACAGGCTTTATACCAAACACTACAAGGCCTCATAACCTGTGACTGTTTACTTTTTACTTTTTGCTACAGTAACATTTCTGGTCACTTAAGTGAAAGCAACAATTTCTATTTCTATTTCCATTCTATTTCTCATACTCATTATTTCTTTCATACCCAGTTTTTCCTATATGTGTTCCCACCACATATGGTGAAGAAGTGACAAAAATATCTTATCAAGCATCTATTTAATTACAGAATAATTGTTCTCTTTCACCAGAAGGCCAGTATACCATATTTGCTCTGAAAAATGCAAGACTATGCTCTGTACACTTTAATGAACAGCAAGTGTGCACAATCCTTGCAGTGTGGCCCCCAATATAAACCCTTTTATAAACTCTCAGAATTGAGTTTATAAACCACTCCACAGTCAAAACTGGAACACACTGAAGCAGAACAGCACAGGTAAAGTCCCAAAGAATGACAGGGCAAAGGAGATATTGCCAAAGCAGTCAAACACGAGGACTGATTAAGCACAGTGTATGATCCAACACTGATCTGCTCTGGAGGCACAATTAGTCTTGTTACAGTATCAGAAGAGAAACCTGTTTCACCTTGACAGTACCCTCGATCCACTGCTATCTCCAGAGGGAGGTATTATCTCTGTTACAACAGGGAATGAGGCAAACAAAACTAGAGTTTTGAGGGCAAACGCAGGTATTTGGTGGATTTCTGTCTGCAGCACTTCTAAAAATACATTTCGTTAATACTTTACCCGGAACTGAAGTATTTTGTATGTTTTACAGGTTAGGATACAAGAGCACATACCCCAAAAAATTACCATCCAAAAGCAAATTAAAAGAAAATTCAAACTTTCACTTTTACCAATGAAGATTTAAAGATGCAATCTTAAATTATTCTTCAGCTGCGAATGAGGAAGCCCTGCAAGTTTGTATGCTGCACATTAAAGCTATATTCTGAGAGGAAACACAGGAGGAGAGAAAAATCCCATCGCTGGGCCGTTAGAATAAGGCACTTCCCTGCAGCCTGTCCCGTTACCAGTCCCTGAGGAACTCGGCACGGGAGTTCTGGAGCGGCACTTGGCCACCCAGCTCCCTGTGGAAAACTACAGGGGGTAGGACCATCTTGCCTACGAGGCCGCCTTGGTGCCCACGCCGCCGGGCTGCGGGGGAAGGGTGAAGGGCCTCGGCCGGGCCGGGAAGCCTTGCCGCCACCCCACGCCACCCACCCACACGGCAGCGCTTGGGAACGCTGGCGACCTCCGCCACTCGCTCTCCCCGGGCCCGGCCCAGCCGGCTCCAGGCCGCCCCGCCGCCTCAGGGGCGCCAGCAGCCTCCACTCCCCGGCGGGATCGGCTCTAAACACAAACGGCGAGCAATTTCTGAGCCAGCCCGTTAAAAGCAGCCCCCGCCAGGCCGCCCTTGGGAGGCCGGGACCCACCGACGCAGCAAGCGGCGCCCCCACGGACGAGGCCAACCTTCCCCCGGCCCCGCAGGCCCGGCCGCCTCAGCCCCATCCACCGCCCACCCCAGGCCCCGCTACCCGCCGCCTACCCGCCAGGTAGTTGGTCCACTTGTACAGGACCCCTTCCATCGCTCACAGCCCGACGCCGGGCCGCATCCTCCTACTTCTGCCGCGGGGAAAGGGCGGCCGCCGCCGCGGGGATGGGCCCTCGCCTCCCGTCCCCGCCGTTACTACTCCCCGCGAGCGCGGAGGCGGAGCCGCTCAGCTCCGGCACGGCGGCCCCGGCGGCGGCGGCCCCGGCGGCGCCACCCGCCCGGCGGGCCGCTCCGCATCTCCCATGCGCCGCCCGGCCGCGCCTCCCCCGACACGCACCCCCCCGCCTCACCGCTGTTTCCTGGCGCCCCTGTCACTTCCTGAGCGGAGGGGGTCGGGCACGCAGAACCTCCCGCCCCGCCGGCTGCCGGGGCTGGGCTTGTGCCCGCGTCCGGGGAGGCTTGAGGCGGCGGCCTACAGCGCAAGCCCGGCCCCTTCTCGTCTCAGCGGCGGGACGGTGCCACGCCAGCGGCCTCCTCCAAGCGACATGGGCCGCGGGCTGACCCTGCTCCTGCTGCCGCTGGCCCTGTTGGCGGCCCCGGCGCAGGCCGAAGGCGGCAGGGCGACGGCGGCGGAGGAGGTTAAAATCGAGGTGCTGCACCTCCCCGAGGCGTGCAGCCCGAAGAGCAAGAAGGGGGACTTGCTGAACGCCCACTACGACGGCTTCCTGGCCAGCGACGGATCCAAGTTTTACTGCAGGTGGGACCCCCGGGGCAGCGGAGAGGGCGGAGGGGAAGGTAGGCCCTAAGCCGGCGGCGGACGTGGCACAGCCTGCCCGCCCTCAGCAGCAGCGCTCCTGCTGCTCTCCTAGCTTGGGGCCCACGCTAAGTGCGTTCGGTTTCGTAATTCCCCCCATCTCAGCCTTTCTTTTTCTTCAGGCGAGTGTTGAAAGATGTAGGATTTTACCTAGGGTCAAGAGGAACCAGTGCTGAGGTAAGCTGGAAGCCAAAGCCATGCCGTGGGGACCAACAGGGAGGGTCGCTGAGAGCAAGACACCTCACATGGAGAACCCCTTTGGCAGGACGAAAATAACCTACACACACACCCCATATTGTTCCCTGCCATGTTCTGTGCTGTGATCTGTGCAGAAAAACTGGGGTTTGGAGGAGGAGCTCCTGGCAGGGACACAGGGTGACTATTTTAGACAGAAACTTGAGTACTGTATGTGGTTCTACATAGTTGGCATCATGTGGGGCAGCCACATTACATTAGTGGTTTGCAGTCTTTGTGCCCATTCCTTGTTACTCCTTCCTTCCTCAATTTGTGCTGCCTTCCTCTTTGCCCCAGGGTTAGCAATTAGCTCTTTTGCTTTTTCGCTTTGTCCTATCCATCTGTCTTCAAGCTGTTTCAGCTTGGTTTAGCTGGCTTTGCACAGAAACCCTTGTGCAAAAGCTTTATTTTTACAGTGCCTTGCTTTTAATGATGGTGCATCTTACTAGTGATGCAGAACTGTGGAGGAGAGTCTTCTCTTTCTTTCAGGTACCTGGCTCATTCCTTACCCATCTTTGGGCAAATTAGAGCGTAGCCTAGTTTAGTACAAAATCTTGATTGGTTCCTCCCACTTGTATCATGTAAGAAAAAAATCAATTCTGCATTTAACAGTACCATGTTACTTTCATTTTTTTGCATGTTGAAGTGACTGATTTTGGCAGATGCGGTGTTTCCCTCTGACTTTTGATCTACATGTTGCTCAGTCACCATTCAGTGTAGCTCCCACCCTGGGGACACCTCATGTAACCAGAAACTGGCTCAAACACCAAATATCTAAACTGAACAGAGCAGTGGGTGAGCGCACAGTACTGTAGCCAGGATTGCCATGTTCCCCCAACACACCTCTGTGTGTTCCGTCCTGTCCCATCCTACAGCGATGTGAACTGCCGAAGACATTTTTGCTTCCTAGCAGTGAATTGCTCCCAGCACTCCTCCTCTTGCAGGCTTCCTGCAGCAGCACCTTGTTTCTGGCACACAGTATATACGATTACAAAGATTGGATGTTTTTGTAAGAAGTTAGTTTTTTTATTTGGGGTTTGTTTGTTGTTGTTTTTTTTTTCAAAAGGAGGTTGCACCTTGCACATCTCAAGATTTGACCTTAAATTAATAATAAATGTAGCAGAAAAACAGTGTTAATACTTCTTTTTCTTGCACTCTAAACATTCTTGTGTTCCAGTAATCTAATTACATTTTTACCAACTGCTAATCTAAAGTTATTTTTATATTAAAAATATAAATACTAAACTCACTGTTACCCACTCACAATTCTTTTTAATAGTCGGACGCAAAATGAAGGTCATCCAAAATGGTTCGTTCTGGGTGTTGGACAAGTCATAAAAGGATTAGATATTGCTATGATGAATATGTGTCCTGGAGAAAAACGGAAAGTGATCATTCCTCCATCGTTAGCATATGGACAGCAAGGATACGGTAAAAAAGAAGCTCTAGTAATAAACTCTGTCTTTCCTCTGTTTAACCCTATCAAATGTACAGTATTGTAAAAGACTAGGAATTGATGTTCCTGTTATTTCTAGAGGCGCTGAAGGTGATGGCTGCAGCTGTGCAGCCTAATCCTGCTCATTCCAATGTAGTTTAAGTAGTCCTAGTCATAGACCCACACCCAGGTCTTGCAGTTTGCATTTGAATTCAGTACATGGCAACTGATGTTTTCTTCCACGTATTGCCATAATATGAAAAGTTGACAGCAAAAGGAAGATCTTAATGATTCATATCAGCATTTTTTTTCATAATCTATTATATTCTCTTCATGTTTAGTTTCTGTTATTTGGCTTCTATCTGCTTAGCCTTTTACTGACATCCTGCATCTTTTGAGCAAAATGAAATGTAATCCAGTGCACACCACAGAATTAATATAAGTAGTAATAATTTGTTTAAAAATTGCATACCTTCTGAATAGTTAATGGGTGGTAACATCACATTACATAATAATTACAACAGTACAATGCATTAGATCTGATTTGAATTTATGATGCTTAAGGGTGCAGTCTACTTGAAAAAAAAAAAAAGCTTCAGTCAGAGTTTTGTGCAGAGTTTCAGCACTCTTAATTGTAGATAACTTCAGTTCATGTCTGACTTGGGTGTAGTGCTTTCTGTGAAAAAGTAACTCCTGCTCTATAATAATTGTTTTGTAGTGATATTATATCAGGATGCCGTGCACCAGTTTTGTCTTTCATACAGTTCCGTTGTAGCCAGTGAAGTTTACTAGGACTAAAGTTTTCCCTTTGAGCACAATGTTTAATAAGTAAGTCTCATAACATCAAGGAAGAACACTGACACAAATAAAAATATGTACTTAAACTCTAATACTAGTGTTAACTGTTTGTTCTAGGTAGCCCTTCAAGAAAGTATTCTTTTCCTGCAGCATACCTGTCCTCTGTCTCAGCGTATTCGTGCATGCTGGGGAAGATGCCTGCCTAATCTTGAATTAGAAAAGATGCATGTGGCTTTCTAAATCTTTATATACCTTTCCTTTGTTGGTATGTATATTTGTAAACTACTGGCACTGAATTCTAGTATTGTGTCTTTCTTACATAAGTAGTATATAAACTGTGATTTATATTCAGATATATTTAAAAGTTCTACATTTTTTAAGCTTGTAAGGTAAGGTCTTTTGAACTCTGAAACCTGTCATTTTTACTATGGATATTTCAGATGGGTAGCGTGAGTAACAGTTTTGTTTACCTTCTGTATAACACAGTAGATTCTTTAATTTTTTTTCAGTTTATGAAGGAGGGGCACAGGCTTAAAAGTCTGTCAAAATTCCGAGGTTATAACGTCATGCTCACTGGCTTTGGCTATGAATTGAAGAAACTTGCATGTTTACATTTTAATTTTACACTGCATGATTTCTTGATGCTTTTTTGGCGCTACTTTTAGACCTCTTTAGTTTGTTACTGTCTTCAGTTCCCTTTTATTGCCAGATGCGTGATACAGTGACCTGTGTTGGTGGGCAGTGGTGGTTTTACATCAGATATCAGAAAATGCTTTGACACAGGAAGAATGAAGTCTAACTGTTTGTTTTTTTTTTTCTTCAGAGACCAGATAAAATATTCCAGTAGTTTGGGGGTTTGGGATTTTTGTATGTGAATCAGATGATACTGCTTCTTTCTAATGAGATGTATATTTTAAACACTATTTTACATCAAGTCCTTTAACCATAGGTATAATTCACAGTAAGTTGGTAAAACTTGATCTTGCCTGTTTGTTTCTTCAGACAGAAAATACATATGAGCCTTGGTCTATTATGTCAACCTTTTAAATCAGATTGCAGGTATTTAATAAAGGCATATGTCTTAGAATAAGTATATGAATAAGCCCCATCATATGACAATATGTGAAAGAGTAAGAACTTCAGAAATACTTGTTTTTTATGATAGCCCAAAGCCTTCTTTTAAAAACTACAGGTTCCTGAATTGGTATGAGCAATACAGTTTTGTTTCAGGGAAGTATGTGTTTGCAAACCTCTCTCAAAATCGTCTATCTAACATGATCTGAACAATCTTTTTGCCTAGCTGTATAATATTTAAATTCAGAGCTTAGTCTGAATATTAACAAAGCCTTTTGTAATAAAAAAATAAGACACTTTACATGTGAATTTATCACATGTGTGATCTGTGGCCACAGTGTCTGATTTCTTCAATGCTTTTTTTTCTCCTTTTATTCATAGCACAGGGCAAGATTCCACCCAATGCAACATTGATTTTTGAGATTGAACTTTATGCAGTAAATAAGGGACCTCGCAGTGTTGAAGCGTTTAATCAAATAGACAAGGACAGTGACAAGAAACTCTCTGAACTTGAGGTAATATGATGTAACTAATTTGGAATAAGTAATTTATAAAACTATAATTGCATCGGTGTAATCTTTACATGAACTGCTTCTGCTGCAGTTGAGTATGTTAAGCTTTTGTATGCTGACACAAACTACGCTGCACAATGTTGAAATTTGGTTAATACATTAGTATGTCTCAGACTTCCTGGGAAACAATCTTTCAACGTGTCTGCACAGGAGTCACAGTAACATGTATATAACCCAAGAGTCCTTGAAGATAGCCGTTGGGTACTGGTGTAAAAGCCACAATGGTTGGACTTTTTTCTTTTCTTCTAGATAAGCCAGTATTTGAAAGAAGAATTTGCAAGAGATGGCAAAAAACGTCATCCTTCAGTCCATGATGAAATCTTAGCTGATATATTTAAGAAGAATGACCATGATGGAGATGGTTTCATATCAGCAAAGGAGTACAATGTCTACCAGCATGATGAACTCTAAGTACTTAAAAAACCTTTTGCTGTTTTCTGGATGCTGAATTTTAAACAAAAATAATTTGTCACAGAAAATTTTCTATTTTTTTTTTATAGTGGCATCTTTTTATATGTGACTGTAAAAATCTTATTTTTAACATCCAATTAATAAAATGTATTAGATATTTCAAAAGAGGGAAATACAATTGGAGAACACCATGGTCTAGTATTAGTCGTTCCTGCACCAAGTCCTAATCTACAGTATTACTCAGTAGTCTTTCTCATTGTGTAAAATACCGATTAAAATAATTGTCTCTGTCATATCAAGCACACAAAAATAGTTCCAGTACCTTTTGACATAGATAAAACATAACTTCTCAATCCTCTGTAAAATAAAAGGGGAGAATAGAATTCCAGGAAGGTAACTCCACAAAACCTCTGCAGGCTACTAGGCTGGCTTCTTGAGAAATTGCTCTTTGCAGCAAATTTAACTATAAAAGGCCTTAAATGAACACTGGCCGTGGAATGTCAAAAGCAAAATCACAAATGTTCTTAAAGCAACTTAAAGTAACCTCTTTGATGTAATATTAATATGAATAATTTGGTGTTCATGAAAAAGTAGTACTTTAAGTGGCTTTTTAAACTTTGACTTAGTAGAATTACTAAGTTAGCTGGTTTATTCAGCAGCACCAAGTTAAAAATCTACCATGATTTACTTGGATAGGTGGAAGACGATGGGAGATACTGTATATAGACATAAGTAATTATTTGGGCATCATTCTGTTTTCCCTTACTTGGGAAAAATGCAGAGAAGTAGCAACAGTTAATAGATAGTACTTCGGGCTCATTAACTGTTCTGCTTGTGCAGACGTCTTTGTAACACTTATCTAACATACTTTTCTCACGTAAAAAGCAGTAGCTGTATGTTATTTCAGCAGGTAATAATCAGGTGTACACAGTGAAAGTGGCAGCACAAGTTAAAAAAAAAAAAAAAGCCTCCATATCTGGCTTAACCTTAAAATAATTCTAAAAGAAAAACATTTTTAAATATTTTTTTTGTAGTTGAAGGTAGTGTGGGGAGCTTCAGCAGTGTACTAGCTAATGTCGGTATTGGACGCAATTCTGTAGTGCCCTCTGGTGTTTATATGCTCAACACACAATTCTCTGTGGTTGAGATCCACCGTTTAGGTGGACCTTCCTCCCCGAGGTCTTGTTGGAAGGACATAAGTTCTGTTGTTCTCCTCAGCTTCCAAAACATTTTCTGCTAAGCAATTTTTTTCTGAACACATAAAAGAAATCAATATCAGCTGTTACCTAAAATCCAAATGCAGAAGGTGGACTGGCTGGTACTTTGTAATAGCATCCTAATATGAAATACCTATCCCTAGTTTTAGTTGTTCCCTTTTGTAAATGAAACATTAGACTGAGCTAAGTTTTAGCATGTTTTTTAATCTGATACTTCAATTAAACATTCATGAGAACACTAAATTATTAACAAATATTCTCATTTTACCATCATATGCCAGTGTAGATAAAGGCAACATATTGTTGCCAAACAACAAGCTTGTGTAAACAACTTAAAATAAGTTCTAGCATACATTTTGATGTTATGAAAACTCAGTTTAAAAGTACATTTTCCATTACCATGATAACGAAAGGAGAGGATTCTGGAAAGATGAAAAGGTCTGGGAATGCACAAGGGCATTTTCAAGTGAAAGGTCATTGACTGTGAAGCAAATAATTTGAAGATAATAGTGTAATAAAATGTTTTGCACTTTCACTGTTTTGCATTTAAACAATTTGAGTCACAGTTGCTAATTCTGAAAAATTTGTGGCACAGTTAAGCCCGTATCTGCAACAACGGGCACTTACCTAACTCTGTTACTTCACTCTCTTATGCCAGAGGTCAAAACAGGGCACAGCGTGCAATCGTACGTACTTTTGTCCATTAAAAGAGCACTCCAGGCACCCGTAGACTGTCTCCCTTTTAGAACTTCCCATTCCACAAAGGACACAGGGACCTTTGGGGATGTTGTTATTAAGTAAATTAATTCGGATATGAGATCCTTCTCTGAGATAGCTTGTAGAGAGATCAGTCATGCTCGCAGCTTTTTCATAATAATCTGTAAAAAGGTCCTCCAAGTAAGCATCAGAGTTAGCAACGATAGCCACTGCTCTTTTATCTGGAAAAGAATACACACACACAAAAAAAGCAGTGATTTGTCATTACGTCATGAACTATTTACAAAACAACCTGTCAATTTAATTATGGAAATAAAAACTGATTCATGAAACCATTCTAAGCGTGCCACATTTTAGATTACCTCCCATCAAAAGCCCTGTGTGATGAAAATTTTTCTTTAATTTCACAAAAAATGCTGACAAAAGCCAGATTATTTTTGTATGTCCTGTGTAATTATAATATTTTTAGAAACACACCTAAAAGGCATTATGCAAGCTTTTGAAAAAATGGTGCCAAATCAAACCACAGTTGCATAATTTCCTGTTTAACCCCTTTCATTTTTGTATTTCTAGTTTTATTTTCTAAAAATTGTAAGTTCACTTTTTTCCCCCTAGTATTTACAAAAATTCCACCACTACTGAAAAGGTTTAGAAAATTTGGAGGACTCCATGTTGACCTCCTACCAGATTGCTGAGCATTAATCCACCCCCTGAAGAAATCACTTTTGGAACTATCTACTATTTTTCTCTCTCTTCAGTGATTGATAGTTTAGATTGGATGACAAACTTTTAGGCAGCTGCAGCTGCTGAGGTGTCTCACACCCACTGAAGATTTATTCCCTTAGTGTGGGCAGGAGCAGCACTGAAGGCTTGGTCCATAAAAGCCATTTGATCAAAAAGGGGATACAATGGAGCAAGGACACCTATCCAGAGCAGCCTTCAGAAGGATGCATTTACTGCTTAGCATTTATCTTCACACTCAGATTTGCAGATTTCCAAAATATTTAGACCAAGAAGTGTTAAAAGTATAGGATCTTGTTCTGAAGAAAGTACAGCTACATACAGTGACAGTTTTGTTGGATGTTGTATTCTTATCAGAATGAGAAAAGAGAACTATGATGGCATCTTGCCCATGTCCCTGCCATGTGAATGCCGAGCCTAAAGAGCACGTTCAAATATTAAGACTTTGATATTTAAACTTAAAGAGTTTGCCCTGAAATATTATTTATAGATTATAAATTGCATTGCATAACATTAGCTGTAAATGGCAAGTGTATGAAATAGGCTTAATGTTAACTGAAGTTGTATAATTACTCCATACCAGTTTATCGTCAGCCATCATTTTTTTATTTTAAGATCTTCAGAGATTTGACGAACACCAATACCATAGTTTAGTTATTTGTGAAAGAGTCAGCTTCTCAAATATAAATTTTCATAACTTTACAATCATTTTAATACACAAGAAATTAAAAGAGGTACAATTTCTATTGACATTTTCTTATTTGAGTGTTCACCCTACTCACACATTAAAGAAACAAAAAAATACACTCTTCATGCATTAACTAAGACGTTTGGATATAAGTATCAAAAGTCATACTTCGATGAAACAGATTACTCTTTAACCTCCTTAATTTGGTCAGTGAAGATGATCCTGATTTCTCTTTTTCGAATCCTCCTTTTGAAATAGGAGTCACACAGAGTTCTGTAAAAATTTTAGAACACCACAGTATAAAAGCAATAAATGCACAACAGAGTTTAATATGCTTGCTTTCTAATCTATAAAGCTAACAGTGATTAAATTCAGCTTTGCTAATGTTTTTAATGGCTAGTACCACTTTTTAATGCAAGTCTGCACACAGTAATAGCCCATAGAATCAGGTGACAGATTCAGTGGGGATTTCAAAATGTTGGTGGCTTTCAACATCCCCCATCAGAGTATCATTTGTTTTATACACAATTTATGGCCATGTTACAGGACTAAGACAGTATCATATAAGGGGAAGCCCTGCATCTGAAGGACAAACATTTCTATGATCTCATGTGAAGCTAAAAATGAAAAATAATAAGCAAGGCTGTGATTGTCATCTCTTCCAACATTGAATCAACTACTAAAGTGTTTGTTTTTAGATAAAAAAAAGTATCAGCTAAGTTCCTATCCATAACTTGAAAGAAAACCTTTAAATTTATACATAAGGATAATTAATTGCAAGAAACCAAAAAAACCTTGTTTTAAATTTTCTTAATTGACAAGTCACTTTAATTATGCAAATACACATATCAGCTTCATTGATTATTTCACTGATAATGACTTGAGGAAAAACGCTGTGTATGTACCCACCATTGCAGAAAGCTAAAATACAATGAAAACATTTCCAAAATTGAAATGAATGTCAAACATTACAGAAGTGAATATAAAGAACTACCATAATGTATTATCTCTTTTAATCTAGTAATTATGCCTGGTTTGGAGTATATTTAAAGTTTTTACAGAAGAATAAAGGTCTCACACAATTCAGTAAAAAAGTGCTTTACAATGCAGGGTACCTGACATGGAAGTTTTATACTGTGTATGCCAAAGGGTATGGAGCTATCTGAACCTTTTAAAACATAGTGCTGTACAGATCTGCAGAGACAGGTTACTTCCCTCGCCAGGTCTTTTATCTTGCTATCTGCGGAAAGCCACCGTGTTATAGAGTTGAGCGATTCCTGAACCAGTTAAGTGACTCTCACAGAGGTTCCCGTATTTAAGTATGTGTGAATCTGTTGGTTAAAACTTTATCTAATGTCACTCTAGTTGGTGGGGAGTTTTGCTTTAGATATTATCAGGTACTGGATCAAATTCTGAATTGGCTTTCTGGTTTATTAAAACAGTATTGATCACATTGGTAATGTTATAGGCTACACTTCAATTAGTGCAAACAATGTAAATGCGTAAGTGCTATCCTTTCCCCAAAAGGAGAAAAACTTACAGGAGCTATGCAAAATTTTTTATTAGTTTCCAGGATTGTGATTATTTCTTCCTAAATATTTTCAGATGTACATATATGGTAATGAAGTATCCAACTGAAATTAAAGCCCCAGCAGAAAAAATGTTAGCTTAGTTTAGAAATTCTGCACACTGTTTTCTTTAATTAGGTTTTTGTACTTGTCTATGTTGTGCAAAACTGATAAGATGGTCATATAAGCCTGTTCCTACAGGCTAGAAATACAAGGAAGTGATTTTTTGCTCCATGAGACTGGGGGATTTTAAAAAAAATTAAGAAATCATACTTAACTTCAAAAAAAAGTGTTTCCCTTAAACACTATTTTCTAGCACCTGCCTTGTTTATCTTTCCAATAATTGTTTCCCTTAGAAACTCAGACTACTTACATGCATAAAATTAAAGCATACCATTGTATGGGATCAGGGCTTATGTAA
The DNA here is from genome assembly GCA_026546715.1 of Gallinago undulata. Lineage (NCBI taxonomy): Eukaryota > Metazoa > Chordata > Aves > Charadriiformes > Scolopacidae > Gallinago > Gallinago undulata. The sequence continues at coordinate 33,407,086 of JAOTQQ010000079.1, forward strand.
ATTAAGAGGAAGAAAACTGTTGTAAAAACTCCAAGCATTATAAATAGTATCAGTAATGACAGTAATGCACATCACTTACCGAAATTACCATCCAAATGAATATAAAGTTCAAATACACTAAAAGCAATAGTTGTATGTGCAGGAAAAACAATGGCTTTGTCCCGCCCTTTAGAATTCTGATCTTCAATAATGTGAAACTATAATTTAGAAAAGCATCAAAAGAAAAAAAAAGTTACAAATTGAAAAAATAAACAAAATAATAACTGTATATATTGAGAATTATAATGCCAGGGGAAGATTCTTCTTTTGAAACTGAAGATCTAATTTCACAACTAAAGAATTTTATATTAACAACTTTGCATTTTAATAAAGTTTGATACAGAGATAGTAATTTAACATGTATCGCTCATTGAAAATTATGTGAATGATTTATAAATACTAGAAATAGGCAAACCTCAGAAGATTTGTAGGTTCAATTATTTAAATATGCTGAAGAGAGAGAGGGGGAGAGAGGAAGAACATAAGACAGAGAATAAGATGTCAACCCTTGAAATAATAACAGCCTGGAGTTCCAAAGTGTTGTAAAAGATGACTATAATAGTGACAGGCACATTTATTGGAGATTCAATCTAAGAAGTAAATTCCACATCTTTGCTGAGGCTTCACCCAAAGCAATGGCTCGTTGTGTAGCCATCCTTACGTGCATTTCCCATCCCTCACTCACATAAGGAATACTAACAGACCAACTTTTAATTCAGTTTACATCAGTGCAATAATACTGATTTAATTCAATTTTTTTCTGGGCTTACATCAGTAAAAATGCAATTAAATCCAACCATAAAATTATAAAAATGAGCTTTTTGTGTTTGTTCAACTAAGTTACAGAATTCTGTCAAACATATTTACCCTCATTGTCTCTCCGCGCATTCCAGTATGGACCGTTAATGAGCACTGCCTTGTGGTTCTAATACTTTCCATGACCACGCACAAAATTTCCATCCTACTTTTTCTTGATTGGTGGACTAGACAATGATCAAAGTTTATTTTTCTAAAATCAAGAGGGAGGCAGGAAGGAAATTCAGAGATTATTACCAATTTACAAAGCAGTTAATAGAATTAGTCACTTTAAATCAGTAAGTAAATCACCATAACTTCTGTCTCATAGCAGTAAAACAACTGACTGAGGAGGTCTCTGGAGACTTAATACTGATTTTCAGTATTTGGGAACAGAAACACTAAAAAATTCAAGAAAAGACAGTAGTGCACAAATGTTAGAGAGATGTGGGACATCCTAGAAAATTCCAAATACCTTAACCTGACACTGTTCTTAGTAACAGCAAGGAACTGTTAGCATGTTCCAGTTAATAATTTTTTTAAAGTGATATAATTAATGTCAGTAAGAATTCATGGAAAATGGATAGTAAAATCAACAGCTGTAACGCTCTATCTTTGGGCTTCTATAACGGTTATAATGACACAATCTTTTGGTTAGAAGCCTTAATGGTGCCTGTATAAGCTGGCATACACTCAGTGGATTAAAAACTGGTTAACTGATATACATCAACTATAACTGAAAAAAACATTAACACTCATAAACATGGAACAATTATAAAACAAGTGTTTGTAAGAAAATTTATACAGGCGTTGGCTCTTAGTCCCATAATATTGAATATTTTTATCAGGAGACTAGGACCCATTACCCCACCCCACTCCCAATTATTAATGATATTTGGAGGTTACAAATAAACCAGGAAAAGGTAGGCACAGAACAAGAGAGGTTACGGATACAAAAGTACATGTGCTTCTTAATAAATAACTACAAGGAAACAATATATATTTGAAAATACCATATGTCACATCATGGATGGTAAATAATTTACTGGGATGCACCACTGGAATTCACTGGGATGCTATTGTGGCCAACAGATAATCTTTGAGATATAAACTAGAAATTTACACCTAGAATTAGTCATACCATATTTCTGTGTGTTTGACATTTGTGCTAGCACTATGAGAACATAACTTTGGTTTCAGAGTCCACAGCTCAACAAGGATGTTGGAAAACTGCACTTAGAGAAGAGACACAGAAGGTTATGAAAAATTCAAGCACATAAACCTACTTCACTTCTCAAAGGAAAGGCTGTGTAATAACCTTGTTAAGCCTTGAATTACCTATATTGGCAATGATACATATGGTATGTATCCATACAATGGATACATACATCAGAGAAAGGCAAAAAAATCCTATTTCTAAAACCTGAAGTTGGTTAATGTCATTCAAAGTAAATTTCAAATTTTCAGTAGTATGGAATAATATAGATAGGAACTTTCTGGATTTCTTTCTTTTTTTCTTGAAAGAATTAATTCAGAAAAATTCTACAGTCCGTGTTATACAGAATATACATATATTCTGTATATATGGTCATGTGTCTAATTCCAGTGATCCGACCCGAGACTCTTGGAAAATATCAGATGGTGATTGCCATTTATTGGCTAAAAATAATCAAAACCTAAGCATTGCAGAGGTTCAACCTAATCGTATGAAATAATTATGGAACCAGTAAACAAAATATATAATATAACCTTGTAGTAAGTTCTTTAAGCAATGTTGGTACTTCAACCTCATGTTTGGTCACTATGCCAAATGAAGCTTTAAAGGCAACAGAATCTGATCCAGCAACATCAAAACCAACGTCATTCATTATCTGATTTCCTCTTCTACCATTAAGCGAAACATCTGATTTGTCTTCATAGTTGAGCAACTGGTAAGATGAGACACCTGAGTAAAAGAAGATAACCATTGTGTGATGAGAAGTCTGAATGCAGTTACTTTTACACAGCAAGAAAAGAATAAATGGCAAACTGTTCCTACTGTACTTAACCATTTTGATGTAAAATTCAGAACTACATTGAGCACTTACTGATCAGCGTTGGTACTAAAGACTAACAGAAACGGAGAGCGTAGGGGTCTGAGGGACTTCCAGGCCCATCTCTGGCAGAGTTGCGCCCGTGCTCCTGCATGTGATATGTCTTGGGCATGGAATGGTGATTAGGGTTATTTCTAAACTTCTACACTTTCTACACTTATCATTATTCCTCTAAAGTAGTTTTACCTGTAAGTTTGCTGTATATATACAAGGTACTTGTATAAACTAGACATGTAGTGTGTTCTGGGTTTAATGACAGAGGCTCTGAAACACAAAGTGATTTAGTGGAGGCCACACAGAATATTAAAACTATGAACAAAATGAAAGCTACCGTGTGTAAAGTAATTCTGAATTTTGTTTAGATGCAGTATAAATAAACCTAACACTTCTTCATTTTTGCAATACGTGAATGAGACATGGATGTGCCAGTAATACCAACTTTCCCTTTTACCTGACATGTCACAATTAGAGAGACTTACCACACTTTCCATGTATGCCTGATGATTCCAGGGACTATGTTGGTTTATTTTGAAGGAAAACAACAAATTAATTCTGATTTACTTTAAACTTTGCATTGATTTATTGTACAATCAAAGAGTAAGTACCAAAGCTTTTCTATAATGCTTTCCTTATAACCTTAAATAAATTTCTGTCACAGGAACAGGAAAATATTAGAGTGCACTGGTTGCCAAATTCAAATTAATACAGCAGGTAGAACACAGGGATTAGGCATCCAAATAGATTTGAGAGTCTGGGTTTACTCTATTTTTTTAATCCTTTGAGGCTTTTAGGGTAAACTGACATGAAGTCACCTGGTATGAATCCTGTTTATATTTAACCAAAAAGAAAGGTCCATATATCTTTCATAATTCTAAAAAGATTGCTAATGCTTGCATTTGTCACATAAAAAGGAAATTCAATTATAAAGTTCTTTGCTTACATTAGAGGACAATACTTTCTACACATGACATCTAACCTTTACAGAAAAGACTAGAAAGGTTTTGTGAGACTTTTTAATGAGATTTTGCAACCTTTTTCTCAGACTTTTTAATGAGATTATTCTTTTTTTTTCTTTTTAAGCTGACTTGTTCTGAATGTAAGACTAGTAGGATTAGTGGGATTCCAGTTTTTTTCATCATGCTTGTGACCTGGAATCGCCCCTTTGTGGGGTCAACTGATAATTCTGTCTTGTGCTCATACTGGTTTGTCTCAGAAGATTTTTTAATTAATGCACTTCTTGTGCAATTAATGTGATCAATACTTTTGTCAAAATGAACGTTTTTTCAAAAGAAAATATAGCAATGAAATTGTTTCAAGAAAACATAGCATGTAGAAAGTACTACACAGACTTTTCAAAGGAGGGTACGGGAAAATATAGGCAGTACAGTTCAATTTTGTACTTTCTGATTCTCATAGAATCTCCGCAAAAATATTACATAGCAAAGGCAATTTAAGCACAGTTAAGCTCTTTAAATACACAAAAATTATAACAAATATGGAAAAAAGTCTTATGGAAGTCCAATTACTTCAATCAGAGAGCTGTTTTCAAATGCTCCTGCTTGTGCAGAGCCCAGTTAATACCAGAGAGTGTTAGCATGAACAGCTGCAGAACTGGGGTCATTCACACATACTTAAACAAGAGTATACAGACAAAGGTGAACATTAAAAACAAATTTTAAGTAGCAATTAATCAACATACATCAATACATCTACCAGGAACCTGTTGCTATTTGTGAAAAACATACAAGACTTAGCTGAATTTGTTCTACATTAGTTCAGAAAATATGAAGGCTTTTTAGTATAACTGACTTTTTTTTTTACTCTTTTTCCATAAAGTCCTTTTTTTCTTTTTTTTTTAAGCAGTTTGACATATTTTTTCTTCAATAATTATTGCGTGAGCAAACAAGACAAATTTTATTACCCCTGTACTAAAGAACCATCATACTACCTGCACAGTCTAAACTATGACTACTGTTCTGTTTTTACTAGAAAATGTGCATTTCTCTGCTTTGAAGAAAAGTAGAAATCTTACCTGCAGAAATTTCTTTCTCGCCTTGAAGAATGTCTTTTAATGTGAAAGGTGTTGAGGCAAATTTAGATTTTTTTGAAAGCAAACATTTTCTTTTCTTAATCACAAGGCTTAGAGGTTGGTATTTATCAGCTTCGCTGAGACTAGGCACTGGAACTAGTCTTCCTCCGTCACCAACCTGTTTAACAAAGTTTTTAGTTGCAGCAGCGAACATATTATGACATTAGTGATGATAATAATAAAAAGTTCTGTATCGAGTAACTTCCAGTAACATCCAACTGTAACATCAAGACCATGTCCAATTCTTTTTACAACGTTCCTTCTAACAAATTAACATATTTTTGTAAAAAAAATGAAATAAATAAAAAGCTGTCAAACTGATTGAGTTATATTTTGCATGGAACGAATCAGCAGAATCTTAGCTACCAAGCTTCTCTGGTGTATTGCTTGAGACGTCTCTCAAAGACCTTCAGTTAACAACTCTCTAATTCTGTGTGATGAATAATGAATTACCAGTGTAAACCGATAGGGAAACGGTTGCCCTTTCCTTGGCAGTTTAATGCCGCTGTATGAAAACAAAATTTACAGTCTTAGAAACAGAAGGCGGTAACTTCTGCAACCCTTAGTTTTCCATTCGGAGTTATTGATGTATCACTGTTTATTGTGTCCTTGATGCAGCTGAATTCTAGAGTTTTACCAACCAAGCAGCCCAGGCGCTCCACGGCTCTGCCTGAATGACACATTTTGAAAGCCAGTAAGCTGCTGAGACGGTATTGCCTTTCACCAGCGCTCACGTAACCTACCTGTGGAAGCTCAGCTGGGGAGTTAAGTGGTGTGGAGGTCTTTGGAAACACCTGGGCCAAAGCCTAAGGTTAGAGATGGCTTGGGGACAGAGGGGGAAGCAGCAGTGGGTTTTCATTATATGTCATCCTTCTATGGACTCAGCTGTCTGTGACCCACGGGCCAGTTTTGAGACAGGCCAGCTGCATGTATTTGGTTCAGAATACTGAGAAATTTACTAAATCGTGAGAATTATGCAAAATAAAAAAGTAAAATTGCAGAGAGAAGGGAGATTATTGATATAGGATGAAGGAGCAGCTCAATGATCTGGGAGGGAAAACACCAGTGTAAAAAGATATAAAGTTGTAAAGGGAAAATAGAGTCAGTAAACAGCACCGTGGAGGATCTGTGAGGGAGGCAGCCGGAGCTGCCCTGTCCTCATGGAAATGATGACTTGCTTTTCTTGCAAGAGTGCTGAGCGTACAGATGCTAAACCTTGTAGCTCGTCTTCCAGAGACACTTACAGAAGATAGAACATCAGCCACAGACTTGTAAAGCTATACTTTAATAGGAATATTACCCCTGGGTGCCAGATAAAAACTTCTGTTTGGCTGGCTTTTTTTCTGAAGTAGGTTTTTCATAGGAAAGGATTTTAAGGAATGTTTTTATAATATGATCACTCATTTAATAATTTAACATGTTTCAATTTAGTTCTTTCCAATACTTCCATAACTATTTTTAAAACGTTCAGAGTATCAGGAAGTCCGGTAAAAAGGCAAATAGAGGAGTATATGACCTCATCTGTCTAAGATGAAAGGAAAGGCTGCTGGACCTTTCTGCTTACTCTAGAGGGTGCTGACAAGCAGTCGAAGTGACAGAGACTTTGAACTGAAATCCTGTGAAATGCTGCAATTCAGTCTGACTGTAATTCATATTTCATGGTACTAACAAATAAACTGTACGTATTTACCGAAGCAAAACATATTAACAGAAAATAAAAGATTTTAAAGGGAAGAAATAGATAAGACAATTCTTAAATTAAAATTGCTGTTCAGCCTTGATTTAAATGTATTCTGTATGTGTCTTATAACTGTTTGCCAGGATCCTGTTTTTATTACAGGTTATTAAGCTCAACTTGCACTGTTTATTCAACACCTATTTGTATTTCTCTTGCTTATTATGTGGTCATAGATCATACTCAATATGGTCCTAGCACTAATTTTGATAACAAATAGTTTCAATTTGATATTTCTATGTGGTGCTTCTTCTACTCTAACACCCTATAATCCACCCTAAATGCCTCAGCATCTCTTTGTATCATTCTCATGCCACAGGTCAGAGATTAGGAGTGCAAGTACATTAACATTGTCACGTTCATAAAATATTCACTAATTTTACCCAGCTAAGTGAAGACATCTAAGATATTTCCCCTGGCCCTCCAACACTAAGGATTTTGTAAATGGCTCATGAGTGTACTTATGAACTTTCAACATTTCTGCTGCCCTGGCACCCTCTCATTTTGGGCAACCAATAAATTAAAAATATGCCGTGCATGTTATGCTTAAGTCAACACCTGAATAAAACAGTCTCGCCTTGACTCACCAAGTTGTGCAGATGAAAATCCTTGCTCACATGAGGGTTCAAGGCTGTAACCTACCCTAGCCCCTAGCACTGAGCCATGTAACAATAGTGAGAAGGCATCCCATCTGCCTTCTCCATGCAGGATGCTCCCTAGAAGAACAAAAGAACTTTTCTAGCCCAACCTTAGCCCACGTTTATATATTACTGGAACTAGGTCAGACTTGAACATTCACCGTGACCCAGGCACCTTTTTAAAAAACAAATTAAAAAATATGACCCAAAAAATGCCCCTACACAAATTGCTTAGTATCCATCTGTAATGACCTTTAAGTGAGCAGGCCTGCTGAACCATATACACACTCTTTGCTGGTCTCAGAGACAAAATTATTTCTCCAGTTTCCCCATTTTCTCGATCATAAGAACACACTTTCTTTGTGTTAGTCCTTTTCTCCCTAATTATATACTCTCTGACCCTTGTAAGTAAAAAATCAAATCAATGCTCTTACTGGCAGAAGCCTCATTTGCTGATTCATCTGCAGAGCAGGTTCATCTATAGTTGGAAAGTGGAATTCTACGGAAGAAAAAAATACTAAGTGATGTCAAGATATAAAGCTTTAGATATATGGTCTTTTTAAATGATCTTAGTGGTCCTATAACTCCAGCTTAACTCTGCTCTCTGCTCCTACCTACCACACTCTCTTCTGCTTCTGAGTTGTCCATCCCCAGCAGACTGCAGGTGTCTGTAAGTTTGCTGAAGGACATCACAAGCCTCATTTCTGTGTGCTGCAGTTTCTCTGCTATATCTTCACCCGGAGTGAATAGCAAGATATTTTAGTTCACATACAAGATCAGCTCTGTTTCTTCAGAATGGGTCTTAGCCACGGAGTAGTAACAGTGCAGCCAAGTATTAACTATATATAGCTGAGTATTTTGATGCCTCATAGTGTATTTTTTCCTTACCTCATATTGATATGAACCTAGAGATTACTTAATAGTAAAATCTGGCATACAGTCCTGCTTTCTGCATAACCTTTGAGGATGCAGAATGTTTTTTGCAGTTATTAGGTAACTCCATAATAATCTTTGTTGTGTTATTATATAGTTATCCTACATTATCCCTGCAGGAATGTTGGATACTTGTAATTATGGGGTCACTAAAGCATTTATAGGCTGACCTAAGATGCATGCAAGCTAGAGGCTTATCCAAGGAACTGAAAATGTGGAATCACTAATTTCAATCCAGAAATCTAGCGTCATCTGCAGATGATTTTCATGTTTTTGCAACCCACGTGAACTGAGCAGATTTTAATTTTTTTTCTTGCCATAGTCAACCATATTGTAGAATCAGCATGATTAACCAGTCAACTGAGGGGAGAAAATAAGTCTGTCTTAAGTGTTAACTGACTGGATAAACTAAGCTGGCATTTTACTTGAAAGAGGTAAACCCACATAATCAGTACTAAATTATGATGGTAATTTAGTACCTTCTTAGGGTACAAAAGGTGCTGTCAGTTACAAGACCACCTGAATTAAGTGCCTTTTATCTATATTAGATTTACCTATAGATCTTTACAAAAGAACAAGTGCACGAATTTAACACCTAAAACTCAGAAAAATAAAATACTACTGGAAAAAAATAAACTTGCTGAATTCCATAACTTTCCAGCAGATGGCATGAGTATTCACTTAGAAAGCAAGGATCTGTGTAATACAGATGCTGGTATATTTCAGGAGGTAACAAAAATCACAATATATGGGGCAAAATATGGTCCTTATGACACATACACCTTTTTTTTTTTTTTAACACCTAATTGGTTTTATCAGCACTTGAAGGTTTTTGTTGTTGTTGTTGCAAGGTGGACCTTGTCTAGAGATCCTCTTGTATGACCAAAACCGGCCAGTTTAATACCATGACCTACATCACTTCAGAGTTCCTGAGTATGGAGACAGCACCGCTGTCGTGCTGAACACCTGGTCTACAGCTTGCTGTGGTACTGGGGTCACCTGGCCCAATGCGGGCAGTGATTCCTGCTCACAAAGCACTGTGGCATTGTGAGATCATTGTGGGAAGAAACCGAAGTTAAAGCAAGATGAACTTTTTCAGCAGACATAACTTCAGCAGAGATACTTCCATGTTGGATTTCTTTATTATGTAGTTCAAGTGCAGTGGAAATTTTAAACCAGTTCACAAATGTGATTTAATTATGCAGTATAGGGGAACAATTACATTTGCTATGGTAATATTTTAATTTTGTGTAGTTACTTTATTAAGCTCTCAATTCGGTAAAGCAGTGAAAAAATGTAGTCACTTCTTGTGTAAATGAAAGTTAATTGGTTCCTTATGGAAACCTCTCTGGGCAACAAGGACAAATAGACCATATCAAAATTAGAGAACTCAGAAATCTAAGGAAGCAACTCGTCAGAAGCCTAGTCCTAAAACAATATAAGTTCCCCACATTGAAAGTACGTTTTACTTCTTGTGGAGCCAGAATATTCCACTACTACCTGTAGTCTCAGGAGAAAATTTTAAAAAGAAGTTTTTAGAAGTATTTTAATGGACTTTCATGATTTATTTATGTGGGACTTGTGTGTGAACAGTTTCTTCACCAATTAGAATGGATTTGAAAAAAATTTAAGAGACGCAGAAAACATTGCCCTCCTTTTCTATACAGATACCATTAGGGCTGTTCTAAAGGTCACTTTTAGCAGTCCATTTGGAAAACACATACACACACTCACTATTACTATGTTTCCTATACAATACTCCGGGTTTACAGCTCAAGTAAACTCTGTTGGAACCTCTTTCGATTCTCTGCCACAGAGCGGGCTGAGATGATACATATTCATAGTCTTTGCTGCAGTACACATAAAAGGTAGATCTCCTGCCAGGAGGTGCTGTATAGCAGCATGACACTTGCCCAGCAATCCAAGTACTAAAAGCTGCACTGTACTGTAAGCGCTACGTCCATGAAAGGCTACAAGATGTGGAGTTAACTGGCTTCTCTATGGCTTTTGGTTGACATCATCCGCCTTTCACCTCTATACAAGCAACATCTGTTCACTTGGTGAAAAGGGAATGTGTTGCACAGTTGGCTCCTTTGTACCACTTCACAGCCTCCTCACTAGAGCCACGTTAATGATGAAAAGGAAACACAAAAGGGATTAAGGAGCATAAATTCTGGTGATAGTTTTATATGCTCTCCTGCAGATTTACCTTTCAGGTTTCAGACCTCTGTTCACTTGTCAGATGTGCAGACTACTTAATCTGTGTTTCATGTGTCCATTTTCAAATAATATGATATTAAATGACTATCACTTGGTAAAGTGTATGAAATAACCCAGATTTTGCTTCTTTGTAATTGCCCTAATATTATTAGCAGTACTGTTAATGGGCAGATGGACATGTTATCTGTGAAGCATTTACTAATCAAAGAACTGCAAGAGTAGTACACCAGGGAGAGATTTGCTGAAATAGTATGTTTGCCTTTAAACCTTCTACCTCTGAGAAGCGGGCACATCTCTCAGCCAGAAGTGGTCATTTTTACATAAACATTACTGCATACAATGAAGCTGCTTTCATCACCTAGAATTATTAGCTTGTGAAGACAAATCTGGAAACAAACAAGCCAGTGTTACATAAAGAAGGTTTAATGCTGCCTTTGCTTTAGAAGATGCTGCCCAAATGGATAAATCCTTTTTTTCCAGCATCTGCGAGTGGGTGTGCCTGTGCTAGACGACAGCTCTGTGGGCTTGTGCATCCACCTGGATGAGAACTGTAGCTGCTGCTGCTGTGCCACTATGTCTGAAGAAAGATTACAAAACAAAGGATTGTTCTACTGTGGTATAATTCACATTGTCCATGCTAATCTTCCTGATGGGCACTGGTACAATTATCCCTACTCAATACTTCCTTCAGTAGTAGACATAACTTGTTCCTTGCTGCTTCTCCTTGAACTGGATTTATTTTTGGCATTGCCACTAGCTGCTCTGTGATACTAGACAATTAACCTCAGTCTATGAAACCTACTATATGTGGCTGTGCTAATATATCACTTCCCTGAGCAGGATGCTGCAAGAAATTACTACTGTTATAAAATACTCTCAGGTCTTTGGATGCAGAGTATTTATAAAGAGACAAAATGAAGTAGGTGTTTGTAGGGCATGTAAGAATTCAGTATCCTCTTTGATAATCACTTCTTTGCTCACTCAGGCTGGGTTTTTTTCCATTCTAAGGGAATACTTCCTCATCTAGTTTCCCAATTATTATTTTTTTGACATGTGTAGGCATAAAATAAGAAGATACTTGAGCAGTTTTCAAATACTAAACATTGTAACAGACAGGCGACCTAAAAAAGTCCTGTCACCAGACATAAAAAGCAACCTGACTAATATTGTTGTACTAGGTTGGCAGATCAGCATTTAAGTGAAATCAGTTCTTGAACCAGCACTGAAGAATGGATGTGCCCTTCTGCTATATCACCTTAATGTCTTTGATTGCTCAATACAATGTTAGGCCCTCAAAAATAGCCCACTTAAAGAGGAACTCAATCTACACCTTAAATTTTGTCAGCTAAAAAAAACCAACCAAACCTCAATGTCCTTATCAGAACTTGTAGTCCACTTGCAGTCCAACAAGTGTAACCTTTTGGAAATGTTTCATTATATTTTTTTCCTCGACTGACTTGCCAAAAAAATGTGCTCAAGAAACTTGGGATAGTTGTGAAAGTTGACCTACCTATAAGTTTCATTTCTTTGCTGAAGAAAACACAGTCAGACAGTCATCAGACAAAAGTAACTACATATTTTATTTTATTTTTGAACTTTTCCATGTGACTACAAATATAATCTAATGTAATCTCATTACAGGTAAAAAACATCTTCACACCAAATTCATGTCTGTAATATGCATTCATGCATACTATATTAAGTTGTTCTGAATTCTTTTTAAATTACTAATACGCACTTGGGATATAGATATGGGATAAACAACCTAACCTGCCTCTTAGCTGCTCTGCCTAATAGTTACATCTTAGACGTAGCTTTCAGAAATTAAAAGCAGTCTAACTATAAGACATTGCATTTACTGACCTTAAGTAAAATTAGACTTGCCCCTCGGTTGAAATAAAGGGTACCTCCTCAGCTACACCCCAGTAACTCATTAGTTGTTTCAGATTAGTTTATTTTAATCTGATTTAGTAATGATTACTTACTCAAAAAATAATTTTGCATATTCAGGTGCAGGAACAGTCAATATTGCATACTTGTGGTTTTTAACACTTAGACGAGCTTAAATATTTAATAAGCTAAAAAGGACTTGGAGAACCATGTGGCTTGATACATCAGCTGGGCAAAAGTGCTGTGTATCATCACATCAGAACAGATTTTTGCACCGGCAGTGAAACTTGGAACAGCTTTTTGTGGGCAACTCCTTTAGCTGAGTCAGGATGAAATCTTGTCAATAGCTTCCCACACCGTCTCACTTCACCACACCACAGTGCCTACGTGTTTGTGGCTAAGAAGAAGTATCATCTGTCTCTTGGTTAGACTAGATTTAAATGTAAAATTTACTTCCATACTTAAGTAATAGCCTTTATGCTAAATTAGATGTCAGATTGATAATGCTGCCTCACAGGCACTTGTACTCTAATCTATTCCCAAAGGTTTGTTGTGTTGGTTTTTTTAATCAACTAAGTAATGACATGTAACTTTTCACACTTCATTTAGGCAGAGTAATTTTGCTGAGCAACAGACATCAAAAAATGATTTGTTTTACAAAGCATTCAGAGGCAACTACGCAAATATGAAACCAGACCTAAATTTTGTTTGTAGAATTGTTTAACAGGGAATAAGCTCCCGGTGTAGAACCTGGCTCAGAACATTGTTTGGACGAGATCAGATGTGTACTCTGGCACAAGAAAAAGCATTGCCATTCACAAAAAGAAGTGTTTTCCCTTCCTTTCCTGTTGCTCCCACTAAGGCAGCATTCCAGACTGTTTGAACACTTGTTCTTTTTACAATGCCAAGAAACAACAAAAAACAAATTCTTGTTTTCTATTATGTTTTCATTTTAAATGGAATGTAATTGACTTAAGGGCTGAACAAGTGACAAGTACACATAATGGAAAAATCCCACATACTGTTATTTTTCCAAGATACCAGAAGGGGTGGGTGTCATGGGTTTTTTTTTCCCCCCACACACCTCTTTTTTCAATTTTATTAGAGAACATCAGGAACCATTTTCCCTACACCCTCTCACAAAACTTAGAAACATACTGCAAGCTCCCTTTAATCATAAAGAACAAGCTGAAGTGAAAAAAAAAAAGGCTCTTACCAGCTGTAGCATGAAGATAAAACCAGGAACTGCCAAAAAGAAAATTATCTTCTTTGAGACTGCAGTTGGTAGCTCCTGCCAGATTTAAAGGAACTGCACAGCGAATCACATGGGAAAAGTTTTATAAAAATAATCCTGCAGTGAAAAAAGGTTAGAAAGGAACAGTATGATGCTAGTAAGAAGCCTTTATTTCAGTGCTATTGCTGCCACTATCACCCACCTCTCCAAAATCAAACTGTACAATATATATTACAATTTTATGATTAATAGTCAATTCACTTAACTAGTTACAAACAGTTCATTCAAGAACCATATTCTAAAGTGTTTCTTATATTAATAAATCAGAACACAGATAACAGCAGTTTAAACAGTGTACATTGAGATTTATTAGAACAAGCACTAATAGCAGCAGTGTACAGAGTGATGGAGACAATGTACTGTATGCACTGAACAATAATAATTATACAATTGCACTTCTTCAGAGATCTATTAGAAAATGCTTTTCAGTAAACAGTTTCCCAAATCTAGCATTGTTTGGATTTGCCTCTGAGGAAAAAAATACAAAAAAATATGCTTTTTTTTTTTTTGGTAAGGCATTAGCAACATTCATTGGCAGGCTAAACAAGTCATTTGTACATGCATTATCCAATTACATTGCAACAGGTAAAAGAGCATCATGTTTCCTCAAAAATTAGAATTGTGTGTGTGGTTTTTGGACACAATATCCTGGTAAATCTGGCGCAGCCTGAAGGAAACAGATGACGTCTTTTGTTACATTGTAGAGCACAACATAAACTATAGCATAGCCAATTTCACCTTTATTTCCTACAATAAGCTGTAGGACCTCCCTCACTTAGAGTTGGTGTTATGGGTATTGTGTATACCACATACATCACTGGAATAAAGTCTTAATTAATTTAGTTTCTTTTGTTTACTATTCCCTTCACTACCACCTCTCTGAATCCTGTGGCCAAAAGATGCTCAACTGGAATCAACACGAACTACTGAATGAGCTTGGTTTTTATTGCATGAGAGGTAGTCGGCGTGAGGCCTCACCTGCATTCTTGATAATTACAACAGTACGTTCTTAACTAACTTATGAGTGCAAAGACACAGAATAAGCATTCCAGCTGCCTTATGTGGGAACTTAAAACTGTTGGTTTTCTGCTCCTTCTTGCCTAGGTTCAATTCTATGAAGTAACCAGAGAATTTGATATGTCAAAAAAAAGCAATTCTGTTTATGTGCTAAAGCCTAGAAGGAGGGAGGGGAGGCACTTTCTCACATTCATGCTTTTCGAGGCTGAAATTAGGAGCATGCTCTTAGCTAGCCACCCCCTTCATCGTAAATCAGAAAGACGTCTCCTTTTTTTGATTGGCATACAGCATTAACAACCCTCACTCTGGGCTGGCACCATCGTGGAGAAAGTACCAGAAAACAGGGATAGGACCTGCAAATATTCTTCCAATTAAACTTGCCAGAGTGAGACATAATATGATGAATTGTCATTGATTTGATCTCCTGTTCTTTCTTCCAGATGTCATACATAATTGAGCGTTGCAGTGATATGAAGTTAACTGGTTTTTAAATACTACAAGTCCCAGAATAAGGTCCCAAAATTCCAGATAGTCGAGGGAAAGTCAAATATATTGCTTTGACTGGCAAGCAATCAAACCAGCTGTATTTCACACATTTATCTTCCACAAGAGAGTGCACATGTTCAAAATTAAGTTTAAGTGCAACTAGTTGAATACTTAGAACTGACTGTACGTGAGGCCTGCGGTTGAAGGAGATTTGGGCAGCTAGATCATACAGTCACCTGGAAGCTCACTGAGTTCAATGGAGTACCAACAGCAGCTCACCCTCATCTGCACAGGTGCTCATTTGTTTAATCATATTGGAATCAAGTACTACAAATCCTGGTGTAGCCAGGTATGTCATTTTGATTTCTTAGGAAAGTCACTGTTGGGCCTTTTCATTTGAACTTTAGTATCTACAACTTTTCAACTGAAGTCAATGACACTGCAATGTTTATACTAAGTACGTATTGATGCCCATGCAAGATCAGAGTCCAAGCAGATGAAGCATAAAAAAAAAAAATCTAGGATGTGCACTGCCAATTAACATGTGAAATAAAAGTTTATAGATTTGGAATATACAAATAAAATCCTACCTATGTTATTCCTCAGATGTCGATGCTTAGTAACTGTAGGCAATAGAACTGTTTTAACAGGCATGATTACAGCCAGTGTTTGGAGTCAGAATTAATAAAATGTAAAGAATAATTTTGAAAGGTATTCCAAACTTGTGAATAGTCAAGCACAAATTAATGCATTTGCAGAAAAGTAATCAAGACTACTTTTTAAAATGTTAAATCACTGAGTGTACTATGAAGGACCAAACATGATTTTAATAATTGCGATACTTTAAGTAGCTTATATAATTTTCAAAACAAATATTTGCAACTCAATTTTTTATTGAGTTATTTAGAAATTATGCTACTAACTTCTTTTTCCTGTATCCTTTTTTCATCATCTCATTATGGAAATCCACAGTGAACTTCTGAGCATAAAATTAAGGGTGCTGTGGGCGATGATTAATATTACAGTGCTCAAAAATAATGCCTTCTGCAACATTTGGGTAGCTGGGTAAATAAATGCTTCATATTTTCTTTCTTTCTTTCTTTCTTTCTTTCTTTCTTTCTTTCTTTCTTTCTTTCTTTCTTTCTTTGCCTTAAGTAACACTTTTCTACTGCCTTCAAACAACAGAAAAAAAATGCTTGGTGCATCTAGGAACATAGACTCTTTCTAGTTACAGTCCGAGTCCGTTATTTCCCTCTAAAAGACACACTGTCTACCCAGTACTCAAAAGTAGCACTGGTTTATATGTTAGGCTTCTAGAAAGTAACTATTTGCCTTTAAAATCAATCTTAAAAACAGCAAACTAAGTTTCTGTATACCTTTTTAGCTGACATAATAGCATAATCACAGTGGAAAGACTCTGAGGATCTCCTTTTACAAGTATGCTACACAAAGAGGTGCGTAAGAAATCAACAGAATTGGGTTATTTTAATTTTTTTTGTAGAATGAGCACAGGGATATGGGCAATCCACAAAGAATGCTCTCTTAGCTATTTAGGGTTTGATGTTTTTGGCCTCCTAAAAGATTGGTGCAGGGCTGTTTCCCCATCTGAAATTAAAGGCTGTTAAAAGCAAAGAAGCTCAGTAAGGCAAAGTAAAATCGACAACTAATCTAAACCTTACTCTTCTAATGACATTCTCAGAGTCTGAGCAAGGTATAAATACTAAAATTTACTATGTTTCATGCATGTGCATATGGGACATAATCTCACAAATAAAATGTGACATTATTCCCAATTCTTATTAACGTTGTGCAACGAGAGAAAATACAGAATTCTTTGCTGTTGAAATATGGAGAAATCATAATTCACCAAACAGCTCATTATAAAAAGTAAAGTAGATAAAGAACAAAAGAAGAGTCTTGGTACTGGCTATAACAAAGAAAATATACCTATTATTCTAATACAGAACTATCATAATGATCTTCTGGATAACACAGTAGTTTAATTTTTTGATGGCTTTTTACGTGCTAAATAAAGTATTCACTTCAGACAATCTAGCAGATATCTAACAGATAAGGAACAATAACTTTGCTATGCATTTTGGTGAAGGAAAAGATTTCATACATCAGATGCTAGCAGCTTGATTTCTTACTCATTTTATAGTAAGTAACATAGACACAAATCAATATACAAAGAAGAATCCTATCCAGAAAAGCCCACTGAAATTTCTTTTAGGTCTAAGAACCAAATTTTAGTGACTAAGCAGTATTGGTCCACCCTGTTCCAAGCAGTGGAGATTTAGCAAGATCTGAGTGTTAGGTGCAAGACAGACACACCACTCTTCATCTCTGTGGAGTTCCAAACACTGTTTAATTTTTAAAACTCCGAATTACCGTAGCATATCTGCAGTACCAGAACAGGGAATAAATTAAGGTATACTTTTAAAATATTAATTGGAAGTACAGTCTACTATTGTGAAACTAAAGCATAAGGGTTGTCTATTTTATACAGAAATTAGTGTTTTGAGGAAACACAGGAAGAAGCAAACGGTATGTCTTTGTAGTGAAAGTTAGAACTTCTTAAATGGTTTAAAAGGTTTTAAATGTCAAATGATTTGCACTAATTTTCATCATATATAGCATTTATATCTACTGAGTTGGTAAGAATTTTTCATGCCTTTCAAAAGGAAATACTGCCTGGATGAATGGAGTGAGGTGACCTGAAAACTGCCCGAATCCCCAGACTTGAAGGGCATTGGTCAGTGGCTTACGCCCCGCTGGCAGCCAACAACGACAGCCCTGCAGGGGTGAGTTCTGTGGCCCATGTCAATCAACATCTCAGCAGAGACCTGGGTGAGCATGTAGAGACTACATGTTACCAAGTTTGCAGACGGCGTTACATTAGGAGGATGAGATGGCACGCCAAACGGCAGAGCTTCAATCAGAAGGATGCTGCTTGGCTTGAGGACTGGGCCAGAAGACACTTCATGAGGTTCGAGTGCAAAGGTTGGCACCTGGGGCAGAAAAGTCCCGTGTGCTGGGAAGGGACAGCCGAGCAGCAGCCCTGCTGAAAAGCAGCAGGTGCTTACAGTGGGTGCCAGGCTGCAAAGGAGACGACAGCGCCTTCTCATCGCAACATGGGAAACCTCATTCTGTGCCAGGGTGGCAGGGGATGTGGAAAGCCCACTGTCGCCCACGACTCAGTGCTGGTGACACTTCACAGGTTGCCTGAAAATTGTAATTAGGACGGAAGCCCCCTGACCTATCCTCTGTTAACCCATTCTCTTCAGAAACAGCATAAAATGATGATGTCCGCCAAGGTTACAGGAAAAAAATTAATAAAAGATATTGTACAGAATCCAGAGAATTCTGCACTATAAGAAATTGACTTACAGTACATCAGCTAGCACTTTTCAATTTCTGATAAAGACCACAAATATTTTGTAATGCATTGTTCCGTGTTTCCTCTACCTAGTAATTAACAAATTTAACATTCAGTAGGCCTAAAAAGTGCCTTCAAGAGAAAGATTTAGCCTATAACTGATTTTTTTTAATTCTGAAAATGTTATTTTTCTTTCAAGGAGTGACAAATAAACAATTTTAAAAAAAAGAAAAGCAAACCAGTGATAGTATCTTTAGTATTCACCAAGTTTCACTTTGCATTGCAAATAATGGCATTCACAAAGCACCAGCAGAACGCTGTAAAACTAAAGACCTTATTTCTGTAATTAAACTAAAAACTGACTAAAAAAAAAAACTGAGGATGTGCAGTTGCTGTCCCTCCAATGTAGCTGCAGTCATACACACATAATATTTTCTAATATCACGGTGAACTGCACAGCATGAAGTGGGCAATAATGTTTAATAATGTTGTTTTTAAGGAAAATGACACAGGATAATTAATTGCTATTTTGCACACAATGTGCCAATTTGATCTATAGTCTAATGTCATTAAAGCAAGTAGGATGAAGTTAACCAAGTATGATCCAAAACTTTGATATATTTTCATTTTCTTATAATAACAATTGTAGAGCTAAAAAATAAAAATAAAAAAATCAGACTATGTTCAACAATGAAATAAAAAGATATCATTCTTTGAAAACTTCAACATTTTCTTTGGAAAAAATCCTGTTAATCTGCAAATAGGTTTTTTTATACCAAATATTCATAAGCAATTCATGAGCATTCACAATTCTTAAGTCTACTTAATATTTTTTTTAGGTTTTTCATAGTTCTTCCTTGTAACAGAACCATGTGAAGAAATTGGAATTCATTAGTAGCCAGTTGCCTTGCCATAAAAACAAGGGAAGGGAAGTAAATGCATATTAAATAATCAAAGTGATCTCAGTTCTTTACGGACCTGACTCTGCAAAAGGAAGAAGCAGGTGGAGAGCTGGGTATGCATGGAAATCTACTGAGAACTGTTCAAGCAGCTCTGTTGGCAGAATCACATACCTTTCTAATAATTATTTTTTAGGTGCCAGTACTGAAATCAATATTAAACAGAAAAAAATCAAGGGCACTAGGTACGCTGTGTATGTGTAGAAAGAAATATGGTGTATATGCATGAAATCTAACCTATCATCAGTGGCTGGGTGTATAATACATGCATAAATGGAAGACTAGATCATACCATATGGAATGTAGTTTTTACCTACTAAAATTACCTTTTTTCCTTTTATTAAAATCTGTCCCCTCCTGCTTCTAATGTTTCAGATATTTTCAAATAGAAAGTGCCAAGCCTTCTCCCACAAACTTTAACTCAGGCTTAGCAACACATGAGAGATTTGGTTCTTAATCAAAAAATATAGAATCACTTTGTGAAAAACTGTAAAATATAATTTTGCACAAAAGCTATTTCGGCAACACAAGTAGTAGTTGTTAGCTACAACGCATGGGAGCCTCTGCCATACTCTCAAATGTAAACTTAGATAAGAAAAGTGTATGGGGAAGAAACAGAGCCAGTAGAGTAAACTGTGTGTGTGGCAGAAAATAGTTGCATTTACAGTAGTATCCAGCTGCTGGAGAGAAGCCAGAAACCTTCCAATGAAATCTTTCTGTGTTTTTAACACTGTTGCAAAGCTTCAGGGAATTATAATTGTATAAACAGTTACGGGGAAATGAGATTCACTGTGAGACTATGTCCAGCCAGTGCTAAAAGTGACGATTGCATCTTATCATCAGTCATGTAGAATACGAACTTTCTCATATGCATTTATCAGAATTGCCTCAAATTCGACCAGTTAGCAGTTTCTTTTCAGTCTGATTATACAGTCAGCTTCCCAAAGCTAAAGCATGTACAGTAGATCTCATTCCTCTGAAATACAGTTAGATGTTTTGTTGTCTTTTGATTTTAAATAATGGAGGTTCTCCAATATTTATGTCATGATAAAATTCTAGTGCTTTAAAAATCTGCCCTTCACACAAGCCTAAGCATACATATTTTAAAATTGCTTACTGTAGAACTTCATATGTTGTTTAAGGCATGAACAATGGCATATGAATGGGAACAGCTCCTGGAAAAGCATATCTTTTTGACAAAAGTCAGTCCAAGCACATCAAACCAAAGGACTAACTTGAAACCAGAAATGACAGTGTTGTGACCCAAGAGTTTTTAACAAAAATAGTTGAAACAAAATGGATTTTTTTCTCTTTTTCTTCCTTTTTTTTTTTTTTTTTTAATTTAAATTACATTACTCTTAATGTCTGTTTAAAGCACCGGTTGGAGTTTTGCATTTACCACCTCTTCCGAGTGACTTTGGATAACTCATCTGCTTCTTTTGTTCTGCATTTTCAGTGTATGAAACTTTAAAACATTTCTTTTTTTTTTTCTTTTTTTTTTTATCTCTTAATGGCTGCTGCAAAATTAAAAAGATCCAGAAGTGGTCAGGGGCCTGTTCTAATGCACTTTCAAAAGTCCGTTATAAAGATGAATATAAATGCGAATGGTAGGTTTTTCCGTAGACCCACAAACCACGCTTAGCTATAAGAAACATATTGTGCATAGTTATTTTTTTCTTCAGAGTGATATGTGTACTAGATCTACATTCTCAGTTTACCAGAGTACGGGAATTTCTACTTTACTAAAGCCAGGATCCTTTCGCAGTTCCCAGTAGGTGTCATTGGTGACCCAGGCTTCTCTTTGATTAGCATCGATAACTTTTCTGTAGAAAGGAAAAAAAAAATACCAAAAAAAAAAGAGAGGAAAAAAGTTCTGACCATAGATCTCCATGCTTATGCAAGATGAAATAAAATTCCATACCCCTCTGATCTAAACCAATACTAAATCTGATTTCATATTTCTAAAGGACACAGTAACAGTCAGGGATTTAAAAATAAAAATCAACCTCTACCTGAGTCAAAAATGGAAGCTTTAGAAAACAGCCGAGATCGCAAATCCGTTCTCTGATCTGTGTGAGCAGGTCTAAGAGCCACATAAAGCCCCTTTGGCCACTACAGATTCTGATTATGTTCAGGGGATCAACCAGGAGATCTAGCTTGTAGAATGCAAGCCTTTTATCGTCTATATTGTTTGCCTCCTCTGTAATTTGCTCATCTTCCACTACAAAACTGCATCAATCACATTCCGTCTTTTCACTTTTGATTCCTCGTCCTAAACATTAGGGTATTTGATATGACTATCCCTTGTTTCAGAAGAATACTTAATTAAGAAAACCCCCCAAAACCCCCAAACCTCCGCTGAAAAATAAATAAATTATAAATTAAATGTATATTTTTACATTTATGTATACATTTAAAATAGATAGGTATATGATGTTGTTGTTCAGGTCACTATTTATTCATTTGTTTATGCAATGACTTAAAAACATAGTTAAATCTTAGATCCTAATATTATACTTCTATTCCACTTCAAAGTTCAAAAAACATTGGCCAAGGGGAGCAGCAGGGTTTTATAGCTGTTGCTTATTGTGAGAAAATGATCATTCAATTATGAAGCTTTAAACTATATAAAAATTGCTTCAGGCAGAGGTCAGTTATCTGATTATTTTTCTTAAAATTGCCATTTTCCAGGCCTTCACAGTTAATTGACTGCACTGGTGATAATTCTTGCAACACTTTGTCCAGTCACACTGTAGAAAACAGAGACTTACTACTGAAAAGAATAGACTCACTTAAAAAATTTGGGTACATATTCAATGCTGTTTTCTTCCATGTACCGCCTCCGACCTCTCTGGAGTTCCTCTATCCTTTGTTTCTCAGATGCTGCCGCTTCTATATTTCCTTCCTCCAGAAGCCTGTATGAATAACAGCAGATCCTATAGCAATCATGCAGTGCCTAGAACAAGGGATTTTCTAGCACCACAAAAGACAAGCAAAAGACAAGCCTGTTGCCTGTGCCTACTTTCAGATTTATTCATAACCTCACAAAATATGAATAACCTTGATGTGACTCCCCAGTTACACGTACCAGACCTATAACTTAAGATACATGCTTTCTTTAGAAACTTCAGGCTATCACAAACACTGAAGTATTTTGAACTGAGAATTAGGAGAGAATTAACATTTCTTCCATTCATAGCAGGAGGCCATGACAGTTCAGAGCTTGTCCTTCCAGTTTGTTATGAGGAATCTTACCTCTCACTATAGCTCTGCTATACCAGTGAGATGCTTTCTACTTTCCCTCAACTGGCTGAAACAGAAATTGGATTGCGATACTGAATAACTTCTCTGCTACCAGAATCCTCCAAATCTTAGCTCAGACTGTAGCAAAGACATAGACAAAATTCAATACTCAGCAAAACACAATCTTAAAGCCACCAAATATTAAGTGTATAAGTAAGTATTCTTGCCTTTGATCTGGCCTGAATCGTGCATCTGTTGAAGGAAGAAGATCTTTCAGTAAAGGGTCTAATTCATTGAGCTCAATAGCAAACCTTGTGAAGCCATAATAACGTTCATAATTGGTTGGCATGGAGCCTGTATGAATATGTATGAGAAAGAAAAAAAGCTTTTTAAACTATTACTCTAAATATGAAAGAGGTTAATTTATTTATTCATTAAATTACAACAGCAAAAATATTAATATATTTTACATACAATTAAAAAAGCACCGAAAGCTATAGTCCAGATGGAACAACATTCACTAAATACTAATTTCAACTGCTTATCCTGCAGAGGTTGTAATTACATGCTAATAGATTCAAAACTTTTATTATCTTCCTTCTTTTTTAAATAAAAATTACTGTTTGCAAGATTTTCAAGCTAAACATACTTTCCTGTTCCACAGAAAGTGGGCTTATCAAACGTCTGTATAAAAGCTAACCTTAACTGATCTTCAGAGTTAATTTTTGAACACTCTCTCACAGACTGATTCAGCACTGTTACTGGCAGTGAGAGCAGACATTGCAGAGACCAGGGCATAAAGTACAATTCAAAATACTGTCAATGCAGAGTAGGGTTCAACATACCAACAACAATGACAATTCCTGGATAATCGCTTGGCATGTACAAAAGGTACTGTAGGTACAAAGAATAATTAATTCAACCTCAGTGCCTCTAAGGAAGCAGCAAGGAAGTTGAAATCAGCTTCTGAAATCACAGAGCTCACCATCTCTGAAGATCCATCCTTTTGGCTCATAAAACAGACTCAATAAACTGGCACCTCCTATTTGCTGAATCCAAATAAGCTACCCTGCTCTCTGTGAGAAGGCAGACATGCCCAGATATCCAATTTTTCTTCTTAATTTTTTTCTTATACTGACCCCAAGGCCCCAGAATATTTGACCAGAAGTTAAGACTGAGATGTAAAAGACTGTGCCCTGTAAGAACATTATCTTTACATTATAAACTCATGTAAATTCATGTTCATTTGCCTAGGTGGAAATTTAATTTATACAGTAGTATTTTGTGTATTTAAATGGATGGCTAAAACAGCTTTCCATGGTTTAGGATTACACTACGGTGCCTGCCAGAGTTTCTTGCAAGTTTATTACCTGGCCTCCATATGCATTTGGCTGAAGGTGCAACCCCACAATAAAGGCCTTCATGCCACTTTCCAAAAAGGCGATGAACCACCTTCCCTTCTTGATCGATCACAACACCCTGGACCTCATTTACATTTGAATTCCAGTAGTTCACCTGCAAGTTTAACAAAGAATGACAAGTTCACACTGGTTTTCTCTCTACCCATGTACCATACATACTGCATGAATCTTAATATGTGGCACTAATTGTCCAAATTTTGTACCAGAGCAACTCACCTGGAACCAAGAATATCAGAATTTGAAATTCAGATGATCTGAATATTAATTGATTTATTATATGAGAAACCCTGAACAATTTGATATGTAGTTTTGGTAAAAAGGTATTTAAATAGTCAGTACATCTGGGAACTATATTGTTGTTCATTAACCCAAATCCCACACAATTCAGCAAAAATGACACTTTGGAAGTTGCAAGATCAGCATCAGGTAACTGAGTATTCCTGTGCACATAAGGGAATCCTTTGATGGGTGCTGCACACTACTGCTTGCAGCAAGGAATATGTTCAGCCAGTATTACTTGTTATTCGTTGCCTTTTGTTTCTCTTCTCTGTTTTGCTATTCTTAGACACATTCATCTCTTATGCTTTCACCTACTGAGGCAGTTTCTCATTCTAAGAATAGCCATCAAAACATGAATTTCAGATTTACAGTAACACACCATTGCTAGTGCTGCAATGATATTGATGTATTTTGTTGCAATATGAAGAAAAATCTATTTTTAGTGAAAATAATTGACAGTAACAATAACAATGATCTGTTTTGCCTAGATATTCAAATACTATGAATCAAAGTAGCATTATTTAATCCAAAGAGATAAAATACTGACTGCCAAATTCTAGTAAAGGCAAAAGTAAAATAGCACAGAAGTCTTCAGTGACTTTGTATTTTCACTGTGGTAATAAAAAAGAAATTTGGCATTTCTTTTTTAACCTAAACCAAACACAGCTATATAGCAATTCAAGACACTGATATCAAATGGTCAATGGAATACAGTCATACTACTTGACATAGCATTCTCATTTGATAATTTATGTATTTACAAATGTTGATAAGACAAAATGTGGAAAATAGATTCCAGAAATACTGAAGAAACTGCTTGATGTATATTTAAACAATGCAGTTTTATGACTATATGATATGTATTACATTACATATATTACCTTGACAAATGTGAGTTTACAAATACAAACACTGCTTTTTGTGTTTCTGATAGTTATCTCTCCATAGTGTTCTATCCACCTCCTTCCACTAAGAATATTATGTATGCAAGTAGTGACTTTGTTCCAGACATAGTAGTCTCCATACCTAAGAACAGATTAACAAGTAGTTGGTAACATATATTAATCATGATCACTATGGACAAAAAAGTAAAGCATAGCTCCATTATCATAAATACAAGATCATATTCCTCAAAAACTTTTGAGACAATAGCTTATTTTAATAAAGCACTGGTTCTGGGTACATTAGAGGCGCTCACCTAAGCTCTAGCACAGAGAACTGAAGAATGGTGCTATGAATCACAAATCAAGATATTATGAACCGCTGAAGACCTGCACAACATATTCACTACCCTCAAAGCATCAAGTGCTTTGGCCACAAATCCTTTAGGGACAGGACAGTGAACCAAAGATCAACATAAGGCTGAACTGAAGCTCTAAGAAGACAATGTAATTAAATTATAAATAGAATAAAATAAATATGGAAAAGAGATAACAGGTAGGAAGCAGGAGCGCACTGGCATATCATTCCTTTCCCTCTTTAACAACTACTCAGAGTCACAGCATCTCTATTGTCAAACAAGGAAATAAAATGAGGGAATTATATTGCACAAAGCACGTTCTCCTTCAGAGCTGAGGGGCAAGCATGAAGACAGAACACAAAGATGCTCCTGAGTGCACTTCAATTTCATGAGATGGATAAAGAGGTGGAGTGATGCCATACTGTTAGAGGCAGAAAGAAAGGCTGGCTGCAAAGTATGGGAGCAGGAATAGTACTGCAAAACCAGCAGACATCTCAAGTATCCTGTCCTTGCATATTGCCAGGATCTACAACTTGCAACTAGTCTTACCTATGGTGAAGCTTCTTGCTACTCTGTCAACATCTGAAGAACATGTTATGTATGTAAACATATGTATATGTAAACAGACTTATGTATGTTCTGAAAAACGATGTTACATTGCTACTAGTAGTTGTTCTGAGGGAACACTTAGCAGTATTGAGAGCCTTAGAACTGACAGTGCTGGCTGCTGACAGTTGTCACTTGTACATATTGTAGCCTTGTTCTGAACATTTGATCACTACTGTACATGTAAAACATGTTGGGTTCTCTCCCCTAAAACATTTCTATCCCCCTCTGTCTATCATTTCCTAGTGAGTTTGTATATTTTTCCTCCAAAAACTCAAGTGTATCTTCAGGCTCAAAAATGCTTCAGTATCCCCACCTCAGATCAGGAGATCTGAGCTCTGAGCCACTGACTCTCAGCGGCACAATTAATGTGATGTCTGTGTACACTTCCCCCAGTCCTTTCACAGATAGATTGCAGCAAAGATTGAAAACAAAAGGAAATAGGACAGTGGCTTACTTTGGAAGAGTCACATTCAAGGTTCCAACTGGCAGAATTTCCATTGATTTCCCCCAGAATTTGTTTTTCCACCTGATATCTGAATATAATAGCGAAAGATTTACAAGACTGAAAGGACCAGTCTTGCAGTGATCTGCATGCCACACGAGGTGGTCTATGCTAGACCATCTGGTTAAAACAGGACAGTACGAGGTTGCCATGAAAATATAAAAGAAAAAAATACTAAAAAATGACATAAGGTAAGAAAAACTAAAGATAAGTTTTATTTTCTTCTAGGAGTCATGCCTGTGCTACATTATTGTGAAATCTCTCATGAAAACATTTAATCCAAACTAAATGCATACGTCAGTAGATATAAGGAAATAAAGAGCTGCTTGTTCAGCTGTGTAAAAAGAACTGTTTGTGTTTGTAAGAAATAATAATTTTCTTGGTAAAAAGCTTTTTAGCAGCAAAGTATAAACAGACTGCAAGTGACCAGGGAAGTTATAACATGTCTGCTTACTTTTAAGAATGAAAATTTAGAGTGAAATAATTCAAAGCATCAGTTTTTAATAAGTTACTACAAAAATGATAAGTGGATAAATTTTGAGTAAGTTCCAAATGCAAAGCTCAGCTTCTACAGACAAAGTTTTTACTTGCTAATAAAAAAAGATTATGCTTTTGAATTAAAAAAGTATACCTTGCCAAAACACAAAGTTCTTCGATTCACAGTGACAGGCCGAAATGGGAGGATGGTGGCTAACCTGGAAAACAGTTTGGATGAGTTAAAAACAATTCATTTTCATTTCTAAGACCATAACATTGTTACTGCAATATGAAAATACTAAATAGCTCACACTATTATTTAGCTTCTGTTGCTATAAAAACAAACCCAACTTATGTTTGTGATTAAAATGCTATGTACTTAAAACACTGCCTTGTGATTACTATAAAAATATGTGCCTTCTAGCATTTAATGAAGTTCACTTATACTAAGAACCTTTCTTTATTAGTAAGAAAGCAAACCATTCTAACTAGAAAGAAAAAACAACGTTACTTTATAAAAGAAAGAAACCAAAATCTAAATCTAAACAAGTGTCCATCTAGAAATAAACTTTACCTGTTCTGAGAAAAATCGAAATCCTTTATCTTCTCTAATACATTCATAAGTTTCACCAAGCACTGGGTTAAATGGCTTGCTTCCTGCTCTGAAGTATGTAGAGGCATAGCCTGATGCTGCAAAAGCAGCTATGAGAACCTGTGAAAAAGTTCAAGACAAAAACGTTAAGTGAGAATAGGCAGAGATTTTTGTGTATATGCCATAACTATGTGGTATCACACAACTTACTCCACTCAAGACTGAAATCTGGATTGATGAAGCATGGCTGAGAGTGATGCCATACACCCGAGCCAGAACCAGTATAAACTGTATTTCTTTTGTTGATTTAATTTGCTTTTCTTCATGGTCTCAGTCAGTCTCTTTCAACAGTCCCCTAAAATAACAATCTGCACAAGATATTGCTTTTCTACCTTTAAACAGGCTTATCACTAATGATCTAAAACACAGACCCAGTTTATGGTCCCTCTGAATAAATACTATATTATAAATTCTAATGACAAGGTCACAAACCATTTTCCTATGAGAACTATTTTTTTTTAGTGCCAAACATAAACAGTTCTCACTTAGGATGTCCTTAATGCACAGTTAAGGTTCTGCTAAGAGTGGGGTGAACCTTAACTTCCTCTGTGAGGAGGATCCTCTTCTCCTCATGGTAGAAAGGATGTAACACTCACATGAGCTTTTACATGTTTTGGTTTTTTTCCCACTGTGTAATGTGTGCTCCGTGCTTTATTTATTTCATGTGGTTCATAACTGCAGCATCAACAGACTTTACACTCTTTACAAGGGCATTTCTTCAAGAGTAGAAATCTTCCTTCTTCCAAAACCCTTTTCCTTAAATTTATCTATAAGATACTACAGAGAAATTTCAGGGATATCTGTAGCAGAGAAGGGGATCAAATCCAGATTTCCAAGGAAGCACCACTTTTCCTTCCTGTACTCTCCTGACTTCTTCAATTCCCACCTTCCAAGCTTTTCAGCGGAGGAGGCAGAGTCCTACAGAGCCTGCACAGACCTTCACTCAACAGTTCCATTTTTAATACAGACATAAGAAGTGCTACACTCAATTTATTACCATGCGTTCATAAGGATCATCTGTTTCAGCAGCCTTGTCCAAGAGTTCACTGTATTCCAGCTCTTCACAAAGATGTTGCAAGGTATTCAGAGGTTCATTTAGCTCAACTGGCATGGATACTTTGGAAAGATCTTTGCCAATGTTATTTCGCAAAATATTCCACAGATTGATATTACTGGTGTCAGGGCTGGGAGCTGGGAGACAAGTTCTCCGTCCATTCCTGAATGCGCCTCCTGTTAGCTCACCATTGAGAACTGGGAAGGGAAAAAATATTATTATAAGAGAGCACCAGATTAAGAAAAACGGGCTTATCCATTGAACCAAATCACCACCAGAACAAGCAAGCCCAACTTCACTGATTTCAGCTGAGCTGGTCTTGTACAGACATGCAGTAAATCTGGTACATGAACATAACCAACATAATTTCCCAAAGTTTAAAACATAGCCGTATACTTTGCCGAGAAATGTTGTCTGCAACACTGGTGTTGTCCTCAGATATATTATCACTCACATCACTGATATAAGATTCATCATCAGAAGCCTAAAACATAAATAAAATATCAAATAAGACAAATACATATTAAAAATAATTAAATGAAACACAAATATTCAAAGAAATAATTTCTACCCAGTTAGAGCTTTTAACTAAAATCACCTGGATTTTTCAATCAGTTCATACTGCCAATGCACTAAAAGTGTCAAAACAAATGCTACGCTCTCCTTATGTTTCTGAATTCCTTATTATGAAGCCAAATACAGATATTATGTTTGCGAAAGGGTAACTTCAAATAAGATCAGAGATGAGTAAAAATTGACATCATAAACCACTGGGGATGGGAGGTGAGAAGAGATTTGTGCTCTTTATACAGAACAAAACAACAGAACACAGTTTGTGTTTCAGCAAAAAATTATATGGAAATTGATTTATTTTGCAAAACAAGAAATACATCAGTGTTAAGGCTATTTTTAATATTTTTTTCCCAAAACTTTTTTTTCAAGAAATATTACTTTCAAAATATTTTACAGTGTTTACTCATGACAGACCATTTATTATAAGGCCTATACCATTTGGAAGTGATTTTGTAAAGTTTTTATACTTTGTTTATATCATACAGCCACACCAATTTTCCATGCTGATATAGACAATCCAGACTAGTAAAATAACATGTACTTTACATCTGCCAGAAGCAAGAAGATAAGGAACCATTTCATTCTTTAGATGAAGAACTCTAGCTGTGGCTTTGCCAATTCATGGCATGTGAGCGGTGGTGGCTGGTGGCACACTCCTATTTCCTCTTACAGAAGAGTTGTGGTAGACCACAGCACTACTGTGGTCTCATAAAAAGGTATTTTAAGAAATAAATTCTTAAAATTGAATTTATTCAGGATAGCACAGGAAAGCTGTGGACAGCAACATGACTCAGGAGCCTGAACTGTACCTGACTTCAACTTTGAGCCCGTGTGAGCCAGTTTTTCAGGCTTTTGTCTACTTGTCTGATTATAGAGAATAACTTTATACATATAGCAAAAGACTGTTTTTTTGAAGGATATTTTAAAATCTAAATTAGTTGACTGCATAGTAAGACCTAACTGCTCCTATGTCATGCTTATCTGAAACTGCCATAGTCTAACAAGGACATGTACGGAACACAAGCTACAGATGCAAACAACTTTCAACTCAGTTTTACACTTCAGGGAACTTCTACTCCCCATCACAAAGGAGTCTCAGGTTCATTTGTCTAAATCTTAAACATTCTTATACCTTTTTATTCTAAGTAGTAGTATAAAAAAAAAAAAAAAACAAACCCAAAACCAAAACCAAACCATTCACTAGTGGTAGCAATGCCTAAATGTGTCCAACAGCAAAGCTGCAGCATGCTGTCATAGCCTACCTCATTTTCTGACGAGCTGGCAGATAGAAGCACTTCCTGTGCGTCAAAGAACTCTGAAACAGATTCAGACATAGAGAGCCTGCTCTCATTAGAAACTTGCTGAGACAGTGGCAAACTGACATGAATTTGTTCACCTGTCTGTAAATAAATCACAGAAATATAAAATTGATATTTCTAATACAAAAGAAGAATGCATAGAAGGGGTAAATCACCTGAATTTTTCTGTGCCAAATTATAAGCTCAGATAGTAAAACCAGCATTTTAGCA
Source organism: Gallinago undulata (assembly GCA_026546715.1). NCBI lineage: Eukaryota > Metazoa > Chordata > Aves > Charadriiformes > Scolopacidae > Gallinago > Gallinago undulata. Next base: position 33,438,232 of record JAOTQQ010000079.1, read on the forward strand.
GGGCTTTGTTCATACTTAGCAGATGAGACTTAGACAGTTACAAAATAAAGTGTGTTTTGAGAAGTGAAATACATATCTTCATTTAAGGCCTGCTCAGCATCGACTGCTAAGTTTTAGCAACATGAATAATCAGAGATCTAGTTCTGTATCCAGAGGAACAATTTTGTGGGCAATAGTTGGATTGTGTCAGACAAGTTCAACCACAAAATTCACATGAAAAGATACCTATTCATAAATTACATCACAGGGAGCTAGCTTTGATATAACCAAAACTCAAATATAAAGCTTTATAAGGTCAGGAAGTTACAAGTTACTTTCCAAAAAAATGCACGTGTGTACCATTTTAGTAACAGATGTTTAATATCCAGGAAGATGGCTATAGTATATATTTACATGCTTTTATTCCATGTTTGTAGTCCAAATCTCATTCAAGTTTTGCCATTAACACTGAGTCAATACTACTAAAGGGAATGGACTCTCCATGGTTTATTATAAGGAGAATTTAACAGTAAAGGCAAGGGTTCAAAATTGTATTATGTGTATATCAGTAGGGGGCAAACTAATTTAAATAATGGAACATATCTTTCTCTTCCTGCTACTGATGGGAGGAGCACCAGGTTTCAACATATTAAGCTACAGGCTATAGCCTTAAGAAGGGGGGAAAACAAATTAAAATCCTCGCCCTGAACCATTCCACCAAAGGAGCTGCTGCTATGGAGGCACACAGGTTTATGGCTTAATCCCTAATTTATACAGCATGTTGCTTCTGGGAGATAACACAGATGAAACTACTGAAACCCTTCTAAACACAGTTAACTCTTCAAATTACAACTCCATGCCCATGAATCTTACTACAGAAATCCTGCAAATGGTTTTGTTGACATCTTAATCCCATAGAATTATTTTATGTAGTTGCTTCAAAATGCACTAACACCAACAAAAAAATCCTAAACTAGCCAAGAGGTCAAAACCATTCCTTTTTGACTGGGGCTAATGAACTTGTAGATGGTTCATGATGTTTGATAAATAACAATGGAAATAAAAACTCATTTCACTGTTACCTTTACATTAAATGATTAAAATTTTAAGTTATTGTATAAACTAAGGAACTTGGAAAAATACACATACCTCTACCTGAAAAAGATGCTCACACAGGCATTACCTACACACTGCAAGATTATATATATAAAGCAATCAAGATAAGTGAATGAGATATTTGGGAATCTCTTTGAAAAACCCCTTCAGCCAGACACTTGTACTAACATAACAATGCACATATGAAAAGAACCCAGATACAAGAAAATATGAAACAGAAGAGATGGTCATTGCTCAGAACTTCACTGCAGATTGCTGTGCTGTGGCACTGCTTCACCTCTATCTTCTGTTGCTAGTCTCCAACATGCTAGACTGTTAGAATAACTGTTTGGATGTTTTCAAAAAGCAAATAAACAGAAGTAATTGTAAACCTTTTCACCTTCCTTTCTTGTTGGAAGAACTAAGTAGGAGACAAGAGTATGTTAAATGAAATGGCATATGCATAGGGAAAAAGTACTGGAAATGAAAAATGAAAAATATTTTGGTAAAATGAAAACAGAATGGTTGTCAAAGTGACCCTATTAATTGTAACATATTACAGCTTGCAAATTCAGAATTATTCTTCTCATGAGGGAAGCTTACCACTGAGGAAAGCAGAACAACAAAGACTAGATGTTGCAAAGATTATATTAGTATAGTGATTGGTTCATAGACTGAACCTTTTGATTTCAGCAGTGCCACTCAAGATATTAAACATTAGGCCCTTTAAGAACTTGCAGGATCAGGCCATTATATACTAAACTGTTCTGTTGATTTGGCAAGAAAGTAGGATACAGAATTGGTTAGGTACTGTGTCTACAGTCAAATACAGTAAAACCTCACTAATTCCCAATTTTAATATTGCAAAACTGGAGTCCTTATCTGTTTCTCTGAAGACAGCAAACTGAACTCTTTCATGAGATCTGACATATGCAAAATAAAAGACAAAATTTTTATTTTATGTAGGGAAAATATAATCTTACTTTTTCTGTAAATGAACATTTGTCAATCTGAAAAAATCTGTAATTTGTCAGGTGCATTTCAGCTATTAGTGAGAATTAGCAAGGTTTGATTGTAGTCTAAATCCATTAAAGGCCAAAGTCTTACCTCATCAGGACTAGGGATAATATTTACACTGACAACCTGATCACAAATAACAGATTCTGAATGTATTCTGTTCAAGCGACTCCTTAGTTCAGCATTCTGGTTGAGAGCCTTAAAATAAAAATTGCACAATTCATTTAAAATTAAAAAGTAAGTGTTAAACAGGAAAAAAGAATATCCTAATAAATCACATGATTTAGTGTTTTGGTTGGTTTGCCTTCAGTGATTTTCAAGAGGGAGGAGGGGACAAATACTCTCCCCGAACATAACAATGGCATTCTACCTTAATTCTTCAGATAGCTGTTTGGCAGGTTAAACTGGTGGGTTATGAACATTATGGAAACGGGGAGTGGATGCAGCAAAAAATAATGAAATTGCAGAACAAACAGGAACCACCTGCAAAATGCCCAAAGAGGCAATTCTTGATTTACAACTATACATCCCTTTCTGAACCAAGTTTATCAGCACTTAGAGCCTGCAAAAGGAAATTGCTTCCTTTCCAGCAAAAGCAACATAATTGCTAGTGTCATTGGGTGTTTGCCCATCCAGATCAATTTGATATATTTGCATGCGTGTGTACTCATTTCAAACTATTGATCCATTAGAGTGTCACAAATACCAATAGAATTCAACTGGTGTCTGGTATCTGCTCATTTTTCTCCTTTTTTAAAGCCCAATCTAGATTACAAATTTGGGTGAATATACACACATAGTCTGTTATCTAGAAAGACTCACTTGCAAGATTCTGAAATCCAGAAACGGTATATTGTTATATACCTACAGAACATGAACTGATTTAACCCTAATATATCCTCAGCACTGAGGATTATAGAAAAGAACAACCAACATACTGTTTTAGTAAAAAAAGACTGTTATAATGGAGCACAAATCTTCTGCTTCTCCCTAGTGCAAACTCAGGAATAGATTGCATGGATGTACTGAAACAAAGTAGGTCCAAAGTAAAATAGGTTAGTTTAAACCACTAATAAACAGTTTAAATTACCCCATTTTGCTTTGTTCTGAAATGGTCTGGGCATGTTCACAGTTGCCATCTACCATGAAGGGAAGGTGATGACTAATATCAGCCTGACAGCAGCTTCTTAAACTGCTTAAACCTGGTCACGGGAACTGGTCAAACTCAGTCATCTAACAAAGGTCTAATTTCCACTTGTTCCCCATCAAGACTATGAACTAACTTGTGACAGGGACATTTAAATTGACCCTGGAGGCCAAGAACAAGAAGTAAACATGATGACATATTTCATACAAGTTGCTAGTAAGTCTCCACAGGTCTTGGCTAAATTTGTATCAATAACATGAAATGGTAGCCCTTATCTCCTGTCCTTTACCTTTCTTTGTTACAACACACAGTAATCAATCTGTATAACATGATATGCATTTTTGTCTATAGAAATGTGCATCCATTTTAGTCTCGTAGCAAAAACCTCCAACCCACTAACAAAAGATGAAATTATACACACATTTGGGTGAAATTCTGTTTGCCCTTAGAACTCTGCTCACATTTCTTGCAGATGCAGAACTCTGCACCAATCCATTCTTCAGAGTAAAAAATTTTATGTTTCCTTGATAACAAATTAAAAAATTTGAGCAACCTGAGAACTTACTGTTGGCTTTACCTCTTCTTCCCCACTAAAGCCAACAAAAAGTTTTCCTTTGGCTTCAGAGGGGGAGAGACACTGGGCAATAACAGGTATTTATCTGAAAATCCAATTTACCCATTATTATCCTGTAATCCATCATTTCTTTTGCAGTTAGAGACATGGCTATATAAAAAAATAAATAAATCTGAAAGTATGCAGTCAAAATTTAAAAAAAAAAAATCAAGAAAACAAGAATATCTCCTTGGCTGTGCTGGAAACAGCTCCAGGAAAGATACCTAGCATTTGTATAAAAACATGTGATGCTTTTTCTTTACTTTGGAAAACCACAATAGATACATGCTTACATAAACAAATGCTCTCCTTCAGCTCCACATGCATCGAGGTTAGACCTATGTCATAACAGAACATATATAATAGTTCTGAGCAAGAACTTGGCTTTTCCTTAGTTCCTTCTACCTCAGGAAATGGCCAAAATACAAAAGAAAGAGTCTATCTGGCAAGCTAGATCCGTGTGAAATCAAATCATGAACATACCTGAGAGAGGGACTGTCTGAGGTGTGCTATTTGAGCATTGTGGCCTGTAAGATCCTGCTCTGAAACAATCTGCTTAAGCTTCTCCTTCTCTATAGCTATGCTGTTAAAGGCAGACTTCAAAAGAGAATGCACTAAGCAAAAAGAAAAAAGAAAACAAGTGTTTTCTCAGCTACAGAACTGCACATTGACATCTATGACAATATTTCAGCAATAAAGACAGAGAGCGAGATTTCCATCCCAGAGTTATGGAAATTAGAAGCAAAGAGCTGAACTTCAAGGGATCCATGCCAAATTAAGTACAAGCATAGCTTGAGGTTGTAATGTGCATACTTTATGTTCACACATATGTCATTTGAGCATATTCTTGGGGCTGAACGTATGGGAAAGGTGCATATTTGGAAAACCTGTGTCCAATGTGTGTTCTTTTCTTTCTGATTTTTAATTTTTTTTTTGTTACTCTGAAAAGAAGAATCAGTTCTGCTAAGACTTAATATTGCACTATTAAAGGGTATTACTTGGTCTTTAAACAGGTTTTTAACATTTTTTAAGATATCAATTTCATGTGTTTTTCTATGTTTGTCATATGACAGACAGCAAGCTGATAACGAGCCCTTTTAAAATAGTATTTTCAGTCTGCAGGACCATTCATTTGTTGGCAATAAAATGACATTTCTAAAGTACATTCTAGTAATTATCCTCTCTTCTGTTGTTTCATGCACATGGAAAACATTGTCAAAAATGAATTGCACAACATTATACGTAGCAGTGACATTCTGATTCATCTTTGGGGAGTATTTCATTGAGAAACAAAACGTTTGCAAATTCAGACATATTTACAAGATGCAAAAAGTAGTTCAGAACACTCCTAAAAAAATCTCATATCAGACATTTTACCTATCTCTATATTCATGACATCCATGGAAAATATAAGAAGGATAATACATATTATCTTTATGTAAGTCACCTGACAAGCTATAAATTCTCATAAAATATCATCTAATGCAGATGAATGCCTTGGCCATAACTAAGTGAGGGCAATAAAGAAATACAACAGAGAAGAGCAATAAATACAACAGAGTAACACAACAAAGGAAAAGCTTGATATTTTCAGTTACCTTTTTGTGCCATCATGCAGAATTCTTCTTGAAGTTTCATGTACTCAGTGGAGCACTCCAGAGGGTCCGTTACATGGCTTGGGGGAGTCTGAAACTCAATGTCTGCACAAAGGTTGGGATTGGACGAATGCAGCCGAACGGGTGACATCGTAGCACTGAAAGGGACCTACAGCAACAAACAGTGACGAAATATTGTATAAGCTGCAACCAACCTTTTGACTCTGTTGAAGAAAACACAAATTTCTTCTGAAAATAAAAGACTTAGTTCACATTGTGAAGAATGTAGGAAGAGTGAAGATGTAACTCTTTACTTTCCTAAATCTCAGCACAGCTGATGCAGAATTCTCTTGAAATTTTTCATTGAAACAGACAAAAAAAGGCCTTGAATACATAGCTAACAGCTAATGATGGAGCATTTCAATTTTAACCTTTACAAAAATGGACCGTTTTCTAATGCTTAAAAGATGACTGGCAGATTGAACTCTGACACATGGTGCTTTATATTTGGACATTTAAGACTACAAGTAGTAGAACTCTGATGTTAAAATACCAACATTTGAAATAAGCAAGTTCCTCCACAGATCTAGAAATAGGATATTATATAATCAAGTATATAATTGAAGTTTTTCAAAACTAGTCGTAAATCTTGAGTTGAAACCCATTGCAAGTATAAAGAGCATATAGACTTTCTATCATCTAACTAAACAAATAAACAACAACCAAAAAAATGAAATCGAACCACCACCTAATTTTCATTTAAAGTACATGAGCCATAAATAAATGCAAAGAGATACAGCTTAGTAAGATGGAGCAAAGAATTCAGTGTATTATCACTTCCATTTCTGTTTCTCCTATATACATGCAAATCTTTATGTTACACACACACGTATAATGTACTGAACAGTTACGTATATGCTACATATGCAGCGTATGGCTACTGCTGTTATATGTGATGTGTGTGTGAGTGTATGTTGTATTTTATTTTTATTTTACCATTTACACACATTTGTACAAAAATCAGGCCAAGAACCCAGTTTTCAAATCTAAATGCAAAGGAAAGGCATGCAGAACTACATTTTGTTACTTAAATATTAAGCATTTTTAAACATATTGAACACATTAAAACTAATTTATTTCATTATACTGATCAAATGCATAAATCAAGAATTTCCACACTGCAGCCCAATGAAATTATTCAAATATGAAAAATGGTGCCAAAAATATAAAACATGTCTTCTGAGGCATGATAAAGAGTAGCAGATAACATAAAAAGTCATATTACTAAGAGTTTTTATCAACAGATCAGTTCTATACTAGTGTCGGTATTTGAAATCGGTACCTTGTTATTTGATTTTATCAAATCCTTCCTGTAAAAGTTGTCATCAATATATATTTCAGATTTCTGATTCCCCAATGAAACCCTCAAAGTCCTGTTGGATCTATTCATCACATCTCATTCCACTCATGGGCACATTCTGCAGATACCATTTTCCATCTTGGTTTTCCTCAATTTCCAGATACATATAGCCCCCAAAAATCATAACTCTAATGGACCTATCCAGTATAAATTTTGTTCTCTTCTATCATTTTGATTTCCAGCTATATCAATACAGTAGGTACTTTTTATGGACCTCATTTTAGCCTCATATCAAGATGACTTCCTTAACAGGAGATATAGAATAAATTCCTTCTGTTCGTACTACATGTTTACCCCATTGTCTTTTTCACAAGTACCAGAGTGTCCCTCTCCACAGCCCAACAAAACTAGGCTAATTGCCTGATGTGACTGTATGTAGCATGTTCCCAGAAATTTATGACAGGAAGCACTGCAAAATTTCAACTGCCCCAGGTGGCTCCAGGAGGGCAGAGTAAGTGGCTACATGATAGCTGTGTGTGCAGGGAGCATGTACCCAACCCTCAAGCCCATCCAGAAGGCAGGAAAGCAAGCTGATCCCAGTTATAATGCCAGAGCTTAAGGAAGAGTCCCTACAGCCCCTAGTGCCCATGGTGGTGGAGCAGGCTGTCCCAGCCCCACACAGCCTGGCAGAGCTGCAGGCAGGCTGCCCGTGCAGGGAGGGTCTCTTTAGTCACTTTGTGATGAACCTAGCTGAAGACACCTGCTTTAGAGCCATCATTTCTGCTTTGTACCTCAGCTGGCCAGGCTGAAAAGCAATGTTTCTGCAGTGAGGCTTATTGGGAAAATAACATTTTAAAGTATGTCCTAGAAACAGCATTGGATGTCACATGGCTTGCAAGAAATATACATTCACATGACAGAGACAAGAAGCTGCTTTGCCGACTGCTTTAAATACAAGAACCGAAAATACTAAATTGTTGACTAACATAAACTCTCCTCATATGCATCTTTTAGCAAAGTTTCCAAGCTTCTTTCCCCAACGGATGAAAAAATCCACACTGAAAAAATTCTTTCCTTCTCTTGAATAGGCAACAGTCCAAGAAACATTGACAACATACTTCTCTTCCCCTTTTTTCCTTTCACTGCTGTGGTTTCTCTCTGTATCCACAGTGACTTGATTCTGATTTTATTACCCATTCCTTTTTCAGTTGGTTTTTTTTGTTGTTGTTGCTGTTTTGGAGGGGTTTTTAAAAATATTTAGCTTCTTGATGCATCACTCTGGTTTCCTCCATACACACACTCTTCTAGAAGTGACCTCAGATGAACCTTGTCCTGACCTTCTGCTTTGTGCCAGGGGCGTAATACCAACTCATCCATCACCTTCTTCAGAATTACATATTCATTTGGACAGACTGTTCCTGGTAGAGTGGAAAGGGAAAGAGGAAAACCTCTTTCTGCCATTCATTTAACTGCTGTAATTCTGTACCCTCAGCCTACGCACACAGCTTCACTGCCTGGGAGAGGCAAGTACTTTGGTACTTCAGCCAGGAAGAATGAATGGGCCATTGCCACAACCACTGCAACAGCTGCAGAGGCATTTTGGTGCCTCTAGTTTTTCTTCCTCCTGCATTTTTTCCAGCTCCTCCAAGACCTCACTCAACCGGTCCTCACTTCAGCTGCAGGTAACAACTCAGCGACTCCCTGGACTCCTCCTGCCTTGCAATCTAAGTCCAGCTGCATTTACTCCATTTAAACGGAGCTCTTGCCAATGCTTTTTAACAGCTACTGAGCCTCTTGGTTAGAGCATCCCACTGACACTGCTCAGCCACGGAAGCTGAGAAGCGGGTGGATTTCTCCGCCAGGCAGGCAGACCAATAAGGTCAGAATATCAATCAATTGTTGAGCACAGCATTCAGCATTAACTGATTATGGGAGATTAAATCTAGATGAGTTAATTTGGGAACTGGAGAAACATTGATTTCTCTCATGCTTTTTATGTAGCTGAGTTTTGTGTTTCAGGTAGCAAGAGCTTCAAAGCTTAAGCAGAAGGGATCTCTGATCTGGGGAATTTTATCAATGGGCTGGAGCAGCAGACCCTGGAATACTTTAGCCTGGTGAAGACATTCACTGCTTGGGATACGTAAGGGTTAAGCATTTAAAGCTGACTTCAGTCTTTGGCTGCAGAGTCTTCTATATCTAGCTGTTGTACTAATCAGTACTAATGTCTATACTGTGCATTCCTAATAATTGCTTTCCTTATAAAGCAGCAGCCAAAGATACCCTAATTTGATTTCACAAGCAGCACTACCCCCTGCCAATTCTCAGTCCCTGTGTTGATTTCATAGCTCCAGATTTTGCATCAAAGGCTTAGCAAATTAGCAAAACTAAATACAGATGCTAAAGGTAGTAATATGACTTTTTGGAATGTAAACAGAAAGTGTCTCAGATGAAAAGGCTAACCTTACACTACTTTAAAAAAAAAATCAGGAAATTTTATAATTCCATGGCTGTTTGTAACAAATCTCCTTGGTTCTGCTGTTTTGCTGTAGACTGGCACAAGAATCTTTTAACAGAATTTGATCATTTCTTTCCATTTTGTATAGTATTACAGCAGAGTACGTCAAAGACATGTTCAAAGAGTGCAGGGCCTCGGTCTAACCATCACTTGCACTTGCATAAAGGAGGAGGGACATGTACCATGTCAACAGCTAAGCTCAGACCCACGTTTATGGAACACATTTATGAAAGGCCTGACCACTTCTAAGAAACCCAAGCTGAAAGTGGGTAGCATGGACACCTCCAGAAAGTGCAAGAAACATTTTCATAAGCTTATTACACATTAAGTTACACAGCTTCCCATCTTTAGAGCTATCCCTTGATTTTTAAATCCACTCACTGTTGTAGCCACTGCAGCTGCTAGTCTCTGCCGGCGTCTTGTTGTGCTGAACTGGCCCTTCGGCGCCGGCCCTTCCTGACAGTGAATGCAAGAAGAGAAGGAAGTAGAAGAAGAGAAGGGAAGGGGTGATGGGACACAGGAAGATGAAAGGTGATCAGAGAAGGGAGAGGGAGAGTCTTTAAGTGGAGTTCAATTTTGATAACTCTTAAGGCCTACACATTCTGAGGACATATCACATGTTTTCAGTTGTGTATGCCAGAGACATAAAAGAGCTAGATACTTCACTAAAATTATCTCCAGATGAGTTGGACTGCAGTGCACTCACTAAGACTACCAAAAAACCCAAATTCTATTAGCATTGCCATTCAGAGTCATGAGGCAATTATGCAATAAGAAAACAAAAAGGATGCTATGGCGTGGCAGAAAATACAAAACCCAGACTCCTTCTGGGGGTCACTCGACCATCTAGAAGATGAATTCTGAAAGACATCACTTTGCATTAGTGGAAGTGCATGAACCATGGTCATTGAAGATGCACGCATCTCAATGGTAAAACTTTTCAGTGTGTAGTATGTTATAGTGAGCTTTCTTATGTAAAAATTCATATGCACAGCTCTAGCATTTCCATGTCCATCCTTGACCCTATTTGTTCATTTTCTCCACACACCACTTTTCTGAGTTCCAACTACTTCTCCCATACATTACTGAAGGCTTGGCTTCCAAAGGAATACGAAAACTCAGATAAACCAGCACAAATGAAAACTAAGTATTTCAGAAGCTACTTCCTTTTCTGCATACCTAGCTTGTGGCCTCATCCTGCTTAATTTCACTTTTAAAAAAATTCATCATGATACATTAAAGTCAAGCAACTAATTGTCTAATGCAGAGGAGCTTCACGCCTATCACAAAGTCCTTCTATTTAACACCTAATCAAAATGTCATTATTTTAAAGCCATTTTAAGATCTCTAAAACAATAGAAAAGCCACCTTCCTGCTTTTAGAAAACAATTTTCAACCCCTTTACATTTTTTTCCCCCTCTATCTTCACCTATATCCACTTCATTATTTTTAAATCTATATACATTTTTTGCTTTTCCTGAAAGCAGCCTGGGTACCACACAAATATCAAGGATTGGACACATGGCACCATGAAGATGAACAGGATATTCAGTTCAGTTCAATAGCCGAAGTGTCTTGCTCCTGTAACATTCCCACTGGTAGAGTTGCTGCACCTGAGAATGCCCAGGCCCTCTGGCTGATACTAGTGGCAGCGCTACTGACAATGGAAGGGTTATCTAATGATCACAGTAAGAGAAGCCTTGCTTTGTAATATTTTTTAAAATTCTCACATTAATAAAATCAAAGATAACAGCTAAAATATAACTACGAACTTTGTTAAAGCAGAGAACACATCATCTGTATAATGTAAAGCTCTTTTTGCTCTACAGAAGTGTGTCTATCCTGTGAACAAGAGTTTGGAAGAATATTCTCATTTAACCAACAGAGATAGATATAAATACATATATATATATAGTGAGATGTACAAATATATATATATGCAAGATTATAAATGCAGGTATACATTTTTAAAATACGAACAATGAGCTCTGCAGAACCACACTCCCCCCTCAACACAATAGAAAGTGAGGTCATAATCTGAGTTAGGGTATAAAGAAATATTTTAAGGGAAAAGGTAATAAGCCAGTCTTCAGGGTCTGGTTTCATTTCTGAGCTGAAATCCTCAGTAGAGCAAGATGACTTTTCAGGTTTCTCCACACAGCTCTCTATTAAACTACTCCCCACTCCACCCACGCCCACCACTAAAAAAAAAAAAATATAAAAAAAATCAGTCTTAGAACTTCACAACTTTGAGCTTTTGAGGGAAATCAAATCAACATTTGTTCGTTTTATTGCTTTTCAGTAATTTCTTTTTCTTTTAAAGTTCTTTATGTTGTCATGAGAATGAAATTTTTTTTTTTTACCCAAATCAAAAAAAAAAAACAAAAAAACCCAAAACAAAACAACCCAACCACAATTCAGTTTTTGGACAAAACATCATTTGTAAAATTAATGAATACAGGTCAACTAACCTGTTGTTGCAGGCCATTTTCATAAGACTTTAAATAGGCTTTTTAAAAACAAAATAAACCTCCTTCACAAAAGCACTCTTTCTTCAGAGAGGCAGTCCATGTATTACTCTTGAGTAAAGGCCTGTAAATTAAGCTGTTAATTCTAAACAATTTAGGAATATTAAAATCCCAAAGCTCTAAAGGTATATACACATGCTACAATCAATTTTACTTCAGGGAGTAACCCCACTCTAGTCACTGGGATTAGCTATGTGAGCGAAGTTAACTGCATACAGAACTGGTATACCTAATTGGTAAATGTATATTTTTAAGAAACAAAGCAAGAAGCTTTTCTTACAAGAAAAACTATGTTTTAAACACATTATACATCTAGCATTCATATTGAAGAATTTGTTAGCAGGAGTACAACAAAAGCTATCTTATTAACAAAAAAAATGGTAACAAGCACAATATGAAATCTGGATGGGAGAATTCTCTCCTTGCACCTTACGCAGTGGACGTTGAGCTAGCAAAAATTACACCCTTGTTCCCCGTTACTCATGAACAAGACATCTATATAGAGAGCTCCCTAATTTTTATGCTCCCCAGAAGGATGGCTCTCAATATTATACTAACAGAGGGTCTTTTGATGGTAGTTAATAACCATTCATTCTAAAATAAATAGATACAAGTACTTAAAATGCAGCTAATCGTGGAACTAGCTTAAAGATAGTATGTTAGCATTAACATTGTCTCCTAAAACCAATGAAATCTATGGAGGCATGAGGAAAAGTTGAAGGACTTGGGTCTTTTTAGTCTGGAGAAGAGAAGACTGAGGGGTCATCTTACCAATGCTTATAAATACTTAAAGGGTGAGCGTCAAGAGGATGGGGCCAGTCTTCTTTCAGTGGTGCCCAGTGAAAGGACAAGAGGAAATGGACACAAACTTGAACAGAGGAAGTTCCATCTAAACATGAGAAGGAAATTCTTTACTTTGAGGGTGGCAGAGCACTGGAACAGGCTGCGCAGAGAGGTGGAGGAGTCTCTGTCTCTGGTGACATTCAAAACCCTCCTGGACGCCATCCTGTGCAACCTGCTCTAGGTGAACCTGCTCTGGCAGATGGGTTGGACTAAATGACCTCCAGAGGTCCCTTCCAACCCCTATCATTCTGTGATTCTGTGAAAAGGACAACAGAAGTTTTCTTAGTACCAAATATCAACCACTTAATAGCAAATCCTGTGGGCACCATGAAGAAATAAATTAGACGAAGATCACAAATTAGACAAAGTGATTCTCAGTAGCGGGTGCCCTGATAAACAACTTATGAAGTGCTGGAGTAGTCTTGAAAAAAATTACCTATAAGGAAGGCCAATGAAGCTATAAGGAATGGCTAACAGAAGAACAAAATGGGACTATAAACGTAAAAAGCATCTAGGTGTGGGAGGAAATCCACATTTCAGTGGACTGGCAACATGAGCAAATTAGGAATAATACGACTCAGAGTGAGGCTATCTTCCACAGGTCACAGCTTTAGACCATTCATGGAACAGGACAGCTGCTGGAAAAATAAACAATGTGGTAAGCTCATCATAATGGAGCAGCCAAAAAGTAGTCTTCGTCTTCCATATAATTTAGAGTAATTTTATTGTTTCTGTTTCACTGCAAATTAATTTTTAAATCATCATCATTAAGTCATCAATAACTTAATGCTTTGCTCTAACAAAATAAGCCTTACATTTCCAGCATTAGCTCACCATGAGTTAACGCTGACCCAGGTTAGGCAGAGTTCATTATCAACCCAGAAGTGACAGACCCATGTAGAGTAGTACTATGCACACAGACTCTCTCAGGGAAACCTGAAAACTGGCCATATTTGAGAATTTCAGGAGCTGAGGCTCCTGCCAAGCCACAAACAACAGTTTGAGAGTCAGGTGCCAAAATGATGGAAGCTCAGACCAGTGTCACTTTGGTAAAGCACAGGCAACACAGGAACAGCTCATAATTCCTCACGACTCACTCTAGATCATCATACACTGATTGCTTTCATAATCTTTTTCATCAGTTTTGTGGAGAGGAATTGCTGTGAGACCACTGTGGCATGAAAGAAGAACATGCAGTGTTGACTTTGTCTCTTCATAGGCTCTAAGTACTTGCATCCATTTTCCTGATATTTTTATTTGCCTGTGTTATTTAGCAGCAGGGAAATACAGTGATCCTTCAAATGCAGGTAATAGGACATGACATCAATCACCAAAATTCCTTTGTTAATAAACCTTTTTACACCTAACAGATGCTTCATTTTTCAACCTGCTGTGATTTATCTAGTACAATAGGTAGAAAGAAAAATCACCTACAACAGCTGCAACAAGAAAGCTGATGCAACTAAGGTTTCTTTTTTCCTTAAGATTATTAATCTTAAATGACTTACAGAAAACTCCTTACTGTGCCTCTAGGGGAGATATTGAAGGCTTTCAAAGTTTACAGGAATTTCAAGGAATTTAAATGGATCAGAAGTTTCTGACATTTATTCTGTAGCAGACAGCACAGTGGTGACTGTTAATTCCTGAAGTCAGTTGAAGATAGTCTTCATTATCAGTTCCCCAATTATCAAAAAGATTAGGTTTCAGATTCAGCCTCTAAATACACAACTACTTCTGACAAAACACATTAAGACACCCAAGACACCCTGGCTCTAGCAGTAACACAAGTGTATTATGCTTATTTCTGTGCTTTTACTTTTCAGCTCTAAGGCAGCATGGGGTCATTTCTTTCTTCACTTTGTGTATTTTTGGGCTTATTCAGTTTGCTCCCATACTAAGCTTTTTCCATAAGAGAAGGCTTGTGAAAATACTTCTCATTGGTAACATTCCCAGTATTTGTCTTGACAAAGACAACTGGTGTATTTAGTATTTCAGTCATGTCTTCTGCTTTTAACTTGATGTCACCTGTTCAACTGCCCTTCATGGCAAGTTTGAGATAGAACATAAATATCCCTGTGTGCTGCATGCATATTGCTTCTTTTGCACCTTAATTGATTAGTATTCAGATCCCCCTCCTTTCCCTAGATGGCAATGTTTCCATATGAGTGAAAATAAAATCAATAATTTCCTCACTATTTTCTCTAGGTTTTAAACAACAAACTGAGATTTAATTTATTTCACTGGGAGCATAAGATGCGGTACATTGACGTCCTACTTTCAGCTAATACATCATTTCATGCTTGAAAGTTAATCTAAAAGTACAGTGGAAAGTAAAGCATAGTACATTCAGTACCTGAAGTTGAATTTTTGCATCTTTGCTGACACTTTTTGTTCTCCATCGTCTCGTGACCCGCTTGTCTTTCTTTGAAATATCTACACAGTTAGCCTACATTACACAAATAGTTAAAAGTGACAAAATACTATTAAATTGACACAAGCAACACAGACAATACAGCAAGTTAGTAAAGAATCGTAGCATTAGACATATAAAAGTTAGGAAATAAGGAGAAGAATGCCACTGCCGGGGTGTTCAACTACAACAATGACCAGCTGTAGCTGCCCCTACACGCTATTAAGCACATGGTACATTTAGCAAAACTGCTGGTATACTTTCTTCATGAGTACACAATAATTAGGCCCAGATCTTGAAATTCTCATGGATTTCTACTCTGGTACTACTCAGGGAAACAGACTTCACCTCGCCATCAATGGGAAGTCTCCCTACCTCATTGGGACTAGACTTTCCAATGTAACAACACCACTGGGAGATCTGTGTACTCAAAGGGACTAAGTGAAAGGGGAAGGAAGAACTTAGGACCTGCTGTTGCTTTCTTGTGGTGAAGAGGAAAACTCACCCTGAACTGGGAAACTGTCCAAGTCTTGGGATCTCTGTATTATGCCCTCATTTATAGAGCATGCAACTTCATCTTTGAGGGGTTTTGGGTCTCCACTCCATAAAAACTTACAATGATCTCTCACTCAGACTCAGTTCAACAAAAGCTCCTTAAATACAATTTTGATGTACGCATGTATTTCTATTGTAACAGTTTTCAGGTTTGCATTGCAAATGACTTAATCATTTGATTCATCCTATTTAATTCAAATAATTAATACGTCTTAACTATTTTTTATATGTGAAACATTATTACACATGATTAAGATAAACCTTTCATCCAAGAGTTATGATGATTTCAGAAAATCATTAACAGGCAAAATCTGTATATTCCCCTTAACACAACAAACAAACATTTCAGTGTGATGATTTATGTTCTGGCATATTTACCTGCATGTCTGTGAAATTTGGTGCTGACTGAGTTCTCTGTAGTATTTCTAAATTTTGAAGAAGTTTACTGAGTTCCACAAGGTTTGACTGACAATGAGCAAGATCTAACAGATATAAAACAAAAATATAATCAGTTCTTCTCAAAAGTTGATCATATTTGAACAATGTTATCCATGAAAATAATACAGATTATTAAGATAAATTTTTAAAGCAACATCCCAAACAATGCAGAGAGGGAAGCTGACACTTCAAGCCTTAACCACCTTAAGTCACCTTAACCACTTTACTGACTGTTTCTTATTTTATATCAACAAGATTTTTTTCTGAAAGAACAAGACACGAAAAGGTAACAACTAACCTTCTGCACATCTGTCCATCTCTTCAGAGTCCTGCAACCAGGCAGCTACTTTACTCTGACCAGTAGTGCAGGTGGCCGGAAGGCTGTTACTGCAAGGTATAGGAGACTGCCAGGGGAAATTATTTTGTTGCACCTAAGACATAATAAAATGCTTAAATGTACTGTTGCTATGTTACTTAGTCAGTGTAATCACCATACCACTTCAGAATAAGAAAAAAAAACATGTATTGTGATTTCAGTGACATCTGTGATTTGACTATATAGTTCCCCAAGAAGCATATTTTTCTGTACAGCATGTTGGAGAACCAAACCAAGAACCTGACAAGCAAACTGTGTTTGTTAAACATCAGTTAGAGAAGCTGTTGTTTGAGAGGAACATTAACAGTAAAGAGACATCTTTAATCCCTGATGACAAAGGCAAGTGCAAATTCTTCTGGTGATAGTGAATTCTTTGGAAAATCTCTACAGTGGCCCATTCATGCAGTAAGGCTAAATTAGACAGTCCTTAGCTGCACACACTAGCAGTTTTTTGCTGGCCATCGGTTGCCACAGTGGAAACTCCTCTCCATTGGCATTACAAGAAGACCCCACTGATACTGCCCATGAGCAAGCCCAGCAGGTACGAGTTTTCAACAAAAGAACACTATGTACCTTTCCATCTGACACATTAGCAGCTGGTGAAGACTCTGTAGTAGAGGCTGAAGGGAATATATGAAAGCTGGCATCTCTCGGAGATCTCACAATCTCATGCTGACGGTACAACCGGTGGTGTCGTAATTTTGAAACCCATGCATCAAATGAATCCTGGGACTTCACCTGGTAACAAATCCACTATCAAGAAAGCATTCAAAATACTACTTTTCTGCATATCTTTTGCACTTTTACAGTGGATGAAAAGAGAATAATTATTTGTACCACTTTTTACCTTCAGATGATAGATGTGTTCTTCTGTGTCGAGATCTATTCTACGAGCCTTCTTTTTGATAGACATAACTGATAAACCAACATCAATGCTTCCATGGACTTTGCCTTTCTGTATCTAAAATCAAAAAGCAGGGTAAGGAATTACTAGTATCATGCACTTCACTACATTTAACAGAAAAATATCTGGTGCTGAAATTATTTCCCATTTTATAAACATTTTAATATAAAGCTATATTAAAAAATAAAACCTGTAGTCAGACTAACCACTTACTTTTTATAGATAGAGAAAAGCATCTCACAGAATGTGCTTGGTGCAGAGCCAACTGCAAAGTTAAAGTGTATTGGTTCACACCAGTACACAGCTACAGGTAAGTGAGAAACAGATAATTAGATAGTGCTCAGCTCCTGCTGTTACTGCTTGATAGTTATTGGTCTCAGATCTAACTAATTTAATACCACCCTTTATATCTCTTGAGTACATTGTAATCACTTCTCTGTCCTAACCACGTATCTCAGAATAATCAGCTCTGCCATAAAAATTGAAAAAGAAAAGTACATGGTCAGGCTAATCTCTCAAGCACCTTCATTAAATAAACTGCTTTAAGTAACATAGTTCTTATTTTCATATAAGTAAGAAAAGGTTCTTAGAACACAACTCAACCAAAACCTTACATGTTTTTCATATACAAATCTCTCTTCGAATCCATCAACAGCTTTAATGTGTGTGCTGTCATAAATATCCTTAGAGTGAGTAGGAGATTTAATCAACCTGGCAGGCTGAATTCCAATAAAAATATTAAAGTTGTCTTCAACTTTACTTACATCAATTGGTGACTTCGAATATTTCAACAGTCCATTATCCAAAACAAAAAACCTCTGAAAGGAAAAAAAAAATAATTCTTAATAGTAGATGCAATTTAGACTGTCTACAAAAATTCATCTGCAAAAAAAAAAAAAATTACTCTGTAGCATTTAAGGAATGTTTGTGGGTTGGAAAGAGAGAATAAATACAGTATTGAATATACTCTTGCTTGGTTTTGACAATAATTATCTTTTAAGCAAGAAAAAACAGATTCTCTTTTTTCAACATTATGTTGTAGGTTTAAATTAACAAACCTCAATAATGAAGAATATTTTTTTCAGCTTTCCAGCCAGTTCAATAAACTCTATAAGAAAGACACCATAGACTGAAGGCTGAAAGAGTCATGTCCATTTCTTCATCTTCTTCCTGTTTTTCTTGCCACAGAAGCTGGTCACATCTCAAATTAACAACCTACCTTCCCTAACCAGAAACCAAAAAGTTTTTCCTAGTGCAAGATCTACATCCCAAAAAGGAAGACCCACATATGGATATTTTTTGGCCTCCTTGATCTCCAGCTAGGTAAAAACGCCAGCTGTGAGACACTGAGCTATCATCCAAAACTTTGTACCTCTTGGCAGACCTCTACATGGTGAGGTAAAGATGCGATTGTAACTTGTACTGATTATACCTTTTCTAGCTGTAATCTAGCTAATACGGGTATTAGTACAAATGTAAATGTTACAGCATTCCCAGCAACATACCCAGGTCATGGGAGGGCTTATGTTTTGGGTGTTTGTCATTGATACAGTGTGAGCCACTATATTTTCATTGACAAAGTTACCAGGGCTAGGCTAACCTATGCCTATCTGTGCCACTGCTATACCTTTATTTTGCTGAGTGGCTCTTACAGCAGAGAGCAGATCCCCTATTCACAATGTGTTATTCCCGCAATTAAAGTTGCCCAGGCTGCACTAGTTGCCCTCAAGCTGCATTGTGGTTAAGTTAGCATAGACTTGGGCACACACCACAAAGATTCAAGCCTAGACTTGAAATGAGATTCAGTAACCTGTGTTTACCACCACTAACTTTCAAAACATGCAAATTAATAGAAATTAATTAATGTTTTTAGAGTCTAACCTAATGCACTAATCTATGTTAAGAATCTAGAACATAGCAAAGTATTATCCTAGACTCTCTAAGCTGTCTGACATGGAAGTGAATGACAATGTTTTCACAATATGAACCTCTTAAATCTCTGCCTATAAGCAGGGTCATTAGTTAGATGACAGAAAGTATCTCCTGAAGATGGTTCTGGAAATTCTGTCAGTTGCACAACAGATGGTACCAATATCTCACGCAGAGCAAGAAAACAGTGCTTTCCTGAAGATGTAACTTCTTGAATAAGTTGTCAAAACAGTAGGAGGGGGTTTTGTTCTGTTCTTTGGGGTTTTTTGCTAGGTATGGTCTTTAATGCACTTCAGAAGAACATTATATTCATTTCATATTGCTCTGCCTCTCTAAGTTCCACACACAAAAGAAAAAGACCTTTCCTTTTATTTCATTCCAAAGCATACTGCACTCTGGAAAATTATAAACTACTCTAAATTATAATTCAGAAAATTATAAACTACATTTTACCTGGTATTGCTACTAAAGCACATTCAGAACTGTCAGATAACATGCAATGTTCAATAAACAGGATGCTATGGCTTTGCTAGCTGAACATGTGTAGCATGGCACATGCTACAATTACTGTCTCTGGAATTCCTCACTGGGCTCTCAGCAAAACATTGCCAGGGAAACCGCAGGATATCCAGGCAACAGTTGGGGAAGAAAAAAAAAAAACACAACACAAAAACTTCAGCACAGATCCTTAGGTGAAATGTAAAGCAGAGTAGAAGGGGATGCTGAACCGTGAAGTTCTTAATCACATTAAAAATTATTTACCTGGGTAACTGCTCTAAAGTCAGCACGAGAAGGAGATCAGTAGTGACCTCCTTCATAGAACTGTGAAAGTTGGACTCCTCTCGCTCTCCTAAAGTTCCTTATCAAAACAGGGACTTATCCATGACACAACATAATGTATTTTAAAGAAGTATAATCAGTGGGTTGTTCCATATACTCTTATACAGCTGATTAATTGTTTTGGGTTTTTGGGGGGTGGAGGTGGTTTGTTGGGGGTTGGTTTGTTTGGGTTTGGGGTTTTTTTTGGTGTGCTTGTTTGTGTGTTTGTGTCTTTTTCTGTTCCTTCAGTATTTCAGGTATGTCAGTTTGAAATCATTTATTCCACCTAGGCTAAATTCAAGCCGTGCATATATATTTGGTTGCTGAAACTACAAACTCTAATTAAGTAAAACAAAACAAAAAAATATAAGGTAGGTAAGCAGGCAGAAAAAAAAAAGGTGGCAGGTGTAAGTATAAGTTAGTATAACATTTAGAAAGAAAGAACACAGAAATCAGGAAAAAGTGTAATTTAGTCTAGTATGGACTACATTTGGACTCAGACCTGAGTAAATCCGACAGGTTTTAGCAAAAAGCCAAAAGTTAATGCTTTCCCAGAAAAAAAGAAAACCCATGTATAAAAATGGCTTCACTACCCTTTGCAGTAAAAATGCATTCTGTCCTAGGAAATTATTCTGCTTTAAGTACCCACAGCTACAAAAAGATGGGTAAGCATCACACAACTTGTTGCTAAAAAAGAGGGAAAAGTGTAATTATTATGGTATAAAATACAGACAAAAGAGTTTATGAACACCAGGTTTAAGCACTAACGAAATGTAGAATTACGCATAGAGAAATGCCTCCAAATTAATGAAATAGAAACAGGAGATTTGGGGCTGAGTTTCGGGGTGGTTTGCCTTTTTTAAATTGAGACATCTAGTGGCAAAAGTGCACAGTCCCACTGCATGCCCACACAGATGATTGAATCAAGAAGACAAATAAAATTCAGGGACAAAGCTGAGCAAAAATTGCCAAGTCAGCAATCCTGAAGGAGAATGATCTCCTGTACAAACACATTGGGTGCCTGCAAAAGCCTCTCAGCTCTTCTTTGTTATCATGATATCCTGTGTATTTTAATGTAAACTCAATGCAACCTTACAGTACATGGCTATATTTTGTTATAATATATTGGAAAGAACGAAAGGGATATTGATTAAACCTCTTAAACCACGAGGCATCTGCTGCATTAATTACAACTTCTGCCTGGATTTTGAATACAACATTAGGCAGCAGGCATTACAATTTGGAAGCCATGAGCTGTGTGTGCAAACTAATTCTTTACACAATTTGAAGAAAAAGTCATACACTAGAATCCTGGGCATTTATTTGACATCCTAATTTCCTCCAGACAAAAAAAAAAAAAACCCTCATAAAATAAGGTTATAATCTTTTGACTGTTTTATGAGACATTTACCTTGTGCCAACCTTTTAAAGGCCATTTTCTCTTTTTCAGCATGAAACCTTCATGTTTGTCCGGCTTCTGGACGTTGGTCTGGCCTATTTTCAGACCCTCTATGATTTCCCAGCTGTCAGGTTCCTGGTGAAAAAGTATGAAGACACATTGATTAATTAACTGTGCACACACATGATGAAAAATTGCACTTATATCCAGCGCAGATTCTTCATTTCAGGACAGAGTAAAGGAGGGCTAGGCTTTTAAATCAGCTTATTTGGGTACCAAACTGCGTCATCATTGTATTGTGTTCTGTATCTCATTTAAAACTACTGACTATGAAGTTTTGAAGTCTAACCCTTACCAGGTAACTAAAATGAAGTTGAAGTTTATTAAGAAGTCTGACACTGTAACTGAACAAAACTGTGAGGGTGGGTCTAGACATGATGTTCACAACAAGGACTGCATCCCAATGAAATAAATACATTTAAATACATGAAAACAGGACCAAAGTATGGCTAAGCTAAGTGCAAGAAAGCTCAGACCTGCTTTTGGAGGTAACGGTGTAAAAGTGCAAGTAGCTCTAAACACCTGTTAAATGTATCCAGAAGGCACCCCACTGCTGCACTCTAAGAACTAAAAAGACTGAAGAGATTTTGAAAGCAGGGTACCTCTGCATGTCAAAAATGTACCTTTTCTAAGAGTATTCCTTCTCTAAAAGAAGACAGGATTGTGAGACAGAATGAGGAAGAAACTAGACTGCTAAATACATGGGCATATATTAACAGCTCCCTTTGTGGTAGTCCCTGATCATAAAAAATTGCAGATTTTCTGATCTTTAAAGTACAAGCTATATTGCTTCTCTAATTTTTCCTTAAAATCAGAAAAACAAGCAGAAGAGGTTGGTTTGGTTTTGAATGCAGCCAGCTCTTGTCTTCAAAGAAATTTTATGACAATTTCACAAGCTAATTGTACATTTAGACATCTGCAAAAGGATATTAATTTTGGTTTAAGTTTTCCTGCATTCAGTTTCACTGTATTAACATAAATTTATAGGGAGGCTAAACAATTTTCTCTCTAGAGAAAAAAGTAGGCTGTATCAATTCAGATACAACCAGCTGTATGCCTCTTAGGGAGCCAATTAAAGTATATTTCTTGTACACACTACTTCTTATGCATGATGACTTGTGCAACTCAAGCCAGACTTACAGTATACCAGAGTGAATAGTAACAAATGGTATTTTTAAAGACAAAACCACCATGTCTTTCTTTCTATCCTCTTGTTACTACTGTAATTAAAAAAATTCTGAACCAATTTAAAAATCTCCTATTATCTACTCATTAAGACTCTGTTTTACTAATTGTATCCTACAAAGTTGTACGCTTGCATTTTCTCAAATGATTTGTTACAAGTCCCAGCAATGTTATGAAATGTTATCAAGAGAGGAAAGAAGTCATACAGCATCAAACATTTAAAGGGAAAAAAATGTCACCTCCATTTCCCACAAAACTGTTCAAAGACAAGCACTGTCAGTCTTTCGCGACACCTCCCTTGGAGGGACATTCCAAGTTACGTGGACTTGATAATGTTAACATTACTAATTATGAAAATACAATTTCACAAATAACAGCAAATTTCAAATCTACAATTTTCAATAAGGTCTTGTTATTTTGAGAAGGGTAAAAAGCTCTATCCCAAATAATTTACTGCAGTAAATTTTAATGGAACTCTTTACTTAGTTTAGTTTTCCCTGGGTAACTATAAACTGGAACTACCCCAATGCCTGTAAATGCCATGCTCAAAAACACCTTTTTCGCTTCCCTGTGTTTTGCTTGGATATTCGGTTTCCATTACTGTAAAAGGAAGCATACACGCACTATTTTTTTTGCTACAAAGAAGCACTTGGCACTTGAGGGGAGCAAATTAAACTATGAGTCCCCTGGGGCAAGCAGAGAATCTCTCTCCGCAACTCTGCCAACTGATTTTTCACTATATTGATTTCTCCTTTAGAAGATCAGCTGCAGGCCTAAGTCTTTTATCTACTAGATAACATCAGTATTGATTACTTCTCAACTAGAAATCACACAATCTCATATAGCTATTCATTTAAACAAAAGGCTTGATACAGAAGGACAAAATGAGCAATTTTTCAGTGCAATGTGGATACTTGTCTTCTGCTGCACCAGTGCTATAAGCTGTTCTTGAAACCATCCTAACAATCCTAACTGTGCCTCATCCCACAGGTTTGGAGTGATGAGATATGCCTAATACAATGGACATTATGCAAGAGCAGCCAGAAACAGGGGAAAAACAGAGTGGAAGTGATATGCTTGAAGGTTCCTCATCAATGCTGGTTCTCAAGTACAGCATTAGGACTTTACGACTTCTGTGATTCCCTCTGTATGACATGAGAAACACCTCTACGTGAAGCAGCAGGACCAGGGAAACACGAGCATACTTTACAGTCCTGGGATCTGCATATGCCCTGGGTATTGAGAGTAAGGGAGCCACTACCAACCGTTTTCTGAACCTAGTCCTTTTGACTGCAAAACATTTCTTTCCCAAATAAAACAGAATGAACCATCTAATTTATCCTGGATGAATAGAATGTTTCCTTTTGAATTTGTTTTAGCAGTTCTGTTTCAGAACTTACTGACAGTTAATTTCAGATTTTTCTTTTCCATCAAATATTCTATCACAGCATTGTAACCTTTTCAGTAACAATCTTACTTTTTCATATGATGTACCTTAAAATGAAGCCTTCTTTATGTGGAATTAGGCTTATTTGGAATCAGTTATTACAAAATTGAGGAATTCAGCCAGGAAGAAGTAGACTGTAAAACACCACACACAAGCCTGCACCTTTCAGGAACTGCAGTTCTATCCATTTCTCTGCCTCAGGAAGAAGGTCTCCGAGAGAGATTTTAAATTTCAAACTCTAAGAAACTACCCACAAAGAATGTCATTAGGACATATTTTTTAATTAATGTCATTATTGGTTAGCAACACCGCTGGACTTGGATATGATTTTCTCCACCTTAATAAGAGGATTGGACTGTATCATTTCCCAAAGTCCCTTCTAGCCCCATTCTCTCAGATTGTAAAAATTGTTCCTGGGATCCATCCATGGGCAAAATAATCCAAAACACCACCACCACCATCCAAAATCCTTAATTTTATTAATATACTATGTACTAAAGATCACTGGCCCCTCTGACACCTCAGCTGGGGAATAGGAAGCTCATTGGGCAGGCTTACAGTATACTCAGTGGTAGAATCATACAAAACAATATCCCAAAGCTGTAAGCCAAATTACTTCGTAAATACAGAGGGCAACTCACCAAGCAGATTACAGCTCATGCTTTTGCTTACCTTGGATAGAGAGATAGGGTCACTTTCAAGGAACTGCTTGCTTAAAGAAGGGTCTGTGCTTCCTGAAGAAGCTTTCCGCTCCAAAATATTAACACTCTAAAAAAAAAAAAAAAAAAAAAAAAGAAAAGAAAGGGTAGCTAAAGAGTTAAAGATAAGAACTTTTAAAAATACACATTAAGTAATGAATGACCTATCATTACACGCCTTATATAAACTATCAGGATTATGGCTCAAAACGCACCAAGTACTGCCCATGCATGACATAACTGCACAAATAGTTTGTCTTCTGAGGCAACACACCTCCCTTTCCCTCCTCTTTTTCTTTTTTTTATTTTATTTTTTATTGTTAAATTAACTAGTCATTTCAGCCTAGAAGTGACTGGGAACTAAGAAAAGACAGGAAAGGCAAGTAACACAGTTCTTACCTACAGAAATGCAAATTGCTCCTAGCCAGACCTGTTGTGTTTTCTGCCCAAATAGAGGACACTGAGTGTACGTATCACACAGTCAGCACTGTCCTACATTCGCTTCTGAAGCAAGTCATCGCGCATAAGATACTACTGCCTCTAAGACACTCATTATCACACCTTAGCATTTTGTTATTGGCTTCTCAACTGAGTTAAAGTAACTCATTACATGAGTGCTTTTAATAGATTATAGGTGTTCACAAGATCAGTTACTGGGCCTCTGCTGACAGGCTTGCTGGTGAACATTTATGGAACACAATGATCTTAAACCATTACAGATGTTTTTACATATGACAATACTATAAAATTTTATATTCTCAAAGCATGGTACAAAAATATAATGTTATACCCATCCTGAAAAAAAATAAAAATGCTGTTCTTAAAAGACACCTAAAAGTGTCTTCCTATTTTCCAGAAATGTTTCACTCGTACTTTTCAGAAGAAAAAGCATTTTTGCTACAGGAGAAAATAAACACATTCTGCCTGTTTTGTTTTGCATTTCATTCTCTGGTGAAATTTTTCTACATCTCACATTATTATTTGTTAAGATTTCTACCACAACATGTCAGTAGTATCTCTTTGGCATGAAATATAACTATTTTGTTTCCAGGGCTTGTAGCACAAGAGGTGCTGAGAAGGGTAAGTTTTTCTCAACTGAAAAATGACAAATTTTGTTCACAATTAAGCTTCTTTACGTTCACTGATAATAGAATACACAGGTACAGAAACAATCAATCAGGGAGTATAAAACGCATTCAAACAGCAGAATAAATGTTGTTTATACAGGTAACTAAGCACATAAGGACCATAACCAAACTAAACGAATATAAACAAAGCTATTCGTATAAACACGTATATAACACAGACCACATCTTGCTGTAGAGCAGCACACTGACCTCTATTGTTCTCTTTCAATTTGCAACTGTGAATGAGAATAGGAAAATATGGGGACTGTCTTTGTTATCAGTGGAGATTAATAAGCATCCCTGCCACTATACAATAATCAGCATTTATTTCAGTTACTTTTAATTTAATTTCACAGTGAAAAGTGTAGAAAAATAGCAGTATTATGTTACCTGCCACATTCCCCAGAGCCAACCAGCAAAAGCTGTCATCTATACTTTGAAATCCTCTGCTTTATCAAAGAAAGACCAATCTTATAGTCCAACGTCTATTACTAATCAGACAAGAAAAACACTTGCATTTATGTGGCACAAGTTCCTATATTACATGTCAAATAATATAGTAGGCCTGTTTGAGCTGAGCACCACAAAGTTACTAATGGTAAACTATGATAAAGTTTTCTCATTGAATAGATGAAATGCTACTTATGCACACAGTATCACATTTGAACAATATACGAGAAAACCTAAATCTGTTCCTCCAAAGAAGATTAAAATGATGCTAGACTAGCATAATCAGGACGATTCCCAACTTTCTTGCCAGTTTTGTTTGGCAGGCAGGAATTCCTCCATCTTGAGATGGAGCAATGCCCAACACAGATGTTCTGAAGGTCTCATATATAGCAGCCAGTGCAGTTTGTTGTTACATAACTGCAGTTTCATTTTGCACAATATTTAGAGTGAAGTAACCCAACAGCCCTCGGCTTACCAGATTTCTAGTGACATTTTCAGTTGCATGATTTTAAGGCAAGGGGGTTTTATGCTTTTTTTTTTTTAATCAGCCCTCAGTCATTACAGTTCCACTTCAGTTGAGAAACACATTATTAACGAACAACACTTCAATGAACACTGACTTATTCAACTCTTTGTTTGGAAATAAGAAAATGAACACTTTTAAAATAAAATTGCCTTCTTTACATTCCTGACTTCAAGAAGTGCTGTCTTGTTGTCTAAATATTTGCTTCCAATGCTTTTCTGTCATGACCACCATTACACTGACACAATATACCTTTGTTGAATCCATGACTTGTCTCTAGAATAATATTAAGAGACATAACTTGTTCAAAAGGCTAGAAATTACACAATTATTTGACATTTTTGTAAGTTGCTATTTTCATAATGCAGGAGTTTAGTTATTTAGCAGCACAGAAATAAAAATTATTTTGATCTTAAAATTATTATCAAGGGTTTTTTTTTTGCTTTAATGAGAAAAATAGAGTTGATAAGGGAAGCAGTTAAAAAAAGTTGATGAGAAGAAAAGGAAGAAAGAGGCAGATCAATATAACTTCTGGGTTTTGTTTATAATCAAACAGAAAAATGACTAAACCATTAATCACCGTGTATCAATCAACCTACTACTCTTACTCCTCTCATCCCAAGAATATAGGCAGAAAAAAAAAAAATCAATCTCTGCATTTCTCCATTCCAGACTTCCCTCATGTTTTAGTTTTACCTGTGCTCCATAGCTGGCTTGTCCTGGAAAAAAGAGCCAGGACCATCAAATTCTGTGTGCTCTTGGAAATTAATTCAACAAGATTAACCAAAATTGCTCTGTAATGTCATTGTTAAATCTTAGTCCTAACTACAATCCTTCCTTCAGCTTTAAGATTATTCACAACATACATTATATATGTGAGCACACATTTGCCCCAAAATGCCTCTAACATACATACACGTGGGATCACAAGTGCTGATTCCACCCTGCGTTTTTTTCATATTGCTTCTCAAAGACATGTGAGGGAGAAGGAAGCTGATGGAAAGAATAACAATATGATGTTGTTTCATATTCTCATCATCTCTGGAGGGCAAGAATGGAAAGTGTATTTTACAATGTGTTTCTATGTATCTTGCCAACTTTGCTTCTCAGTTGAGAGTTCAGTGATCCATTCACCTCATCCACCAGAACAAATACTACCACATGGAGCAGCTGTTCTCCAACAGGCCAGAGGCTGAAGACCCAAATGTTTCTTAACTGAATCTGACTTTTACACCAGTCTTTTAGCCAGCAAAGGGCAACGAAGATGATTCAAGGATTGAAGCCTCTCCCTTATGAAGAAAGGCTGAGAGAGCTGGGACTCTTTAGCCTGGAGAGGAGAAGGTTGAGGGGAGACCTTATTAATGCCTATAAGAATCTAAAGGGTGGTCTGAAGGAGGAGGGAGCCAGACTCTTTTCAGTGATCGCCAGTGAGAGGACGAGGGGTAACGGGCACAAGTTGGAACATAAGAGGTTCCACTCAAATATGAGAAAAGACTACTTCACAGTGAGGGTGACAGAGCCCTGGAACAGGCTGCCCAGGGAGGTTGTGGAGTCCCCTTCTTTGGAGATT